>CAHIKZ030001436.1:255000-517500 GCA_903632075.3 Acanthosepion pharaonis | reverse complement strand
TATATATATATAAAAGAAATATAGTCTTAAGGTGTGTTATATTTATGGGATAAAGTGCTCAATATCAGAGATAGAGCGTGTGTAAATATAAAAGTGAACATAGAAGTCAACACTTAGAGGCGATAGTCTGTTTCATGCTATATGCAATCGTCAGGCCACCTATATATATATATATATATATATATATATATATATATATATATAATGAGCAGAATATCTTCATTCAAACATGTTTTATTGAATAAAATAGACATATTGTGTTTACTTATATTTATACTGATCCTTTCCAGTTGTCTAATCAGTTTCTTGATATTAAAATAAATTTCATCAAGGAAGGCACCGTTGATTTTTTTTTAACCCAAGTACTTTCGACCTTTTCTAAGGTCGTGTTCTGAGTTAAATTACACAGACGTATATATATATACTAACCACCTACTACAAGTTTCCAGCACATCTGTTCACCAAGCCGGCTAGACAAACCCTATTACAAACGCCTTCTGGGCTGCTTATACTACAAATATCCTGAGCAGACCTTAGTTACAGTTTCTAGTCGAGAAAGCATAATATGGTGTGATCAGTTCCCCCAAACCATCGGTCATGATGACTTGTGACATATTTTTTCTCGCTCATACAACGATCAACGGCCTACGTTTGTTTTTACGTTTTTGTTGTACCTGGTGTTGAACAATATGGCATTTTTTTCCCTGTTGGCTTTTTTGTGGTGTGTATGTGAGTTTTGCCAAAAATCCAGTATCTTTTAGGACAGTTTCATAATCTTTCTTGGCTTCGTTGAAGATGGTCTTACTGGAAGAATTGTCAGATAACTTGAAGTTTTGGTAGGATAATTTAAAAGAGGATTATGTGAACTTTAGATTAAAATATCTGTTTTTATGAAATGTATTTTTTAATCACCTATTTTGATCGCATTAAATTTTCTCATGTTTTTAATCTTATGATAAAGGAATATATTTATTAGTAATTGACAGTTTTAATTGCAGATTAATAAGGATGTCTCTTCATCAAAAGTGAAATATCAGCTCACAAGAAGAACAACATATTGATTTATTGCTTAATGTGACGCAACGTTGTAAATCGAGTTAGGTTTGATCACAGATCAATGAAACATAATTTGGCAAGGTAGAAGAACTGGCTTTAATCGTGTTCCAAAAAGAGAGTGAAGAAAAAAAATTAAAGAAATTGAGTGGTCTTGAATGAATGTAAATGGACAGAAAAAATGCGAAATATTAAGAACATTAGCTGAAGCATTGAAAGCAACTAAAACACCAACTTTAAGTAAGCATCACAAAGTGCCGAAAAATATGTAGTAAAATAGTAAATGTTAGTGATTAATATAGAGCTAAATTGGATGGACGGGACTATTAGGTCCTGCCTTGTAATATTTAACCATAACAACTTAAAACGTAAAATTTCCATTTATAATTGTAGGCAGTAAAGTTATAGGCCCGTTCGGGAGAGGCGATATTCTCAAGGTAGACGCAGAGAATTGTTTTGTTCTCAAATCTGATTTTTTTAGTAGTACAAGTCACAACCAAGTGAGAAGTGTATGTTCATCCGAGACAACATCTTTTCCCCATTCTGCAAAGTTGACTATTGTTTACTTTCCAATAAAAGCTTTCAAAGACAATAACTTAATGGTACTGTCCATTATTTCTCTAGATGTTCAACAAACTTGCAATTCGTCGTACATATGAAAACAGAAAACAACATTCAATCAAAGTAGATCTACGTAAATAATAAAAAGTCCTGCAAATGAATTAAATTAAATTCGAAACAGCAGAAATTATTGACTTACACTGATATGACAGAAGCCTACATAATAGGTTTTAGAGTCAAAGAATGGGATAAACTACACCCACGTCCTGGGTAAGACGATAAACAACGTCCAACAGCAAGGCCTCTGATCAGGAGGTTTTGAGGAGCGTGGAACCACCTCTTAATTGCTGGTGTTCTCAGGTCCAGTCTGACCCGAGGTGGTAGCACCTGTTAGGGTCACAGCTATGGGGAAATAGTTAACCCTGAAACTGGGGTAAAAACACTATGAAAGTGTAAAAATAGGTTTTAATACCAGAAATACTTTTTAAAAAACTATTATCAGCAATAAAGTTTTGAAGAAAAAATACTATTACCAGCAATACGTTTTTGAAAAAAAAATATTACCAACAATACCATTTTGAAAAAAAACATATATTACCAGCTATACATTTTTGTCAAAAAATATTACCAGCAATAAAAATTTTGTCGACATTAAATAACACATTGGGGTTGATATGCCGTAAAACAAACCAAACCAAACCATAACCAAAGAATGGGAAAAGAGCGGTTAAATGTTCACAGCTTAGAAACCTAACCTCAGCAATGTGCACATGTTAGCACAGTTTTTATGCCTATGTACTAAATGCGAAAAGGCAACTTTATAGTCTGCGATAAAAGTAGACCAGCGTAATTTAGTATATATTCCAGAAACTAAAACAGAAAAAAAATATGTAAAATTTACTGACAATTTTGAAATTTCTAATGCAACAAAAAATTCTTTAAATCCAATTGAAAAAAATAAAATAAAATTACTTTTCAAATATTTGAATAGAATCCATCGAGAGGTTGACAAATAACGTCAAGTTAGACAACCAACAATACAGAAAATAATACCTGTGAGGAAATATCTATCAGATGATAGCCCAGCAGGTTGCGAAAAATTCCACAATACTTACAAAATTATGCTAATAAAAATTTGGACAACGTAGTAAGTCGCACTATAGACTGCTGCTATTCTGTAAAATATATAAAAAATATTTATAACGAAGCTGTTACTTTAAATGGCTCTATAAAATGGAGTGAAAGCATAGAACGTGAAATGAACACTCTAAAAACGAATGATATATAATTATTTATTTATTTCTGATTAATACAGAAATTATGGCACAAAGCCGGGGGGATAAGGGAGAGGGTTGGTCTTCATTAGCTATCTTAGTCCTAGTTAATCAGATTCACGACCCATTCATTCATTACAATTTACTCGTTCACCACAAGAACCCACCCCTCACCTGTCATTCCTGCATATACTACAATACTGCATATTCATAGGGGACCTACAAAACACTCTCTGACATAAAAATTTGATGAGAGTCTAAAATGTCTTCCCACACTTTAAAACGAATGGTATATGTGAATTAATTACAGGCCCGAAAGATAAAAGTCATATTTGAAGTCGATTGGTCTAAACTATTAAGAATAATAAAAATGGCGACGAACAATACAAAACTCGGTTTGTTGCCAATTTTTGACAAACCCATGGAATAGATTTTAATGAAACCTTCTCTCCCATAGCACATTTACCTATTCAGTGAAATTTATCTGTCCACCAAATGGATATAAAATCTGTATACTTAAATACTCTGATGGGCTGCAAGGTGTATGCTGAAAATCAAGAAGGCTATCTTACTACATGTAGAAACAATGTAAAACTTAAAGCAGACGGAATTAGAATATTGTACTGCAGGCATATTTAACTGGCCAGGGTGGTAAATGAAATCGTATGTTTAGGTGACACCCCCATTACTTAAAATGATATCCATACCTTAATCAATGTAAAGTAAAATAAAAAAAAACTATGATTTCAATAAACATTTCAACAATTCTCGAACAGATTTTTTTTTTTAGGAATACAATTTACGTTTAAATTTTAACTCTGTTGATACCAATCAATCAGGCAATATAGAAAAGATTCCAGGCCCATTTGGAAAGGAAGATTGTAAACCCCGATCAACTATTTGTCAAATGGATATCAATAGACTGAATGCTGAACCAGTAGGCTAAAAATATTACAGCAAAATAGACTGATGGTGCGATCAAAATACCTTCCATAAATACCTCCCACATAATGGTAAGATAGTAAGAGGTATTTCTGTTGCACGATCTATTATGTCTGCAAATTGTCAAGATAAGTTATACTGTGATAGAATTATCACAATATTCAGTAGACCCGAACAATGATCACTTGATAAGGGCCAAACACATTCTACGCTATTTAAAAAGGCTTAAAAACACATTCTATACCCACTTAAGCTTTTTTGTGACGCTGATTGAAAAAATATCTAATATTAGTATTCAGTATTGGCGCAATATCCCCGTGTACGGTTGTCAGTTATCGTCAAGCATTTCTATGATTTCTTAACGACCTACAGTAGCATTGTCAGCATGCTAAGCGGAATATATGGCAGTAGCAGCCGCTGTACAAGAAGCAACATTCTTTATCCAATTATTAAATACGATGATGAATTCAAATGAAAATGAACATTCCACTGTCTACTGCGACAATCAAGGAATTATAGTTTTAGTTAAAAATCCAGTTAATCTCCAACGTTCAAAACACGTTGAAATAAAATATAATTTTATAAAAAGTGCAACGTGGGAGACACGGTGGAGTAATGGATAGTGGCTCGGATTGAGGAATTGGAGAGCCTAATCAACTACATTCACTTAAGAGCTAATATCCTTGGGAAAGGCATGAATCCTCTTCTACCCCCACCCCAGCTATCGGTAAATAGCAGGACAGACCGGGTTCTATAGTCTTGGATGACAACTGGTCTACCGCAGAAAGAAATGGCAACCTACTGTGGGAAAAATCTGCCTCGTCAGTCATTTATCAAAAGATACATGGCTGACGAGGCAGATTATGTGCCATGCAGGAAACACGCCTAAGTGTGTATCATGCATGGTACATAACTGACTGATTGGACTCTGAACAATAATGTATTTAGCTCTAAGTTGAAATGTTGATTCATCTTGCTGTTGTGAACTCTTCGTTCAGTTTTCCTCTTTACTGCTCCATCTCTACTTTGTTAAAATGATTCACCGTTCTCTTGATGGTTCTTGAATGGACTTTGAAGATGGAAGCCAGTGTATGAATGTTGGTACCATTACTGAAGGCCTGAATGATCTTTTTCTTCTCAACATTGCTCAGTTGGAAAGACATAGTGGGGTTGACACAAAATAAGTTTAACCTGTTCTCTTTCTAGCTGAATAACTCAAAGGGTTTTTCTGTTATCCTTACGACAAATGGTGGCAAGATGGTTAAACGTCTTATCCGAAAAAATGACAAAAAGAAGCTCAATTACTTTAGTGGTTTTTTAGATATTAAATATTTTGTGGGATGGACTATTATCCCATGCTGTTACAAGGTTTGGACAATTTTGCTGTTACACCAGGTAATAGATCAAACTGTAACCATTTTTGTCTTCTGTGATTAAAAAAATATATGAATATTTATATGTATTTTATTCATATTTATTAACTACAAAGAGTTGGGTAATGGGGTTGCTTATTCTTTCCATTGAGCCTATGTGTTGATTTTTATCTTGGGAAATTTATAAACAGGTCGTAAATATAAGTATTCTAGGATTTCTTCTTAGTCAATCAAAATGGACAACTACTAGTTTTGGCCACATATTTTTGTTCCCCACATTAAATCGACCTTGTGGTGAGACCGAGGTAAATATATTTTTTTCGATGTCAGAAGTTTATAACCACTTGACTGTATCCCTTTTGCATATGAATACTGTTTCGATTTTACTATCTTATAATTAATTTACTTTGCTGTTGCCTTATATCACGTTGTTCGGTTCCTGCATTATTTTGCTCAGTTCTGGTTTTTATTATTGCTTTTATTGGGAATCTTTTCAATTCCCGCTTATTCAGCAAAAAAATTATCAATAAAAAAAGAATTAAAGTTGTTGATAATTAGACTTTAATTTTCATGCGACAGAATAAAAATGGGAGACATTAATCTATCTTAAGTTATACTGGATAAATTTAAGGGGTGAATAAATTCCTTCTACTTGAATAGAGACGGTTAAGGTTTCGAAATAAAAAAGAAAATACGAAGAATATTAAATTCGTCTTAAGCGAAAATATTGCCACAGATGATTCTCAAGTCGCTGACCAATCTTTGAATACAAAATATTCTGCGAATGAGTTATCGTTGCAGCTTGATGGGAATGGATATTTTTGATTCATAGTGAATCATTTTGATTGATCCATGATTTCCAGTCTGAGAAGTGCGTCCAGAGTAAACAGATTCAAATTAGTACGTAAATGAAAAACGACGGAACAATTTTGGGGACGGGTGGAAATGAACACTTGCTGATGGTTGAAAAAGCCGTTCTTGTGACAAACTCTAGAGGATAATTCATCATAAGAAAGAAACGTAGGACAGACTTAGAGACATGTTGAATTTAACGTAAGGTAGTTTTAGAGAAAGCGGACATTAAAGAGGCGATATATTTCTGTCAGTGAAAAAAATCAGGGAGAAGAGCAACTTTCTGATCTACATGGCCACTGCATCTGACGGGCAGCTATCATTGGCAAGAACAGACTTGATGAAATTCAATTCAGAAGAATGTATAGCCTTCTACCATTATCCTCGGGTGCGCCTTCTATGGGACTATGTCAACGAATTGACGGCTCGTATCGTTCCCGAAAAGCTCGTGCTCATTGATCACACAAACGCGTGTAACAATGTTTCGCTCCCGTATTCCGGGGTGAAACGGATGGTGTCTCTGTCGCTGCTAGCCACGGTTCGAATGGTGATTTAGACGACGTGGGTGGGGGAAATCTTGCGATGTGAACGCTATTCTAATCATGATCTGATCAGATTCTTTGAGCACCTGGAAGAAGACCAGCACCGATAGAATGCGTTTGGTATCGACAGATTTCAGCGAAAGGTGGGTAACTGCGGCAAGCCTGGTTCGCGTGAACGGGGTTAGCCTAGATTTTCTTTTTTAAGTCTCCCTAAGTCACAACGAGGCATTTTCCTGTGGAACCCTGTGGTTAGATCAGACCCTTCTTGTATACCTAGTTAATGTGAATAAGTGTATTTCCTGGCATGTTCCCGGTTTCTTTTTTGGTTATAAACCAAGCCGAGATTCCCAACCTCCCAGTTTGTTTTTTGGCCTTCTTTTCATCTCGACTATGTCAGTTTTCCCATGGCCGTATTTATTTTATCCTTCCCTCTCCCTTAGCGAGGGAACTTCTTGATTTTGTCTGGAGACAGAATACAGCGACCTCTCTTATTTCTTTGAGGGTAGGATGGGTTATACTAACATCAGCTATTTTTAATTTGTGTGTTTTGTTATATTTTAGTTGGTTTCACCCCTCCCCCATATTGCTTACCATCAATAAATTTTTATATATCATTTTATACTCAAAAGCTTTTATGTCATGTGGTGCTTTCTAGGTTCCCTGTGTATATGCGGTATTGTGTTATATATAGGATTGGATGACGATGGACGAGATTTTGTGGTGGATGTGCAAATTGTAATGAATAAATGGGTCGTGAATCTGATTAGCTAGGTATGATAGTGTCGACCAGCCTCACCCTATTCTACCCTTTTAGGCCTTGTGCCACAATAGATATATTTCTATCAATAAATATTGAATCCCCACCACCAAGTCTGAAATCATTAACATCAGCTGGATAACCTCCTTCAGATTAAAATTTTGCTGAAAGATTTTTCATAGACGTGTCATCTTGAGCGAGCAAACGACAGTCGCATTTTTACGAGAGAACAATCTCCTAGATACACTATAGTGTTAAATAGCGTAGTAGACCACATACTATAGTAATAAATGAGGTAGACCGCGTGTTATAGTGTTTGATACCTTGGTAGACCGCGTGCTATAATGCTTCATACCGTGGTAGACCGCATTATATAATGCTTCATACCGTGGTAGACGGCATGCTATAGTGTTTGATACTGTATACTATAGTCGCAATTCAAAATGATTCTGTCATCTTTGAATTAAGTATGAAGATTACAAAACAGACTTTTCTCCTGTTTTGAACAATTCTACACTGTCGTCTTTACATAACTTGCATATATTGAACTGTCCTGGATAATTTACGTTGATTTTGTTATTGGTCTATACGCAAACACTCACAGATGAACACAGATAAGTAATATATTACTTAGTATTTGATTTTTAGAATATCTGCATGCTAGGGGAACTTGAAATCAGCTAGTGGAGTTTAAATCCCAACCTTGTTATACTGCATTTCACTTCACTCTAATGTCATTGGGAAAGAAATGAATTCATTTCTTCTTTATTCAGCTAGGAGTTAAATAGAAAAGTAGAGTTATTTCTCTAGACTTGTGTGGGAACCAGACTAAGAGAAGACAATCTCTGAGTTCCATACTAGTCGAGAAAGTAAAGGGAATCCATTGGAATATATTTTAAAATTGTTGACTGTTAACTTAAAAATGCAATCTGTGTAAAACCATGGATATCCTGAAGGGGTGGCATTAAAACAAACAGAACCGCTTCTATTACACAAGGTCCTTTCCAAGTTTGAGTATAGTATCGGAGCGTAATAATCAACAGCATTAACCAAGGTATCTTCAGTCTAAGAGAGAGAAATATCTGAATTCCATAACCGTGGTAAAAGCAACGGGAAATGAATCGGTGATCTTTTCTAAGTTACGACAATTAACTCGTATTAAAATGGTCAGACCATTAAATAAATAAATAAAACAGAAAGGTTTTCATTACATACGGCCTGTACCCAAGTTTAATATCACATAAAAAAATCAATAACCTTAACCCAGGTATATTCAAGCTTCACTTCTTTACGGTGTGTTCAATCCAGAACCTTTTTTGTAATAAGTATACAAATGTATTAACAACTAGTGGGGTAACTAAGATAATGAATATTGAGTTGCATAACGGACGTGTGGGTGAGGATTTTATAGTGAGAAGATCGTTGCACGGGGACAATCCCACTCTCTCAGCATGGGTTGCCTTGATCCAGTGGCACGGGGAAGCGTTACGACAGGAGATTGCCAGGCTGTAGTGGATGACCAGGACTTCTTTAGGTGTCACGTCCATGCTCTAGGGCGCTCCACAACATTTGCTGCCACCGCTTTCACAATCGTTGGATTCACAGGTGATCTCTTTCGCTCGTTCCACCGGTAGTCAGTCTTCGGATGCACTAGGGCTGACACGGACCAAGCCTAACTCACCTGGGGTTTCAGACCCGTCGGATACCCTCACCTGGTTTGGCCGACCCCACAAAGCCGTTGCCCGGCGGTGGCTGCTGTTGCATGCGGCAGCTTCTAGGAGTCACAGATGAGAGCTGGATAACAGGTGGCAGACGAGCTGCCCTAAAAAGAGCATGGCGACCCCCGCTCTGCTAAAGGTACTACCTCTACCTGACATCCCATAACCCTTGGTAAGATAATACTACTGCGTCAATCATCAAAGTAAGACGAGTCTGAAGGCGGGATAGGAAATCTTTGTTTCAACAATAAAACTATAATAAAACAATAAATATAAAAAGAATTGTAAGTAATCTGATAGACTATTGATCAATCTACAAGATAGTGGCTTATTTCAGACTCTCGGTTACTCATTTATTGATTATTGGTGACTTTGATTAGGTTTCTATAGGCACGCTGTGGGTAATATTAAAGGAACTCATCCCGGCTCACGTAATTGTAACAGTAAATAAATTAGTAGAAGTGTTTTAAAGCGCGTGAAGCGGCCTTGAAAATTGATGGCTGGGAGATTTATTGAATCGAAGAAGGATTTAAACTTTACAAAGCAGATATATGTTGAACACTGCAATAATCTTGAGAAGAATACAGGAGTATAGAATAAAGCTTTGTCGTGAATATGCCAGTTATAAAAAACCACAATGAATAAATCGACAGATATATGTAAACTTACACTAGAAAAAAAAAAATAAGGATAGATTTGGTTTACACTAGAATCAAAAAAGGTACACACACACACATATATATATATATATATATATATATATATATATATATATATATATATAGTGAAAACTGAGGTCAACGCCTGTTTCGTGCATGAAATCAATCTTTAGGTCATGAAAATCTTTAGCAAGCATACTTCTACTTAGAATCAGAATAAGAGAGTTGAAATTTCTGGGTCATAAATTTTTATATATCATTTTATACTGAAAGTTTTTTTTTATGTCATGGAGTGTAGGTTCCCTGTGTGTATGTGGTATTGTGTTATATGTAAGGTTGGATGACGACGAGTTTTAAAAAAATGACAATGAATAAATCGACAGATATATATATATATATATATATATATATATAATTAAATTTACACTAGAATAAAAAATGTAAGGATAGATCCGTTTAACGCTAGAATCAAGATGTAGACATATATATATATATATATATATATATATATATATATATATATATATATATGTCTGTGTGTGTGTGCGCGCGCGTGTGTGTGTATGTAAACACTGAAATCAACGCCAAGTGGCAACAATCTGTTTCATTCATGAAGATCTTTGGCAAGTAAATGAAAAGAAAAAGGACTCTTCTAGTTACAATCAGAAAAAGACAGTTGGAATTTCTGGGACACATAATAAGGAACGAGTTCTTGGAGAATTTGACACTCAAAGGACATTTTGAAAGCGAGAGGGACAGAAAGAGACATCGAGTGATCTCCCGAAGTACCTTGTATTGCAGAACAGTGACTGGATAAGAAGTTATTAATATATAAAAGAGACATCCCGCTTTAAATCAAATATATGCTAAAGTAAGTACAGTATGTTTAATATGTGCACCACATAATAATACATATAAATATTTGATATATTCTTTGTTGGTGTGAGCGAGTCCCATGTAATTGTTTTACACATTACATCAATTTCACGATATGCACATATTTAAATTCTTGCGTTCAATAAATGCCCTAATATAGTGAACAGATTGACAGCACCCAGTTGTTCTTAATGACTGAAATAGTCGAAATGCAATAAATAAATAAATAAATGAAAGAAGAAAGCATGAACTTCTGATTCCGATATAAGACATCTTAATTCGAAAAATGGAAAAATACGATAAAAAATGAATCAGGTTTGGTTGAATTTAATAAAACTTGTTTGGAACTCTACTTTGCTATTTAACTCCTAGCTGAATGAAGACGAAATGAATTCATTTCTTTTCCAATGACATTAGAGTGAAGTGAAATGCAGTATAACAAGATTGGGATTTAAACTCCACTAGTTCATTTCAAGTTCCCCTAGCACGCAGATATTCTAAAAATCAAATACGAGGTAGCATATTACGTATCTGTGTGTATGTGTGAGTTTTTGCGTATAGACCAATAACAAAATCAACGTAAATTATCCAGGACAGTTCATTATATGCAGTTATGCAAAGACGACAGTGTAGAATTGTTCAAAACAGGAGAAAAGGTCTGTTTTGTAATCTTCATACCTAATTGAAAGATGACAGAATCATTTTGGATTGCGACTATAGTATACGGTATCAAACACTATAACATGCGGTCTACCACGGTATCAAGCATTATAGCACGCCGTCTACCACGGTATCAAACACTATAACATGCAGTCTACCACGGTATCAAACATTATAGGATGCGGTCTACCACGGTATCAAACATTATAGGATGCGGTCTACCATGGTATCAAACACTGCGCCATGTGGTCTAACACGGTATCAAACACTATAGCATGCGGTCTACCTCATTTACTACTATAGTATGTGGTCTACTGCGTTATTTAACACTAAGATAGCTAATGAAGACCAAACCTCTCCCTTATCCCCCGGCCTTGTGCCACAATTTCTGTATTGATCAGAAATAAATAAATAATTATATACCATTCGTTTTTAGAGCGTTCATTTCACGTTCTATATTTTCACTCCGTTTTATAGAGCCATTTAAAGTAACAGCTTCGTTATATATATTTTGTATTTTACAGAATAGCAGCAGTCTATAGTGCAACTTACTCGCGATCGATTCTATTCAAATATTTGAAAAGTAATATCACGTTTGTTGCATTAGAAATTTCAAAATTGTCAGTAAATTTTACTTATTTTTTTTTTTTTTACTGTTTTAGTTTCTGGACTATATACTAATTAGGCCGGACTACTTTTATCGTAAACTATAAATCTGCCCTTTTCTATTTAGTATATAAACATAAAAAAAACTGTGCTAAAAGATGCACATTGCTGGGGTCAGGTTTATAACGGAATTTGGATGATAATTTCATGTCGGAGTCTTGAAATATATATTTTCAAATTGTTATAATCTGTTCTTTCACTGAGGCTTTTTCCCTTCTCGACAGAGTAAATATCTTTAAGCAATCTACCATTTTTATAATAAAGACATTATTCCTAACATAACGAATGCTTGTGAGATATCTTTAAGAATAGCAATATTTTAAGCCATCTCAATTTATACAACATGTTTAAAAAATATAGCAATATATGTGTCCTGAATCGATAATCAACAACTGCAAATTAATTGAAACAAAACGAATAATTCCGTTATTATTTACTTTTTTCCGTATTTTTCCAATGAAACTTGACCTACTGCACATGTCGTTCCTTGCAGATTGACTACAGATATTCAATTGGATTTAAATCAGGATAGTTACCGGGACACTCTATAGTACTTTGATTTGCTCACTGGTAAGGCTCGCTAGTGTGTTCGTGCAGCGTTACAATTTTCGTACGCTTCCTTGGAGTAATGTCCATCGCAGCGAATGTTCCGTAGGAAAACCAATCAACAGTCTAGACAATAGTGTCTGGGTGTGATAAAAATCTGATGCAATGAAAGATATTTTTCAAGGTCAAACAAATTTCATCATAGACTCTGAAAATAGATTCATCTTACTGCACACTACTGCAAATGACCTAGTCTGAGGAAAGGATAGAAATCGATTACACTCTCTCATTCCAGTGGGTCTAAAACTGACCGTATGATGAAAGAAAGGAAGCTAAAGCGACTGTTTAAATTCATTTGTACAAGGGTGTAGGGTGGTGAACACTTCAACAGGAAGAACCTCCTTATCAACAAGAAGCATGTTTCATTCTGATAGGTTAACCACTGATGTCCTGTCATTGCTCATAGAACCAGTGAAGCACTAGACAATAAATTCATCACGAGGACAGTCGCCTTATATATAGCAAAGACCTTTGATAAGTTGTGGTTTAAGGGGTTGCTGCACAAACTCTCCACCTACGGAATCTCAGGAAGGGTTCTCTGAATTAGCAAGACTATCCTAACAGGTAAGTCCTTGAAAGTTGTTAATCTGAACTTCATGAGATTAATACCGACATTCTCTAATGCTTTTGTCTCGGTCCTACCCTCTTTATGCATATCTCAACAATTTTTCTAAGAATATACTGAGCTGTTTAGTGAATATGTAAGCAGAACAATGAATAGGCCAAAAGTTCGTGAATAAGACAACAAAGATGAAGACAACAGTCCGAACAATGTAAATAGTGTTTATAGTCACAATACCTCATCTCAGAAATATAGACAGATATTTATTATATATCTCTGAGATGAGATATTATGATTACTTGCATTATGTACATTATTCGGACTGTTATCCTCATCTTGATTGCTATATTCACAACGTTTCGGCCGTTGTACGCTCTGGCCTTCGTCAGGTGATTGGAATTTCGAACCGTACCCTTTATTTCGTCCACAGGTATAGATTGTTCTAGTTTCACGTGCCATGCCTCTTTCCGATGTCTCAGTTATTTCCCTTTAACTCAACTCTCCAAGTTTTGGCTCACCATTGCTGTGGCGTGGACCTGAACTCACAACCCTTTGGGTCTAGTCACTGGATCTAACCAACGTCTTTATCCACTGGGCCATGTGTCCTTGTGGACAATCTACCCCGGTGGACAAAATAAAAGGTTCGGTCCGAAATTTCAGTCATCCGAAGAAAGCCGGAGCGTACAACGTCCGAAACGTTGTGAATATGGTAATGAAGATGAGGATAACAGTCTGAATAATGTAAATAATGCAAGTAATTTATTATATTGTTTTGAATGTAAGCTGGTGGACTTCAGAAGAAGACTTTTCTATAAAACTGTTTTAATAGAAAAATTTTGTATATTTCAACCGAAAGTAATGTTAAATGTTCGATTAAGGAATGTCGAATATGTTTTATGTGGTCACAGCTAATCTCTTTATTATTTTTTACCTATTTCATTAGGTTGATTCATAAATCATTTCCGTTTTAGGCTTGTCAGTCTTAGCCTTCAAAAAAGAAAGCACAATTACATTTTATTCAGTTTTATATTCACCATTATTTACAATGATTTGACATTTATCAGGCAAACTTGTCGATGCTTTTTGGATAAAATACGAAAGTTTTATTTACACTATTCATATGAAGGCTATTTTCTTCATCGTGGTTGTTGTAATCCCAATGTTTCGTCCGTTTTGATCTAAGACCTTCATCAGGGTTATGTCAATCCGTATAACTTGCGGGGAATTCTGAACTAAACCCTTTGTTTAATAGTATAGTAAGCTATTGCCGTTCCACTGGCCATGTCTAGAGATATTGTCTGATTCTTATTTTATTTAGTAATGTTATTTCCACTGAGTTTAAGTAGAAGCTGCACGTCCAAGGATTACTATGTCGCTATGAAACGAAAGTTTTATTCCATTAGGCTATTGAAAGTTTCGATAAAAAAAAAATAAAAATAAAAAAAAAACGTTTCAAGCAACCCATGAATCTGGTTTTCAGTAGAGAATGTTTTCGCTATCAAAGCATTCTGCAGCATTCGAAAGGGTAATAATGAATTGCTACAAGGTCAGGTGAATATAAAGGATGGGGTAGATAACTGTTGTTATTATGACTCGCCGCAGCTTTCTTTTTTTCATGTAAAAGAACAATATTTTTCCTATTGGCGAGTGCAATGTACATGTCGACCAAAATTTATGGACATGTTGCAGCTACTGCACGTACAAGTGCGCATTTAGTGTTTCATTACTTTTTAAAAAAAACTCTAAATAAATAATATCCTGAAGATTCCACCGCATGTACAATATTACCTTTCTTCCATGGAGCTCAACTTTTGGGGTCGATTATTATGATATATCCTTGTCAATCCATTGTCTTTTGCGTTCAATATTTTATATGTGTTAACCCATTTTTTTATCACATGATATATTTAAGGAACAGTTATTTAGGAGGATGCATTCATTATTATAATTGGTTCCCCAAAACAGGAATTACTTATGACTCAATTTAATAGAATAAAACTCAGAACATGATCGAATTGATAGGCAAGTTGATGTTACTAACCATGAGGCTATGTTAGACGTCCAAGACATTTACTCTTTTGGTTATACAAGTTTGCGTATGTCTGATCTGATTTGAATGTTTTCAAATATGAAATCCGCAGTAAAATATGAGACATCACGTTCGACTGCTTGTTTCTTTGAAAGCGACTGGTTCAGCTATTCGCTTATAGAATAACAAAACGTGATATCTGCCAAGTCAGACGCGAGACGCACATGATGTCTAAAGCGAAGATTTTCTACTGCAGCATTTCGGAATATCTCTGTTGAATAAATATAATTATGGTGATGGTTCTTCTCCAGAGAAGCATATCATAATAAGTCATCATCCTCCTCATCATCATCGTCATCATCATCGTCATCATCCTCCTCATCATCATCGTCATCAGCATCGTCATCGACCTCATCATCATCATCATCATCATAGTCTTCATCTTCGTCATCAGCATCGTCATCCTCCTCCTCATCATCATCGTCATCCTCCTCCTCATCATTATCGTCATCATCGTCATCATCATCATTGTCATCATCGTCATCATCATCATCGTCATCATCCTCCTCCTCATCATCGTCATCCTCCTCATCGTCATCATCGTCATCATCATCATTGTCATCCTCCTCCTCATCATCATCGTCATCATCGTCATCATCATCATCATCATCGTCTTCATCTTCGTCATCAGCATCGTCATCATCCTCATCCTCATCATCGTCATCCTCCTCATCATCATCATCGTCATAATCATCGTCATCATCATCATTGTCATCATCGTCATCATCATCATCGTCATCAATATCGTTATCATCATCATCATCATCGTCATCATCGTCATCATCCTCCTCCTCATCATCATCGTCATCATCAACGTCATAATACTCATCATCATCGTCATCATCATCCTCATCATCCTGCTCATCATCGTCCTCATCAGCATCAGCAGCATCAGTCCCCTAAGCACGTGTGCTCGAAGAGTTCCTGCGTAGCTGAGCATTTAATTAACTCTTCAAATATCTGGTTTCAAATCGTAGATTTAATTATTAATCTGTAACTTGTCTTAGGCATGTACACTTGGTTGATCCGAGCCCTCTCCATGGCACTTTAATAATTGGTTCGTTTTCTAAGGCTTATCAAACCGTTGCAGGTTATTTAAAGGCAGAAAATATTTTTAGATTTTAAGATTTTTTTTGTTGGAGATAATGTTTTAGCTATACAAATGTTACTAATTAACCCATAGATGGGAGGAGAAGAAGTGAATTCATACCTTTGCCAAGAGTATTTTCGCGTAAGTGAATATAACGAACAAAACGGAAACTGAGACTTAGCTTTCTGATTAACATTTCCGAGCTATTATCTATCCCACCACCCGCATATCCAAGCTTGCAGTACCTGGTATTCCAAAACGGTCACCTATCTAGGTACTTACCAGATTCAACGTTGCTTAACTTTGGTGATCGTACGGAAATCCGTGTTTCAACGTGATACGGGCGTAATCCATTCCAGGTTTAGCCACAGTCGATGTCCTCCAATTTGAAAGTTGTAATTGGTTCCATGTACGTGTCTATTGGTTCCATCGAGGGAAACCTCTCACTGTCCGTTGACTTCAGTCTAGAAAACACTCCACCTAGTAATGACATGCCGTGGCGTCACCGCATTGACTGTGTACATAGCTATGGAGTTCAGTCTACCCCATTGTCTTACATGACCCTTGATCCTACAAGAAGGTTAATACGTACAGGTCTTGCTTTAATGCTTTTGGGTGTCTGAACATTTTCCTCGACAGAAAGGCTTGGTGATGAAACCCGGTGGCAGATAATAATGTGTTACATGATACCAATAGCATTTGTAGTGCCTGACATAAACACTAGTATCTTATTATGTTATTGTTATTTCTTTTAGTATAAAACATTTCGTCAAAATTACAAACGTATTGGAAATCTTGAAGCAAACACCAAGAAGCTTCGACCAGGACATGAAGTTTGGAATCGAGAAACACATTATGATCGTTGTATAAAAACAAAAGAACAAGAAACAGCAGACGTATTGAAATTAGTTGACAGTAAAAGTATCGAATCAAGGAAAGGAAACAAGAGCTACAAATATTTAGAAATTCTAAAACCGATTTCATCGTGGAGAAAGAAATGAAGGAAAAAAAACGTTTGAAAAAGGTTACTGAGACGAATAAACACGTGTTTGACAATTTGACACTGAATAAGTAACATGATGCAAAGAATAATAAGAATAATAATAAGAATAATAATACGAATAATGAGAATAAGAATAAAAATATGAAAAAAAGAATAATAATACGAATAATAAAAGAATAATAAATCGAATAATAATAATAATAAGAATAATAATAGGAAAAAGTAATAATAATAATAATAATAAAACGAATAATAATAAAAATAATAATCCGAATAATAAATGAAAAATAATACGAATTTATAATAATAATAAAAGAAAATAATAATAATAATAAAATATAATAATAATAAAATAAATAATAAGAATAATAATAAGAATAATAATAATAAAAATAATAATAATAATAAGAAGAATAGTAAGAATAATAATACGAATAATAATATGAAAAATAATAATAATAATAATAATAATAATAATAATTGATAGTGTTCCACATTCTTGGATCCTTAAGAATTTGGAAATGTATAAAGTCTCCCCTGTGGTATTAAATTTCCTTAAGCACAGCATGGGAATGTGGAACACCAAGCTATACCTTAGTCACACCGGGGGCACTGCCATATCCAACCGTCTGAATATCCGACGTGGAATCTTTCAAGGAGATTCTCTGTCACCCCTTCTGTTTTGTTTATCCTTAATCCCTCTTACACATGAACTGAACAGTAGCTATGGTTACAAAATAAATAAGAAAATATTCAATCACCTACTCTACATGGATGATCTCAAACTCTTTGCCAAAGACGACAATGAGTTGAAAGTCCTCCTCAATATTGTAAAATACTTCAGTGACGACATAGGTATGGACTTCGGATTAGATAAATGTGCAAAAGTAACTTTCAAGAAAGGTAGAATTTCAGAAACACCTTTAATAGATTTAGATTTTGTCACAAAGATTAGGAAACTGGAGCATGGTGAAGCTTATAAGTACCTAGGAATTAGTGAAGGAGATGGCATACAACACCCCCAAATGAAGGAAAAAATAAGAAAAGAGTACTACAGGCGTGTACGTCTGGTACTAAATACTGAGCCAAACCAAAAAACAGGATATCAGCCATAAACACATTGGCTGTCCCTGTGGTGCAATGCAGATTTAATGTCCTTAACTAGACCATAGCTGAAATTAAGCGAATGGACGCCAAAACGAGAAAGCTTCTCACTTGCTATCGCATGCATCATCCCAAAGCTGATGTTGATCGTCTGTATGTGCCCAGATCCGAAGGAGGCAGATGATTAGTTCAACTAGAACTGTCCTACAAAACTACAACAATTGGCCTCCAAATTTATTTGGAAACTACAGAAGACTGGATTATGGTATGCGTCAAGGAATGAAAGTAGTAAGCGTCTTTATTCCGTAATAAAAAAGCCAACAAATTCAAAATGGAGTTTCAAATGGGCGTAGAGATGCAACTACAGCACAATACACCGGCTGAAACTGCAAAATACCTAAAAAAAGACAAAGACAAAAAGACAGATAAGAAACGAATGCAACCGAAACCAGTTACAGAAGCGGAAAAGTGGAAACTGAAAGGTTTTTATCCTTGCTGCACAGGACCAATGCTTGCTAACTAGGAATTATCAAGCACATATACTAAAATATTGTGTCAGCCCAAAATGCAGATTCTGTGATAAATATCCAGAAACGATTGATCATCTTGTATCAGGTTGTACGGTGTTGGCACCCACTGAATATAAAACCCGACATGACAGAGTGGGCCAATATCTGCACTGGAAAATCTGCAACTTCTACGGGAAGGAAACTGAAAGAAACTGGCATGAACACCACCCAGACCCGGTTACGGAGATAGGACCTGTTACAATTCTATGGGACTACACAATACACATTGACAGAACAATCAAGGCCAACCGGCCAGATATTGTTATTAAAGACCACAAACAAAAACGGTGCCTCCTTATTGATATGGCAGTCCCTGCTGACTGCAATGTATCTGTGAAGGTATTCAAAAAGTTGTCAAAATACAAGGACCTTGAAATAGAAATGTCGAAAATGTGGCATATGGGAACATCAACAATCCCTGTTGTAGTTGGAGCCCTAAGACTGGTTGGAAAATATTGCAGTAGATTAATTGAAGAGATTCCTGAAAGTCCATGCCTCAAGGAGATACAAAAAATTGTTCTGACAAGTACAGCCCACACTTTACGAAGGGCTTTATCTATGTAATTTTTTTTTTGTCAGTGTCATGACGCCATTTCTAACTTTAGGTCCCTGGGCGGGACCCGGAAAGAAATGTGTAAACGCCAGAAATCAAAGAAAATAATAATAATAATAATAATAATAATACGATAATAATAATAATACGATAATAATAATAATAATAATACGAATAATAATATGAAAATTAATAATAATAATAATAATAATAATGTTAAAGTGAAAAAGAAGACTGTGATATTTAAATCAAAGATTGAGAATATGGATGAACTTGCATAAAACTTTACGCTCTAGAGATAACAAAGAAACTGGGAAAAAAGAAAATTCGTCAGCATTGAGGTTTGTGTAGATTTTGCTATCAAGAAATAACACAACTAAGCCGTGGATCATCTTAACTAATCTACTGTAATGTTTAGTACAATTTTAAGAGTAAATAACGAATTTTATTGATATTTGATGAAGACTAATTTTAAGAGATTTATGTTCGCGTTTGACAGGATGTACATTTCTGCTTGGTGATAATTAAAATTCCTTACCTAGAATTTCGGACAGAGCAGATATAAAGTAATTTTAGCCACTAAATCTTAAGGTAAAGATTTATTGATATCCTTCATAAAATAGATGGTAAAAGACGAGTTGTGTTTGTTTAAAGAATCTATTAGGAATTGATTTAAGTTTGTTATCCTGTAAGTAAATCAAACGAAAATGGTAGATTACATTGCAATTACTTGCCATTCTATTAGGATGAAACACTTTATTTTGGTATTTGGTCATTAAATTGAATTTCTACAAATATGTAAATTTGAGATGGGATTTATTCCTAAGATTCACACACACACACACACACACACACACACACACACACACACACACACACACACACTCGTCCTGGGTATGACGATAAACTACGTCCAACAGCAAGGCCTCTGATCAGGAGGTTTTGATGAGTGTGGAACCACCTCTTAATTGCTGGTGTACCCAGGTCCACCCTGACCCGGGGTGGTAGCACCTGTTTGGGTCCCAGCTATGGGCAAATAGTTAACACCCAAACTTGTGTAAAAATAGGTTTTAATATCATAACAAAAATTATCAGCAGCAATACTTTAAAAAATACCAGCAATACAAACAGTTATACATTCTTTGAAAAAAATATGACCAGCTATAGATTTCTTCAAGGAAAAATATTCCCAGAAATAGATTTTTGAAGAAAAACATATTACCAGCAATAAAAACTTTGTCGGCATTAAATTACCCATTGAGGTTGATATACCGTAAAACAAAACACACACACACATTCGGACAAAGACGAACATATTTTTTAACTTCTCAAACCAATTTGGACAGACGGACATAAAGTACTGAATTTATTAAAATGCGTGCAGTTTAAGGTCACATCAATTTGAAACAGCAGTTTCCGTACGATCATCGAAATTAAATAACGGCGAGTCTGTTCAGTAATTAGACGTGTGACCGCTTTGGGAATACCAGGTACTGTAAGCTTGGATGTGCGGGTGGTGTAATGAATAATGATTAGGAACTTTTAATCGGAGGTCCCCCTTATGTTCTTCATATTTATTTACCCGGAAATGTATGAATCCATTTATTCTCCCACCAGCTATGGGTTAATTAGTAAGAATTTTATCATTATACCATTATTATCTCAAAATATAAACCGAAACAACCATACAACCTAAAAATATTTTCTGGCTTTAAATACCCTGTAATGGGTTGATAAGCCGTAGAAAATGAATCAGTCATTCAATATAAAATGCATGTGTAATGTTATTTAGAAAAGTCTGATGAGAATACGAAACAAAATCTTCCATACGTAAAATAAATTTTTATTCCCTTCTGGACTCCGTCAAAAGAACTTTTTGCCGAATCGAACGTATGTGGTTTAGGGTCTGTGTTCGCACGTTCGATATTCTTCATTTTGCGATGATATGAGAGATTCTCCTTCTGCTCTCGTAGGCCGTATAATTTTAATCCTGTTTTCATGTTCGTGTATATTCCGCTGGGCACTCTTCCCTGTTTGCGTTGATTCGCCACTTGGTGGCTTCCAGATCAACTTTTGTGGCTCAGATGTCTTTAAACATTCTGAGGTAACGCAGTACAAAACTAATTGTGGTGTCTTTTAGGGTGACCCGGTATATACTGGGGTTACCACAGATCAACACTTCTTAGATCATGGTTGTTAGAAGACATTACATTCGATTCAGACCAGATATTTTTCTGGTGTGAATTGAATAAAGTGAGCCCCCCCCTGCCTATTCGCGTTTCAGCATTCGCAGCTTCATACATTCGCGCAGTTTTCTTTAGAACATACGTACAAACCCCGAATATTCGCGTGTTTTTCTGAAGAACATATGTAAAAATTATTCGCTAAGAACTTCCTCGATTTGCAGATTTTTTTGATAGAATATATCTAAAATATTCTTGTATTAGTTTCCAGTTATTTAAGTGATTAAAACATATAACAGTTCATTTTTATGGTAAACATTGGTGGAATTGTACATCTTCACTATAGAAAAACAAATGCAAAAATATGCATAAAAATAGTGCTCGGGCTTTGTTCTTTGTTAGGGTCTGCAGCTGGGGGTCTTAATATGGCTTATGCTAAGTCTAGGGGTAGCATCACAGTTCTGTTTTTACAAAATATTTTAAACTTTATATTTTATGTCTTGTTACACTTTTTTTTATACAGTATTTTCAATGGTTGTATCGATTTATGCTTAATTAAAAACGGTTATTGCACGTATGAAAGAAAATTTATACGAAGTGTATGGTCACCAATGGTGTTTTTCAATAATGTTTTCAAATGAGTCTGAAATGTTTCTAAAGTGTTTAGGATGAAAGTTTAAGGCATCTGGGCTTTTAGCAATCAAAATAGGTACTTATAAGCACTTTTAAGCGGGGCGGGGGGGTTACAATATTCGCGGATTCTAACTATTCGCGGTTGGTTCTGTTCCCTAAACCCGGCGAATACAGGTGAATCACTTTACTACACATATACGTTATTTTGTACACGCATTCATGTACTCAAATAAGTTCTCAAACAATTTAAATGACATTAGTGGAACGATGTTATAAAAGCTAAGGAATAGTTGATTAAATGTGGAAGTGGATCTGTCTTTTTTTGTAGACTGAGAGCTAAGCAAGCTCGATTTATTTCGAAAAGATATTAGAATAATTTGGAATATTTACTGGAAATAAACCGCATACACATGGATAGAAAAATGAATTTAAAAGTACAGAAAATAGAAAGACAACCATGTGTTTTCTCGCTGTATCTATTCAACCTATACGGCAAGGTGACACTGAAAGAACTAGAAATTCGAGTAGCATTTATTATTAGTGGACATAATCTCAACAACATTAGATGCGCAAATGGTACGATGTTGATGGCAGGTACAGAAAGGAAACCGCATGACAATGTAATACATGAAACCAAAACACGAATCACCAATTGTAAGAAGGTAGAATGTTTAGTTATTTAAAAATGGACAACCAAAGGTGTGTTACAAAATGGTGATGTCGGACTTAAACAAATACAGAAATTCAACTATCAAGGAAATTCTATAACAGACGATAGAAAATGTGACAGATATCCGAAGAAGCACTGACATTTGGAATGCTGTTTTCATAAGAAACGAAAAAGAAAATCCTGAAATGCTTTGCAAAAGCAATCATCCTATATAGCAGTGAATGCTGAACATTTTTCTCACAGATGAAGAGGAGACTTGAGATGAGAGAAATATGATTCTACAAAAAATACTGTGAATACAATCCCAGAAACTAAACATGTGAACAACGAGCAAAATTTTAATAAAAACGCAGACGAATCCTTGATACCCTCAACAATTCTGACGCATCATCTTTCAACAGTGTAGTCGATTATGATTTGATGATATTGCCAGAGACGTTTGCGATCTTCAATCAGGTCACAAACAGAATTGGGGTGTTACTTGAGTTTAGAAAAGTCTATACAGAAAACAGTTCGCGAAAAAACATGTTCCTGAAGTGCAGAAAATGTTAACTGCAAAAATAAAGGCAGGTATTAATGTACCTCAGATGATACAGGAAATTATGAACCTGCCACAGTTATCACCACAAACAACTGCCCTGAAGATACTGATATTTTTTTTTACATGAGAACCAACATAGATCTTTTTACCAATGCCTCTCTATAGCTCTGGGTAATTAATACATGCCACTTTTTCAGTCTCGCTGATTCTGACACAGATGAAACACTCTCGTTGTTACAGCCGCCAACCACAGAGATTTGGAGATTATAGCCTTCTTTAAATTTCGCTAGACTATTCGTGTTTAAGATAAGAAAAGTGCTTCAGGCGTTTGCTAAGAAGGTGTCTTCAGTGGCTAAAAATATTTTTAACGGTCAGATTGGAATAGATTTTATCCAACAAATCCAGTGTAGCGTCAACGAAAACCCAGAAAATCAATGAAGGTCCATTATCAATTAGCTCTTTGTGTCGTAGTTAACAATCAGATGCGAGCTGTACGATACATATACAATACATATGACACATACATCAGATACATATCTTACTTTATGATAGGAGGGCAGCCCATGTCCAATAGCACCCGGAACACCAACGCTTTCTAAATAGTTAGGCACTACGAGGAGACGAAAAGGCTCTAGTTTTTCTCAGGTGAAAACTTTGTTCAAGATCAAAAATTGAAAAGGAGGCTTGACATGTGGCTGTGCGCTAACCCTTTGAAACCTCCACCGTTATTCACAACAAATTGAACGTCGTCTGTCGTGGTCTTGAGGGTCATGAGTAATGAGATCCATGCTATGCCTTCCTAATTTTCCCTTTAAGGACATTGGTTCAATGCCACTGCTTATATCGAAACACTGGACACCGCCGAGAGATTAGCTCAGCGGAGTCCGTACGCGTATCAGTAAGGTTCTAATCAGTCACTTACAACTAACCAGACCCATGGGTTAAACATTTTCACGATCAAGTTGACGCCAAAATCTAGCTCTCCCGTATTAAACACTATAGCATCTGGGGCGTCGTCGAGTCCGTACGCGTATCAACAAGGCTCTACTCCGTCACTTGCAACCAGTGTGAGACATGCGTTAAACACTTTTTAGAATCAACTTGGCTCTAAAATCTACTCTCCTAGCGCCCCCGAATAAAACCCTATAGCATCTGGGGTGCCGTTGAGCCCGTACGTGTATCAACAAGGCTCTACTCCGTCGCTTGCAACCAGCCAGACCCATGCGTTAAACATTTTTTAGAATCAAGTTGGCTCTAAAATCTACCCTCCAAGCGCTCCCGAATTGAAGCCTATAGCATCTGGGGTATGAGAGCGAGATCAATAATTATGCCTACAATATTAAGGACTCGCTCTCTGCCACCTCATGGCTATTATGAATAAAGAAAACATGATCAGCACATGGAATCACTTTAGAAGCATCAAGGCCGTAATCGAAGCTGATGGCTGTTATATTGAATATACTTATGTTTTTGTGTATGTATATCAGTATTAAATTCTAGTAAAAAAAATATAAACAATATATTAAATGAAGAATAGTAGAAAATGAAGAATTCACACAGAAGGTGAATATGATAATCTGACTGTCTATTTTGCGATCAGAAAATGAGGACGTGCGACAGGATTCTGTACGCAGTTCATTGACGCTTTTTCATTTTCTGTTCTAAACACCCGGTTTGTTTTGTATAAACAGAAGAACTGAGAAGCTAACATAAGCTGTGTTAGTCAACATGGCTGAACAGACAGTGAAAAGAGCGCTACCTACAGAAACTAAAACTGCATGATAAAATAATAATAAACAAAAAGAAAAGAATGACGTCTTCATAGCAAAGATGGCTGCGAAAATATAAAAGAGGAAAAAAAAAGAAAAAAAAAGAAAGAAACTCACATTTTGCAGACGACAACTTTGACTTATATTTTCTTTTTATTTAGCAGCTGCTTGTTAAACTGATCGTCTACGTTTCCTCTCATAACGTTAGACTAGAATTGCCAAATATGTTTGCTGGGACACTATTCGCTGACGGTTTATAAAGCCTGAGACTTTTCAAGGACCCGGCAGCAAGTTGTCACTTTGTTATAATTGTGTTCTTTATTTGCACCTTTTTTGTCCCTTTTATATCCTTTCTTTGGCATAATGTTAAAAAACAGCATGCAAATATATTTAATTTGCTTTATCATTATTTCCCCAGTGATGTCTGAAGCTCAAATGTCTAGCTTTAGCTGCACTGTGAAACAGTCTCACACTTGAAGTTCAACGAAATTAAATTTAAGTCTGCTAGAGAAGGTCTATTGAAATCCCGATAAATGCATTTATATTTGAGTGTTCGAAAAGTCATTATGTTTTATTAGAAAGACTATAAAAACAAATGTAAGTTAGATTTATTTAAATATTATGTCTCAAAAAATATAGTCACTTTCATTTTCAATGACTACAGCTCAACTGGAGGGCAAATGTTTGATTTCCCATTTAAAGAAATCCGTTTTTTCTTTCCCGAAAATATTTTAGTTTGTTTATTTCTGAATGTTCTGCCATGTATGAAATGATCTTGTGATGGAAACAAATGAAAATCCGGCACTGTTAAATCTTGTGAGTATGAAAAATGTGGAGGAATCTCTTATACTAACGATAATATTTTCCATGGTTTTGAGGTTATTTTTGGAGATTATCTCCTTGCATTGTCAGGCAAAATAATAACACCTTTTCTATTTACCAATGAAGGATACTTTCGACATAATGTTTTGTTTAATCGAACGAGTTGCTGCCAGTAAACATCTACAGTGATGGAACTTCCATGTACTTCGCAATATTTCACCAGACACAGAGCAAATATTTTTGTGTATGGTACCCTGGTTTTATCGTTGCCAATGTTGTGTTATTTTATTATAAACATTGAGTTTTCATGTAACAACGTGATGCCAAATTTGAAGAGGTCGTCATTCATGGTTAAATTAGTGCTGCAGATGGTGGAACGTTGTTTTCGATTTTTAAACGAATGCTCAACAAGAATCAAAATTCTTTTTTGTAAGTTTTCCCAATTCGCTTAAGATATTCATGAACAGCCAAACATTATACACTAAGATTGTGTGCTAAATCTCTTGTAATTTGATGTGAATCTAATTCAAAGTGGTTCATCTACCAGAGCAAGACATGTAGAATATGTCACAAGCGCCATTTTAAAACTATTCAATCACGACTGACTCCTATGCTCCTTCAATATATCCATACACACTGCAAACATGTTTTTTAAATTGCCTCTGTAGCATGACTAATTTTTCGAAACTCTTGCAGTAAGTAATGACAAATATTTCGCTTTTGAAAGTTATAAACTTCCATGAAGTTAAACTCTATAGAAGATAAACTGTTGAAGAAAAGAGATAAGAAACTAATTGTTGTAGATTCCAGGATGAAATCCGGTACCAATAAATAACAAACGCCAGGAATGAATATAGGAAAATAATGTATTAACGTAATAATACAAACTGGTAATGCAGGTTAGTAGTTCCAGGAATACGGGTTAGTAGCAAAATATCTATACAGTCTTTGGTATTGAAGTATCGCTGTATGACTTCTTACTGAGTCTACGTGCTCGCTCACTGTGACTCTTGATCGTCACGTTTGTTGTGTATGTTACCATCGCCCTCTGTTGCTCTCGTCCCTTGGGTCTTCACGTAGCAGTAGTATATGTATATACTGGGTGAGTCCATTTGTGTAAAAAGGGAAGAACCCCTCAACACTAATTCTTGACTCTGTTTTCTACCTTTCACATTTGTTGGTTGACTCATAATTCATAGCAGTGAAATAAGTATGTACTTTCTGAACAGTTTTGAAAGTTGTTATTTTTTAATTTTTTTCTATTAGTTCTTTTTTATTATTTGTATGTAATCATGCTACTTTATTATTAATCATAGATATTTTTATTCTATAGTTTATTGTCCTCACAATGTTCACATAATAAATTTTGATTAAATAATTACATATGTTTTTTTCTTAGGAAAGTTACGGTTACCACAAAGTAGTTTTCCTTAAGACACGCACAAAATCAGCTGAAGCCTTGGCTTACTGTTTTTTTTTTTCATTTATCTTGAAAAAGCGGGATCCTTTCGTTAAGAGAATGAAATAAATTTAACATATTTACACGTCATTTCATTCAGAAGTAACTGCTAAAACAAATCATCGTTTATATAATCAAAAAGTTGTCTGACCGTATTTTACTTTTGTAGATCATTAATGCTATCGTTATGTCTTGTTGTTATTCAATGACTGGTTTGATTTAATTCTGCTGTTGGATAAGCATTTGACCACTTCGATTATTGAGTAGAATGAATACATCATTCAGTCATTCTATCAGTAAATCCACCAATCTATCGATCAAATTTATATAGAATTATATTTTATTGTTTTTATTACTAATATTAACTTGTTTATTTTCACATCGTTCTTAAATCACTAATGTTTTTACAACTTCAATCAAAATCGTTACCCAGTAAAAAAAAAAAAAAAAAGAAGGAAAAAACAAAATGGATGCTGTTTTAAGCAAGGAAATTGATATAAGATTGCACTAATAACTGCAATCATTTACCATAAATTGCTGCGTATAGTATTGCCATATTTGTTACGGTCGTATCAAAAGTGTTACATTGTTATTTTTCTTACTTTTAACACGTTGCTGAAAAAAAAATTACTTTTAGTTTTTTGAAAGGCATTAACATCCTTGTAGGGCTACTCCACTTATCTTCCAGGAACTTTTACTAGCAACCGGTGGAGTTCAATGTAGCAGTATAGAAATAAAAGGGCTTCTGGTCTTCTTTGTTTGCACAAAGAATGGAGTAGAGATAAGGCGTGTTACATTTTCTTTTACGAAAGCTTTCATTGTCCCCGTTAACAAAATGTTTAATGCAACACAACACTGCATAATAAAAGCTCACAACAATACCAAAACAACAAAATGTCTATCAAAATCTTCAATGGTATATTACCAAAACCGTATGTATAAATAATGACATTTGTAGGCACACTTCGAGTTGCTTCTTTTTATATCCTTCCTATTTAGTTTTTACTAAAGCAATGACATGATTCTTTTTATTGTACAATATTGTTCTTAATTTCATCATATATTCTTTGCGATCTGCAACCTCAGTACTATCATACTGTCACATAAATATATAGTCTCCTGCATGAATATACACCCCTTGCGGGAGTGCCACTAGCACGCAAAAGTTTACAGAGAGTGAGAGCAAAAGTAAAAAGGGTGTTTGGGAGATGACAAACAGAAGGACAGGGATCAAGATAAAGGTATCAGAAGATGTCGATTGAGATTACATTTGAACCTTTGAAGATTATAATTATCAGGGAAGCAAGTAAGAGGAAGGGAGTTCCACTGTCAGGAAGTGCGAGATAAGAAGCTGTTGGAGTAGAAGAGACGGCTACCTTTAACCTTCATATAAATATACATCCTCTGACATAAATGCACATCCTATCATATAAATATACATCTTATTACAAATAATAGCACTTCGACAATACTTAAATCACAACGAAATCTCATATTTGCCATGACAGGTCAATTTCTGATTATATATTTCCTATATCAATTGATCGTGTCTGAATCTCACGAATCACGTGTATCAACTCGAAAATGTTTTCCTTTCTTGGCCTGTTGACTCTATGATTCTTTCCTGTTGCTTCCCTTCGGCTTAAAGAAAAAGAACACGAGTCTAAAAAAGTCAGGTAAATACAACAAGCTTCGCTATTTTATAATCAATTTTCAAATATATCTTTTACATTTCGTTACATTTTATGTTGATTTCTTACTTTCAATTAATGTCTTGTGACAATCCTGTGTACAGGTCGATATTTGAGGCTAAAAAAATACTCGTTCTAAATCCAGACATATATTTTATTATCACATGATGATGATAAAACAAGTAGAGAATAACCTTTTACCTTTACATAAACAATTAGAGAATAACCTTTTACATCAGGTTTGGCTGGATGGTTATAACTAAGTTAAAAATGGTGTATTAAATTAAAGAATATGGCTTGAGATGATGTATTTGTCATAATTATATTGAATTTCGCCATTTTATTATAACTTTTATAGATAAGCCCACCAAGTACGACTTTTATTTAAATACATGGTGTATAGTAAGTGTTAGTAAATTGTATCACCTTGGTTCTTTGATAACGAAAAAAGGGCGTATAAGCCAAGTACAGTGGGCCTGGGTTTGAATTTTGGGATCGATTCGTACATATCATTTTTATATTCAGCTCAGTTCATATCTATCTATCTATCTATCTATCTATCTATCTATCTATCTATCTATCTATTTAATAGATTTGTCGGTTTTGTAGATAATACCTCATTATTATTATATGTATTATGATTTGATGGTTATACTACGAAAGTCTGCGATCTTCCTCTACCTTTGAAATACGTAACATTCTTGTGATTTCGAATCGAACACTTTATTCAATCCACGAGCGGGTATATTCTTCTCATTCCGCTTACTATTTTCGAGAATAATTGATAATATTTAGCACTCACCAATATTATTCATTTTTTGTTGCTTTTTTATTTATTTATTAAACCAGAGTGTGCTACTTGACAGCGCTACCACAACCAGGGATTGAACTTACAATTGCCAGGGAACCTGGGAGTTTTTAATCAACGCTCTCAGTAGAACTTGAACAATCTACTGCTGAAATTCTAAAGCCTTACACGTAATACATCCCACCATCTGATTGCCACACCGATCGAAGTAGAAAGGGGCGTAAGGCAAGGATGCATTTTCTCATCTGACTTGTTCAACGTATACTGCGAGGCAATTCTGAGAGAAATGGAAACCCTCCCGGGTTTTAGCCTTGGCAGCCACAATCTTAACATATACGCAGATGACATAGTACTGATACCATAGACGGAAAAGATATTACAAAATTCTCCTACAGAAGGTAGGGACGGAGAGTGAGAAGTAAGGACTAAGCATAAACTACAAGACGGCGTGCATGGTCGTTAGTAAGAGGATGAGCCCGAAATACGATTTGCAGGTCGGGAACACTAGAATTAAGCCGACGCAGAAGTTTAAATATCTCGGAAGCGTCTTGACAGAAGACGGTAAGTGCGACACTGAGATCTTTAGACGTATTTGGATGGCCAAGGACACATTCCAAAGCTGGGCAGAGTATTGCAAGACAGAAGGATTTTTTTGGTAACAAAGAAAAGAATGCTGAGCTGTTACGTAACATCTGTCCTTCTTTACGGCAGCAAATGTTGGACTATTTCCTCTAAGATGAAAAAGGCGACAGAGATGTGGTTCTACAGTAGAATGCTAAGGATGACACTGACCGAGCGTGAGAGCAACGATGAGTTCTGAGAGAGGTTGCAAACAAAATTATATTTAATATCAGGAAGAAGCAGCTGAAGTTTCTGGGACACATAATGAGGAAGGAAGGTCTGGAGAATCTGATACTCACGGGTCGAATAGAGGGAAAGAGAGACAAGAGAAAACAACGCGTGATATGCCTGGCAGGCTTAAGCAAGTTGATGACAGAATATGGTATGAGGGAGGAAGCAGAGGGAAGGAACTTGTTGAGAGCTGCAAAGGATACAGGGAGGTGGAGAGCCATGATCGCCCACGATCTGAAAGGACATGGCACATAAAAAGAAAGACATTTCTCTGGTTGAAGATTTTTCTAAATGGAGTAAAAAGTCAAATGATAAACGATTGAGCAATCATGCCTCTTTAGATTCATAGCTGATTTGGAAAATGATTTTCCCACAATAGGTTGCCGTTTCTTTCCTCGATAAACTAGTTGCCAATCAAGGTTATAGTACCTAGTCTGCCCTACTATTTAACCCATACCTGGTGTGAGAATAGATGGATTCATGCTTTTCCAAAGGGTTTTTGCACGTAAGTGAATATAACGAACCCAACTGGAATTTGAACTCGGCTCATCGATTTCCCATTCAGAACTGTTATCCATTACCCCACACCGCAGGTTGTGTTTGAAAAATTGATCTAAATTCATTTTAACTATCTAAATATTCGGTTGTTGTACATTCATGCAAATGAAATTTATATTGCTGCATATTCATAGGTTATATATTGATTTAAATAGAATTTATTTTGCAAGATATTAATGTGTTGTAGATTTCTATAAATCCAATTTGTCATGCTGGATTCTTGCTGGTGACGCATTCGTCGAAATAGAATTTATCTTTCTAGATATTCGATCGCCGTAGAGTCTTATAAATAGGATTTTCTAAATACTCGCTGAATGTACATCAACAAATATCTTACAAGATAAATTCTATTTACATGAACGGCAATCCTGTGAATATCTCTCGAGATAAATCCGCTTTAGATGGGTGTACGCCCAGGGAACGTCTAACAAGATGAATATCATTCAGGTTACTATTCATAGAATCAGATAACTAAGCAAAAACAGTTTAGTTTAATTTAGAATAAAAAAAATATCCATCTCAAATGGTGTAACGAACGGAAACGTTTCTCGATCATTTCACGTTAATACCGGCTTCATACAGGCTTTTCTCATTGAACCTACATTTTTTTTCTTATCTTCATCAACGACACTTCCGATGTCATCAGTTTCCAACTAGGTATTTATGCTGATAACACAGGTATTTACTCCTGTCTTAGTAGGAAGTCCAACAGAAAGTAAAACTGGAAGCTGCTCTCAGAAATGTCCTCCAATCAGTTGTGAACTGGGGTAAGAACAGGCTTGTTAATTCTAACGCCTCTAACACAAATCTGCTTTCATTTAATCACCTCGGAGAACCTTTTCTGCCTGCAATCAGCCATGTTTGATGCTAACCCCCAGGTGAGTAATTCTTTGCACCTCCTTGGGTTTTACGTTTTCCACCGACATGAAATTGAAAGATTATAAAAATCAATTGCTAGGACTCCTGCTAGGAAAGTTGATTCACTGTGTTGTGTCAGACAATTTTTCATGTTAGAATAAATTGCTAGGCATCCTGCTAGGAAAGTTGATTCACTGTGTCGTGCCAGATAATTTTCACGTTAGAATCAATTGCTAGGACTCCTGCTAGGAAAGTTGATTCACTGTGTCGTGCCAGACAATTTTTCATGTTAGAATCAATTGCTAGGACGCCTGATAGGAAAGTTGATTCACTGTGTCGTGTCAGATAATTTTTCATGTTAGAATCAATTGCTAGGTATCCTGCTAGGAAAGTTGATTCACTGTGTCAATTTTTATCGTCAGAATTAATCTTGCACATTTATAATTCTACCATTCTACATTGAATGTTGCTGCTATATCTATTCTTGTGCTGTTACTCTATATCTCGAGATTCCTGACAAAACCCAAAGAATGATCAGTAATCTAATCAATCCTGACCCGGAATCAGTCACTTTTCGGATGTGGCTTCTCTCTGTATTTTCTCCAAATATATTCATGACAATTGTTCTGATGAGCTTTCAACCTCTGTGCATCGACTGCATCAATTTAAGCGTACCTGAAATTGGCAACTTAGACCCACTCTTTTACTGTTGATGATGTTAAGATGCTGTTACGGGCCGGTGTACGCTTTGTGAGATAAACACCTGTGTTTCCGGAAATGCCCACAATAAACATGGTAGAGTTGGAGATTGAGTCCACCAGAAAAATGTAAAGAAATAGCAAGAACCGATATATATGTACAAACAAATTACGTATTAACCACAAAAAGTTACAAGTGACAAAGACAATACTATTTGCCACAAATGAAAGTGGAAACATTTTGGTACAAAGTATGTGAAGTGAGTGAATGTGCGTACGTACGTGTGTGTGTGTATGTAATGTTCATGCAGGAAGGGAAAAACACCATCTCCCGTGAGAGATTTACATATTGCCGTATAAACGGGAAAGAGTATTTATAGTATTGGAGGGTGCACTCTGGTAACGGTTTCGGAAATTAAGAGGAAATAACACGACAATGCAATTATAAGGTCTATCCTAATAGTTTATATATATATATATATATATATATATATATATATATATATATATATATATATATATTAGAAATGGACAAAGTCCGACAATAATTTTAAAGACAGTTTTATGTTTATACATTCTTTTTATAGATACATATATTTAAGTAAATGCTCTGTTTATAATAAATAGTATTAAACGTTTAATATTGTTTATTATAAAACAGCATTTACTTAAATATTATATCTATAAAAGAACCGTCATTTAAACATAAAACTGATTTAAATATATATATATATATATATATATATATATATATATATATATATAATATATATATATATATATATATATATATATATATATATATATATATATATATATATATATATATATATATATAAATATTAATATATATATATATATATATATATATATATATATATATATATATATATATATATATATATATATATATATATAAGGTCTATCCGAATAGTTTATTTGCTCACTTCTTGCCTTGGAACTCTCTTCCTGTTTCTTGTTTCAATGCCAACTACAGTCTTCAAAACATTAAATGCAACGCCAGTTGCCATCTTTTGTCTCCCGTAATCATTTTATTGCTCTTCCCTCTCATTAAATTCCTCTCGTTCTTTTTCAAGTACAGTATCACTTTGCGTCTAAATGGCATTGTCGTCTTGCTTGGTATTATTAGAATAATTTAAGAAAAAAAAAGACATTTTGACGAATGTAAAGCAACGAATATTTTGGTGGTTTTCGGATTTGGGAATTTCGGATAAAGAATAATCAAGCTGTATTACTTTCGCGCAGGTTAAAAATAAGCAAACAAGTACCAATTCTGTGTCCATTCTTCGAATTATTAACTCTTGAGAAAAGCAAAAATCATACTTTTGGCCCATGCACCAGCTATTAAAGGACAGCTACCTGTAAAAAACATGACGTTTTATTAACATCCTGGCATTTACAGGCCTGAAATAAATAAAACGTACCTCAGTGATTTATTAGCTACCTCCCCGTAATGTACAACAGCTTAGACAAGCAGATCCTTAATTTTTAGGGACATCGATCCCAAACAAGAAGCCAGAGCAATTTCTAGCTAAATAAATGTACAACTTACAAATATCGACCAAAATAAATTCTATTTAAATGTATGTACAGCCAGAGATAAATATTTAATAAGATAAATTCGATTTCATGTAAATCGAATAGAAGTTTATAGATACTTGCAGGTTGTACATTAATGAAATTTACATTGCAAGTTATTAGTGGGGCGTACATAAATAAAATTTAACATGTTGACTGCCAGAGATCAATTACAAAATCTGACTTCAATAATAACCAACTTAGGCAATAAAAAATGTATGAGTTGAATTATAGTTTCAACTAAAGTCGTAGCATTGTTTTCACACTAAACGTATCACTGTGAATAAACTTGTAGATGGCACTGCAGATTAAAATGTATCAGCAAATGCCAAACCCGAGATAACTCGTCGTCGTCACGAGATAACTACCAGCAGCGGACATTCTATCACGAATGATCTCGTGGTTCATTACTAGTGTGTTAACTTTCCCGATATTCGTACGTTGTACAATTATCGAATTAGACTTGCCGCCTATTCGCGAGTTGTGCATTCGTTTAAAGAGAAACGACTTCAGGATCCATCGTTTCGCTAACGGCAAGATGATCAAATTTTAACTGCAAATTGTTTGTCTATTTATATATTAGAAATACACACACACACACACACACACACACACACACACACACACACACATTCAACTGAAATACTAGACTCATAAAGGACCGCTTATTTTGTCTTATTCCCTTTACCTGTTACCCAAGGGTTATTTGCAGACTGAAAGGGAAAGTAGCCTCCGCATCACAGATGTCCTTTTCCATTTTATTCAAATTGTGCGCGTGTATGTACGTTTGTGCACGCACAGGTATATTTTAATCCAATAGCAAATTTTAAAAATATATGTACAACATTTTTTAATCAGTTCATGCCAAGCAAGGTAATAAAGCCACTAAGACTCAAGAGTTTAATGTGTGTTATAGAATATGAGACAAAATGCTATTTCGGGGAGAGGACAATAAAAGAATAAGAATTAAGAAGAAAGAAAAAAACGATTGACATTGCCTTTAAATTCTTGAAGATCAAGGTTGACTGGGAAGCAAGAAGTCGGAATAAAGTTCCACAAGCTAGAAGTGCGATAGAAGAAACTGTTAGCATAGAACTTACGGTTACAGTTAACTAATTCATTTTGTATAACTGGATCCATAGAGCTGTGATTTAGTTGGATGTTGTCTCCGGGAGATGGTAATTCTAGCTCTCAGGATCCGAGAGTAGGTTCCATCAAACATAGACTGTAGTCTTTTAGTTAATGTCTAGGCAATACATTAATACTGCCTTTACAGTAGTTTGAAAGAATCTCTGCTTGTGGTTGTGTGGTAGATCAGATTTCCAGATTACGTCCATTTTATTCAAGGTGGCCCAGGTTTAAGCTATTTGAATTTTCATATGCTTCTCAGCAGAATTTATTTCGCTTCCTAAATATGTAAAACATTTCACAGATTTTTTTATTCAACTGATACAGTTTGTATTCCGTCCTGTGTATGAGGATAAACTACATCCACGCCCTGGGTAAGACGATAAACTACATCCAACACCAAGGTATCTGATCAGGAGGTTTTGGGGAGCGTGGATCCACCTCTTAATTGCTGGTGCTACCAGGTTCACTCTGACCTGGGGTGGTAGCACCTTTTAGAGAAAATGAGAAAATAGTAACACCAAACTGGGGTCAAGCCATTATGAAAGTGTAAAAAATAGGTTTCAATACAAGCAATACGTTTTGTATAAATATATTACCAGCAATTAATTTTTGAAGAATACATTATTACCAGTAATACATTATTACCAGTAATACATTTTTTAAAAAGTATTGTCAGCAATACATTTTTGAAGAAAAAATATTACTAGCAATAAAAATCTTGTCGGCTTTACACACCTCATTGTAGTTGATATATCGTAAAACAAAACAAACAAACAAACTAACAAACCAGCAATGAATTTTTGAAGGAAAAAATTATTACCAGCAATACATTTTGGAAAAAATGATATATTACCAGTAATACATATTTGAATGAAAAAAAATATTACCAGAAATACATTTTTGAAGAAAAAAAAAATATTACCAGCAATAAAAATCTATTCGGCGTTAAATAATCTGCTGAGGTTGATATACCGTGAAACAAAACAAACCAAACCAAACAAACTGTTTGTATTGAGCCTTGCTAATTGAAGCTATATCACATGAACAGCTTTTATTTTTCGACGTAGTTTTTGTTTTCCATCTTCTTAAATCAAATTAATCGATTTAGATATTCGCGCATATTTACATTGAGAAAATATAGAATTTTTCTTGCTAGTTGGCAAATCTTTAACCGTCGAGCAAAAATTTGTGTATAAAAAGCACATTTTTTCTCTTGACACCGCAATCATTTTAATTACCTTCACTCCTCAGCAATGTTTATTGTTTTAAAAAAGCGATGATTAGAATTTTAATAAAACCTAAACATAGGATCAAAGTGAATTCATACATGTTTTTGTTCTTGAGAATTTACAATAAAAAAATACTAAAGAGTATTTATTAGATTGTTTATTTATAAGAGTAAAGGAGGGAAAAAATGAATCGAATTTTATGCAAACTAATGCATGCAATATTTATCATTTACCAATTTCTAAAAAAAATAAATATGAAAATTTTTATTCATAATTTTATACAAATTTGTTAAATTACTAAAATATGTGAACCAACTGTAAGGAAATCCTTATTATTTACCATTTTATAAAGTTCAAATCAATTGACAATTAGCCGATGTTTTGCCAATCATTCCAATAAACAATCTAATAAATACATAGCGGTGTCAAGGGAAAAAAAAACCTCAAAAACTTTTTTTTTTTTTGGGGGAAAAAGATTAAATTCACTTTGTGAGTTGTGTAATTGATATGTGACACTATTTAGGTCGCTAGAAAGAAAAAAAAAAAAAAAAAAAAGGCGAGAATTAAATTTAGGTGATAAGAAGCCATCCACGAAAAGGACACTAAGACACTAATGTTATTCTTTTTAACAAAGAAAAAATGCTAAAAGTTTTATTCTCATTAGAGAGAAAAAAGGTCGCGGATGTTTCAGATTTAATCTGATTTATGTTACGGGGCGGCGAATAAGATATATCCAATCTGCCCATGGCAATGGTAAACATTTCAAGTTGGTCAAGCGACCTCCCGCAGAATTCTAAAGAGATAAAAATTAAATAGGTCATGCGCTGACCGAAAAAAAAAATGTCCGCTGGACCGCCATGAAGGAAAGATTAAATTTTTTGTCTATATGCAGAATATTTGAGAAAAAAGCATCTGTTTATTGTCAGGGCTGGCTATGATAGCAAAACTATTTTATCGGAACAGTTAATTAGCGACAGAATGCAAATACGTCCAGTTAAACCACCCACTTGATGCTGGCGCAAAGTCTCGATTGATAAAGTCCAGGTGACATCCAGATAAAATTGAGATTAAGAGACCACACTACGAGTCGTATTGGGTTGTTGTCGAGATGAAAAAGAGAAGAAGGAAAAGAAAAAGGGAGATATTTTTTTTCTTTGAGCAAGATTTTTTAAACCGAGGCCAGTCTAGCCACACCCACGCCGCTGAGCGCCCATTGGCTGAATGGAGGCGTGAGCGTTAGGCGGAGGTAATCATGTGAAGTAGGAGGGGAGCCCTGTTGGCACCCATTGAGGGGATAGGTGTGAGATGCCACTGTGAGAGAGAGTGGAAACCCGTTGACACCCTCTGAGGGTATGGTGAGATACCAATATGAGAACAGAAGAAGGTGGGAAGACGAAAGACTTCCAAAATGGAAAATAATAAATTTTCCTGACCGAAAACAAAGAAGTAGATTTTGGATTTAGAATTATCAAAAAACCTCAAACTCCGACAAGCCCACCCCGGTTTTGGTCGGCGTCCATATAAGCAGAGTCGCAGCAAGTGAGTTGGCAGTTCCAGTTGAGTTCCACTTGAGTTGGCAGTTCCAGTTAAGTTCGCAGTTCGCGGCTGAGTTGGATTAAGTTGGGCCGCCTCGCAGAAGCTGACTAAGATTCGCGCATTATCGACCTCAACTTCTAATCAAGAACAATTTATTTTTGAAGAACGACTTAGACTCACACCACCAAAACAAGTTTTACGAATATCGCCTGAAGATACGCCAAGAACCAGTTTCTTAAAGAACAAACAACTTAAGATGTTAAGACTCGACTAACAAACACAAAGTGTCACGAATCCATATAGCGGGTTGGGAAGAAGACACAATCCTGTATTCAGCAACCAGATATAAAATATTGTTATCCTTTTTTAACAAATTTGAACTTTTCGAGTTATTATTTTATTTTCTTTTACATATACTTGTGTGGTGTTACCCTTGGCCGGACTCAGCTTGCATTACGGCCCGGCGACTGATTGATTTCGTCTACCTCAGATCAAATCACAACGTGGGTAGGTTAGACTAGAAATCAAAACAGTTACTTCGGTAACCAGACGTTGGAGGCGAACTCGGAACGACAAGGCTGATACCGAATTTAACCAGATTCCTATCCGAATCAGCAAAAGGTTAGAACGTCACATTTGGTGCCGCGACCAATACCAAGTCACATTGGTCGTCACGCAGCCAGGCAGACATCACGATTGGCGCAGCGACACCGGGGGACGTCACAGATAGAAATAGATTAATTTCGCTAGATATTCTGTGGCTGTACATTCGTTTAAGTTGTATATATCTTTCTATACATACTCACTAGTCCTCCGTTCTTCTAAATCAAATTTGTCCGCCTAGATAATCGCTCCTTATACATCGACCTAAATAGAATCTATCTTGATATGTTTGCGGGTTGTACAATTTATCTTTCTAGATAGTTGATGATTGCACACTGATTTAAATGGAATTCATTACGCTAGATATTCGCTTTTGTATCTAAACGGAATTTACCTGGTAGTACTAAGAAAGAAAAGTGACGACAGAGGAAGTCAAGCTTCATATCAAGGCTGCGGTAGAAGCAGGGAAATAGGAAACACGACCATTAGGTTTACGCATCTAAGATCTAGCTTTAGGATTATCGCACAAATAATAAAAGCACTGGTTTGTGAATGTGCTAGTATAGTAATTGTGAGTTCAATATCTGGACAAGGTAGTATAAATTTAGGGTCAATGTCTAGTCCGGTTTCCATTTTCGGTATCTGTCCATTCAGGGAATTTCCAAATGAACTTTTATTTTATTCTAAACGTTTGTTTTTGTTGATCTGAGAAGTACTAAAAAGAATATGACCAGATATCACAAGACAGATCAACGTGAATAATCTAACTCTTTAGAATGAAATAAGAGTTCATTTTGAAATTTTGTGAAGGTTACCCGGATGGACAGATACCCGAAGAAGGCCGGAGGGTAAAACAATCGAAATGTTGTGAGAATAACAACAAAGATGAAGATATTAGTCCAACTTTAAATAATATAAGTTTATCTATATGTACACAAAATTAAGTAGAACATTTTGGCCAGAATTGCCCTGTACGTTCATTTCGTTAGCATTTATCTTGTTTGCTTAGCGGATACATCTGTTTGAGGAGACGTCCTGTTTTTATTTTTTTGTTTTTTTTTAACGGTGTGAATTAAATAAAGGCCGGCTGGCTACAGAGATCTTCACAGGTCAACAATGTTCCATTATCTAAAGCCGGACGGGATTAGATATTGGTTACCTGTACAAAGAAGAAAGGTAGTTAAAATCATCCCGGAAGTTGCAAGTTTTTTTGTTTTGTTTTTTAAATGTCGAATACACGAACCGGTAGATGTAGTTTACAGTTTTTATTAAAAAAAAAAAAAAACAACAACAAAAAAAAACATAGCGCCTACTCAAACATCTGTACCCACGAAAATGTAACGTTTACGGCAATAAAAAATAATGTCGGATTAAAAATAAAATCGATTAATATCTTAGAAATATATTGTTTACTGAACATCCACTACAGAATTTCTCGGGTTAAATATTTTGTGATTGTACACTGAGCGTAATTGAATTTTCTTTGTTACGTATTTAATGGATGTACATTCATTGAAAGTGAATTTACCTTTCTTAATATTCGCTGTTTGTATATTTGTTTAATTAGAATCACCTTTTTTCCATCCTCACCAAAAAACATTCATCTAAATAGTGTTTATATGTGAGCCACACACACATATTCACACAAGAAGCAACATTCGGGACTTTAATTTTTAAAATTTCAAAATCATTTTTCATTGAATCCGTTTTTGTTAGAGAGAAAAAATAGTAGATCAATGAAATCGTTCTGTTATGGTGCTGAAATGATCCAAATCGTTGATCCATTTAAAGGAAATATAAACATGGGTCGACAAGGAAAATTCGGTAGACGCAGTCACTTTCAACTTCAAAGGAATAACTTCAGTCGTCTAGCCATTTGTTGGAATTTAATTTGAGAACAACAATTTCACAAGTTCACATTCTCGCTATTTTTTCTATCCTCACCCCAACCTCTTTTTAATTTCAAAACCGGCTCCCAAGGCCTTGATTCTTATCAGAGATAAGAATATATTTTCTGACTATTGTGGCACCATGCATAATTAGAAAACTGAAAGGAGATATTCATAAATATATGATTTGTTTTTTTCGGTTTGTTAACCATTTAATAATTATTTAGAGCTGGAAAATATTTTGGGTTTTGAGAATAATTCTTTAATTGCGTTCAAGCGATCTGGGAGAAAGAAAGAAAAGAAGAAGAAAAGGAAGGAAAGAAAAAAAGAAAAATATAATACGAAAACCAGGTCATAAGCAACACACGCTCAGCTGACACATATCAGATGTCAAAAATATCAGGTCAAACACCTGACCTACTTCGATGTCCACGAAAAATGGAAGTTTGTTATCAATTGGTTGAAGAAACAATTTTAGGGACAATGAAAAAAATATTGATAAGTAACAAATGAAAAGGGTGTCATTGAGATGATAGTAAAAGTCTATGGGATGGGGAAGTGTATCTAAGGATATGAAAACAAAGCATTAATACGAAAAGCCAGACAATATCTAGAGTTGGAAAAAGCCACCCAAGGTGATGTCGCTTTTTTTTTTTTAAGATAATACAGATTTTTATTATCGGCCGGAGGAGAAAATGAAATATTTTGTTGCGTTCAGAGAAAACGCCGACAGGTCTGGGAAATTCTTTTCTTAGATCGTATCCAATTAGCGATAAACTGTTTGACAAATAACGCGTGTAAAAAAAACCGAGGATCGTCATTTCGGTCATATACGAAAAGGGCAATTTAAATTTTTGTTTTTTAAGCAAGGTGTTTCTTCCCCAGAACAAAGCCACGGATTGTCCACGCCCGATTAAAGACGTCACGAAGGAAGGAGGAAAGATACCGACCAGAGTCTCATTGGCCGAAGGCAGCCACATGATACATGAGGGAGGAAAGACACCGACCAGGACCCCATTGGCCGAGAGCGGTCACATGATGTGCGAGGGAGGAGGAAAGATGCCCGACCAGGACCCCATTGGTCGAGAGCGGTCACCTGACATACGAAGGACCAGGGGAAGCGGGTATACGCCCCCAGATGCACAATAAGGAAGTAGGAGGAAAGTGAGTTGCCGAAAATGGAAAATCTCTAATCAGAAATAATACGTCTTTAGAATTATCAAGAAAACCCTGGCGCCGACAGACCCACCCCAGTTTTTGACTGCCTCAATAAAAAGCGGGACCCCAACCGACAGAAATCAGTTGCAGTTGGAGTTGCCGCGGACAGGCAGAGAGAGTTTGAGCGCGGGCGGCGGGCCCGGTTCATTCGTCCCTTTGCGGGCAAGAAAAAGCCGGTCCGTTTGGCCTAAGAAGAGAAATTCGTCCAACCCAAAGTCGAAGAAGAAGAAATTCGCCCAACCCAAGCCGAAGTGAATAAGCTCGTCCAACCGAAGCCGAAGAGAAAGAGAAGAATTCGCGCACTGACGGCAGAGATGAGTGAACAATAATTCAGACTCTGAAGAGAGAGTTAGTTACATTCACCACGGACGGCGAGAGAAATCAGCCGTGAACGACAGGTAGAGATCAGCGCCCAGTGTTGAAACCAAACCACACCCCGAAATGCAAATTTCTAGAGAGCAAGCAACTCGAAGCCTTAAAATTGTATGGTAGAAGCTTGGTGCCACAGTCCACAGAACGGGTCAGGAGGTAGGAATAATCTTGTGTAACGAACAATTAGATATAAAAAGTTGTTACCTTTTTTCTTCAATATTTTTGACCTTGTGAGTTTTATTTTTCTTGTGTGTTATCACCCCCCCGTTGGACTCAGCTTGCATACGGCCCAATCCCTGTTTGATCCCGTCTGTCTAAGATCTAATCACAACGTGGGTAGACAGACCGGAGATCAGTGCAGTTACCCTGGTAACCAGGCGTTGGAAGCGGGTTGGGAACAGCGAGGCTGGTATTCATCTAGCCAAAGGGTTAGAACGTCACACTTGGAGCAGCGAGGAGCGAACAGCTGGCGTCGCGAACGGGATCGAAGGACACAGTCGACGCTGCGACCAGGGGGGACGACGTCACACTAAGGAGAGAGCTGGAAAATAAAAAGGAATTCCACCACCATTATTTTTTCCATGGTGCCATAAAGTCTGGGAGAAACCTCACAGCTTCTTCACTTCAAACTATTTTCAGTACCTTCGAAACCGGCTCCCAGGGTCCTGATTCTTATCAGAGATAAGAATGTGTTTTCTGACCAATAGAGGGGCCAGGACATTTGTACAACGATTTTGGAAGGAAAAGTCCTCGATCCATCGGATCCTCCCAAAACTCCATAAATTTAGAGAATTTTGCCTATTTCGACAGTGAGATTTCTGCCCACCGTCTGTGAGGTCGACATCAGGGAGCTCCAGAAACTCTTTCACCAAAGAAGAACTACTAAAAAGGGCTGTCAAAAACGAACGTCGGTCCACTATTCAAGACGAATCCAAAGCTGCATCTCTTCAATACTTCTGACCAGCCACTTCTGTCGTCGACCAAAAAACTCACTCAGCTGCAGGATTCCTTCATCTGCGAACAAATTTCCAACTCTACAAGAACTGTGAGTGTATCTATCTGAACCTTAACAATAATATCTAATCGCTTAAAGAACTCTTTAGGGGCTCAGAGAAATATTTTGAGCAAGCCTTTTTAAGTTAAGAACATTTTCTCTTTTCCCTTTTCTTTCTCTACTAATCGTCCTTTTATCCCTTTACCTTTTTTTTCTGCATATATTGTAAATAAACATTTTCTTCTTTTGTTGTTACTCACCGACCGAGCAGGAGGTTTTTCTTTATTTGTACGCGCCTAAAAGAGAGACTTTGTCCGCTCTAATCTTGATGTTTTACTTGCGTTTTTTTTCGCAAATTTTTAAACCTCAACCCTATTTTTAACCTCAACTCTTTGATGCTGGAAAGCCGGGATACATTTCGTACCACATTACCACCGACCAAAGCCACAGAACTTCTATTTACCACGATGCGAGTAAACCTTTTCTTTCTTTCTTTCTTTCTTTCTTTCTTTCTTTCTTTCTTTCTAAATGCTTTTCACACAATTATATACTGATTGTCATTTGAAATCGTGCATCTAAAAGAGGCATTCATATCACAATTTTTCTTTATCATCATCAATTTGTTTCAACTTAAAGGCATGTTGCAAATTTGTTTCAACGTACAGGCATGTTGCAAGTCAGTGGCTGAGGGCGGTTTGTATTTGTTCAATGTCCACAAAGTCAACCTTTTGTTTAGATTTCAGTTATGATGAGCGTTACAGTTTAAGTATGTGCCCCTCTAAGGACAAATACGGTTTTGGATTCAGAGATATTCTTCTATACTCGTTGCCAACAATGGCAGAAGGGAGAATAGATGGATTTTTACCTTTCTGAAGGCTTTTTATACGAAAGTGAATATAACAACCTCGATCGGAATTCGAACTCGGCTCTCCTAGTTCTCCTTCCGAGGCTATAACATATTCATTATTTATCAACCGACTTAAAAATGTGCTAAAAAAAACTTTTTTTTCCTTTTGTATTTCAATTGTTTTATTTAAACACTACACATAAAAAATTCTTTAATTTTATTATGTTATACATGTGCCTGCTGTGTTGATTTATTTTAAAATGACACAAGTTTTTACTCACGATGACACACGGTTAATTTAACGAGCCTCACAAATAATTATTAACCATTGATACACCATACATATCTTTTTCTATACTCACTGGTTGTACTGTTGAAGTTAGCACCTCCTTAATTCCCTAATTGTTCACTAGGGGTCGTTCTCCCTACACTATAAATACTGGGCGACTTCTTGCCTCGTTCACTTTTTCATTTCTTCATTTCAGCGAACGCAACTACAATGTAAGCTCTCTTAGAAGATACCGTCTCCCCACTTCTGGGAAGACGCCATGAACATTATACACGTACGTACGAACATTCACTAAAGAACAAACATAAATGTTCACACACACATAAAATGTTATTGTCTATGTCCATTGTAAAATTGTGTTGTTTAATACATATATTTGTTGACATATATATATCGGTCTTGTTTGTTTTCTTTTCATCTTCGGTTGGACTAAAATTGAGTCCGCCATTGTTCTTGTAGTTGGGCCTTCTAGCAGGAAATAAACGAACGTGTTTCTAATACAACAACACATCTCCTTCCGGTCCGCCACAGTACATTGATTTTTAATAGAATTTATCCTTCTAAATATCCCATGATTCTCCATTTATCTAAATAGATAAATCTTACTTGATATTCGTTGATAGTTCATTCATCACATTAGAATTTTTTCTGAATATTTAATTTGTATTTCTACATTGATATACAAGAATTTACATTGCCATATATTATGTGGTTACTCATTCATTTAAATAAAATTCATCTTGTTTAGGGATGTCCACTTTTTCGCTAAAAAGACACATACCCTGATGAAAAAAATCCCCAAACTGGATTAAAAAAATTTGCATTGTTTAAATATTTATGTCATTATTAAGAGGAAAGACCAAAGTATTTTTTGAGTATTTTTGAATTTTTTTTTAATCCTTTCTAGCATGTCCAAAATTTTAGCTAAAATCTTGTTTTTTTGTTTTTTTATTGAGTCATCAAAATTGACATAAAATCAATCATTATTGACAGTTTTATAAACGAAGTAAAATTTCCCATTTAAAAATTTTGTAAAATTCAATTATACTTTATTCATAAGTTATTTTAAGAAAATTAGAAAATTTAAAGTATACTTAATGTAATTTGAAAGAAACATTACTTACTTTTTCATCGAATTTTTTTTTTTGGTGCTTGGTTTTGTTTTTTTCATCGAATTTTTTTTGGGGTGCTTGGTTTTTTGGGCCCGATTGTGTTAAGCGATGTTATTTTATTTCATTTTTTTTTTAAATTAAGTTTTCTGGTTCGATATTCGCTGGTTGCAGTTTCATTTAAATAAAATATAGCTTGTTAGACTGGCTGTACATACGTGAAATATTTTTTTAATATATAAATCTTCGCAATACTCATGACAAATTTTGTTAAAGTTAGTTATATTTTTAAAATTTCTACAACAATGATTTGTTGTTAAATAAAATAGAAGACCCACTGATAACTTTGATTCTTATGACATGTTTTGACACTTTTTAGTTCAAGGGAAAGAACTCTAACATTAGGTAGAGAGTTATCTTTCTTGATTTTCATATAACTACATTTAATATAAAAATACATTTGCTGACATTTTTTTTAAATCCACTCACCCAAGATACGCGATAATGCGATTAATATAATACAAAGGGGCGGCTAGAAATGAAAAAAAAAATGAGAAAACTTTAGAACGAACCCGAAACCCACTCCTAAACATGAAGGAAAGGAAAAACATCTGCGGTGAATACGAAATAATAATAACTCCATTTACCCACTCACTTCAAATTCGGGCGAGCTAAGGAAAAAGACGGAATGAAATTCGTGAGCCTGTGTGAAATTTTCTTTAGACCAATGAAAATTTTGACTTTACAGAGATTGACCGGCGAGCTGAGAAAAAGGCGAAAACAAATTCCCGACAAAGAAAGAAAAGAAAATAGCGAGCCTATGAGAAATCTTTTTTGATATTATAAGTATTTTATTTTGCTGTAAAAAAAAAAAAGAAGTTAAATTTCTTGCATTTTTATGGCCTTTTAGGCTCAAGCGACGAAGCGACGAAATCTTGTGAGTCTACCTTTTTTTGAATACTCGGAGGTAGATTTTACATATATTGTCTAATGGGAATAAAGTTTTTCTAGCACCTAAAAATTTTGGCTGGAGTCGAATTTTATGACCCCATTGAGATTAAAAGGGACTGCTATCAGCAGTTGAGAGAAGGAAGAGAGTTGAAAAGAAAACGGCAGGGCAACAACTTCGGTCGGGGCAGTTTTCATATGACATCATATAAAAGGACAGTCCAGTGAGAAGTTATAAATCTGACGTGACTGTTCCAAGGCAGATTCGTACGACAAATTTCACACCGAGAACCTAGAAGAATTTATCTACTTCAAATCCACTTCGAGCTGAGAGGTCCTTTACAGAGCCGTTACAACAGAGGTTGGTGTCTTTTAAAAGATTGTGCCTTGTGTCATATTGTGAATCCTCTTACTCCGAGTTTTCCATTATTTTTGTATTTATGAATGCATATATTTTTTATACGAATCCGTTGGTCTTAACAACGTTTTTGGTGACTTGTATTTTTTCCGCTTTCGCAGTGTAATCTTTGTATTGCTTTCTGAATGTATTATCCTGCCCAAAGAGGCGCACAAAACGAAATTTTTGTGCAATTTTTCCCTCACTCTTTCTTGTATTATGATTTTTGTAATTGTAAATTTTATGGTAAATAAATGTGTTTTCCTTTAAGATTTTGCGCTGAGGTTGTCTTGTTTTAAACTTGCGCCTTTTGAGAATTTCTACCAACTAAGTTTTTGTGTCTGGCACAAGAACTTGGAGTTGGTAGGTTAGCAAAATTTTTAATTTCTGTATCATGAAATAAGAAAAAAAAATCAAGAGAAAAGAGTCTAAAATCATGTGAAAAGTTTCATTTTTATTCACGCATCCAGCGTTCAGATTATCAAATTACACGCTAATTATATTATTGAACTTACTTAACGGAGCACTTAGCTCATTAAAAAACTTTATTTCAACAATCCAAGAAAGCTAAGTATTTCAAACTATCGCTCTTCGTCTACTTTTGAATGTATCCAACCGTATGTCCCTTCTCTGAACAACGAACTTCTTTTTAGCTTTGTTTCAAACATTTTTTGATGTTATTTTGTGTCAGATCATTTTAGCAATTGTATGAATATTTCCTCTTCATGAGAATTCACTGGAAATACCGACTTTAAAAAAAGTCCGATTTATTCTTCTGAAACAAGCTACTGACACAACTTCAAGCATGTCAATTCTTAAATAAATTTCTTATCATGTTTTGTTAAAAAAAACAAAAAAACAAACCGTGTTTCCTCGTCATTATCAGCTTTCATTAACCTTCTTGTCGTGGGTAAATCAAAGGTTCATTTTAACCCGGAAATTCCACGCCACTATACATCTACTCCTGTTCAATTAATAATCCGAGCACAGAATCAGTAGTGTCATTGCAGGGACGTATATTTTGGGTGTGTTAATCGAGTGCTGCACACCAACTAAAGACGATAAATTCATTATAGATGTGAAGCCCACCCGATAATCGTGGATCATAATAAAAATCCAAATTTTCTGTTCTCTGTGACGGGGTATTTTGGCATATATTCTGCGATGGAGCTGTTAATCCCACGATTGAAATATTTGACTAAATGGAGACAAGTAAAACTCTATTTTTCTCGAGCGTACTTTCGGGAAAAATTGTTATAAAACCCACCTATTCGACTTTCAGCAAGAGATGCGACTGTATCCAAGCCTTACAAACATAAGGGAATACGTGGCTGCATAACTACTCCCACCCAGCGCGCGCGAAAACGTGTGTCGACGAATTCAAACGAATCATCATCAACAACAAAAACGGTCAGTGAATCTTCGTTAAAGATCAGTCTTTTCTCAACAGCGCCATTTTTTTCTTATTTTACTGTGGACCAACTACTGAAAGTCTTTTCTAAACCACATATTTTTCTGTGGACAAACTATCCAAAGACTATAGCTCAACTAGAAACTAGGTTTTACTATTTTTTAGCTCTTTTGGATTCATGTAGATATGTTTGTAAACAAAAGTGATTTATTAAACATGAATGCTCATTATTTTAATTTTCTTATTGTTTTGAATTCGGACGTTCGGATTTTTAATATTAAAAAAAAAACCCTGGAGGATCGAATTTCTTACAGCATAAACTCTGTTACACCAATCAAAATTTACCACAATTCAAGTATATACTATCACACAGTCGCCGCAAATTTTTGTTGCCGAAAAAAAAATGTTTCGATTTGATACTGGGCAGATTTGAATTTATCCATGCTTCGTTATTCTGTAATATAAGACAATATTAACATAAGCGATGCATTCATGAATTTGCCGAAATAGTGAAAATAATATCGCTTTTTATCAAAGAACAGTTTGAGGATTGGCTTTCATAATATTTAATATTGTTAATTCTAAAAAAATGCGTCTTCTGATGAAAGGAGCCAGGCTTATAATTCAGAGTTGTCCTTCTCCTAGACTAGTTGCCATTAATTATACAAAAAATCACTTGGCATTGAACGTTTCTGTTACCCTTTCTAAAACTATTAGATATTCAAAGCCATTGATACCTTATTGAATAATGTGTAACACTTCTGTTGGTAAAGTTTTTGTATCTATAAAATTATATGGAAATCAGTTGTAATATTTCTTTCTTGTGGGAAGAAACAAAACTAGGACAGATCTTTACACAGTAGCCACGAGTTTTTGTTGCTGAGAAGATGTTTTTGGGCTTACCATAAAATCGATTCCGGTTGTCGGACAGATACCACATTTCATTGCTGGCTATCATTCGAGTAAAAAATAGAACATTTTCCTTCCGCAACAGTCATATATGGACTGGTGCCCCCGCTGTACGTCTCGAGGTCATCGACAAAATTCAGAGACGAATATGCAATGTGATAGGCCCTGCTCTGGCATCTAGTCTACAATCGGTTTCTTAAAGACATGCCGTGGCTTTCCTCTGTCTCTTCTACAAGTATTTTCACGAGCTACTTCTGCTGGTTCCCAGACCCCATGAATTTAAGCGAGTTACAAGGCTGTCATCTTGGTCCCACCCTTTCACTGTCAAAACAGTTAAATGTAACCGTCTCTTCTACTCAAACAGTTTCTCTTCTCGCACTTCCTGTCTGTGGAATTTCCTTTTCTTTGCTTGCTTCCCCGATGATATAATCTTCAAATATTCAAGTATAATGTCACTCGACATCTAATGCCCTGAGCCTGTTCCTCGTCCTTCTCTGTATCCTTTCCTCAAACACGCCTCTTTACTCTTGTTCTCAATCCTCTGTAACCCCTTGCATGCTAGTGGTAGTCTTGGGGTGAATTACTTAAAAAAAAAAAACAAACAACAACAAAAAACAATGATAACGAGCAAATTTTCGAAACGACATTTTTTTGTAACATTCACTGAGTTGGAGCAACATCCGCCAGTACAATTTCTTTGTATTTTTTTTCGCACTTCCCGCCTGTGGAACTCCCTTCCCCTTACTTGCTTCCCCGATAACTATAATCTTCAAATATTCAAGTGTAATGTCAATCGATATATGACACCCTGAGCTTATTCCTCGTCCTTTTCTGTATCCTTTCATCAAACACGCCTCTTTACTCTTGTTTTCAATCCTCTGTAAACCCTTTCGTGTTAGTGGCAGTCTTGGGGTGAATTACTTAAAAAAAAAAAAAGACAACCAAACAAAAAAACAAAAACAAAAAACAATAATAACGAGCAAATTTTCGAAACATTTTTTTGGTAATACTTACTGAGTTGGAGCAACATACGCCAGTACAATTTCCTTGTAGTTTTTTCGCACTTCCCGTCTGTGTAACTCCCTTCCCCTTACTTTCTTGCCCGATGACTATAATCTTCAAATATTCCTTGTAGTTTTTTTTTCAAATGTGCCATTGTTTTTGGAATTGTAACCATTAATTTTCAGTAATTTCTTGAAAGATTTCTTTAATATTCACCTTCACTAACTCCAACAATTTATCATTTATAACTGTGACCTGGCACCTTCTGCTATCATCATTTTTGAGACATAACCTTTTGAGAATTTCAGGAACCAGCAAAATATCTAATCTAGTACCTTCACTCTCTGCTGAATTAAAGTTGCAGAAAATCTTAAAGGATCAAATTTAAAATCATAAACCCCCAGTTTTCATCATAAGTTGTGACTATAAGTATTCAAGGCGTATTTTAATTAAATGCTCATATATTAAGAAGTATTTCAACTGATGAATATTCCCTAAGTATTTTTAAAGATGTATAAATACGAAATCCGAAATATATAAAAGAACAAAAACGAAAACAAAGCGTAACTAGATAAACCATGTTTAATACCACTGTAGACGTAATGCGCACCTGTCAAACCGATGGTATCACCTTCGATCGGTGTTAACAAAGGCTGGCTATTATCGCGTCTAGTGAGGTCGCAATACAGACTTTCAGTCAGTGAGACATCACCCAGTTCACGCAGAATGAGTCTCCTGTGCAAAGCGCAGGCGATCTTATGTCACTTTCGCCGGAGGACAGGCTGTATCCACTACAATCACTGATATTAAAATTTTCAAAATATGTAGAATATGTATGTGTAATAAAGTAGGGGGAAAGCAAGTTGCTGAAATTGCTTCCTACTTTAATGTTAGCTATATTCTGTTCATTGTGTCAAGATCCAAGAGGAAGAAAGTGTTTTTGAATTCAGCGCTCCTTTTAAAATATTTTTTTTTTATTACGGTGCACTGTAACTGCATATCTAAGTAGGTTAATACCCCACTTTTGCTTCTCATGCTTTATTTGTCCCCGTTGGTATGCAATTGTGTATATTTATATATGTATATTATTTATTTATCGGAGAGCCGAGTTCGAATTCCAGTCGGATCCATTACATTCACATTACGTGCTAATACCTTCGGGAAAGGTATGAATCCTCCTCTTCTCCCTCTAGCTATGGGTAAATAGTAGGACAGACTGGGTTCTATAGCCTTGGATGGCAACTAGTCTCGGAGAAGGACAACTCTGAATTCAAAATCCGAGGAAGGTTGTTTATGGACCTTGTGGCACTGTATTCAGTCCTTCAAAGTGTGGTTGATTTTGCACAAAGCCTTCACCGCTATAATCAAGTGATCTGCCCAGGGAGACTGGATGTCGGTTCCTAGGAACTGAATTACTTGACCCTCATACGTTGGTAAAACGACGAGAGAGTCCAGTATTATTTATTTACTCATGAGCATATGTATGTGAAAGTTATATTAATTATACAAATTATTATAGGAAAGACAAAATATAAACCTAGTAAACAACGAGAATAAATATAAACAAGAGAAATTATTATTAGTACTGCAATGTTATTATTATTAGTAGTAGCAATGCTTTATTATTATTATTGCATACATATTAGTATTGCAATATTATTATTAGTAGTATTGCAATGTTATTATTATTATTATCAACAGTATTAGTATTTCAATGTTATTATTAGAATTGCAATAATATTATAACTATTGATATTGCAATTATATTATTAGTATTGCATACATATTTTTAGTACTGAAATGTTATTATTATTAGTAGTATTAAAATGATATTATTAGTATTGCATACATATCCTTAGCATTGCATACATATCATTAGCATCGCAATGTTATTATTATTGTTAGTAGTATTACAATGGTGTTATTAGCATTGCATACGTATTATTAGTATTGCAATTTTATTATTTGTAGTAGTATATTGTCTAAGGGGAATAACTAAAAAAATAACATTTGAAATTAAATTCGATGACTATTCGTACTTAAAATTAATTTGAACAAAAATTAAATGTGTGGATGGATCATTGAGAGTGGATTGAATTTCCTAGAACAATATGTTTCTTAACGACATCTCTATAGTTCGGCATCTCCTATTAAGCTCTGTAGCAGTAGGATAATCGGTGTGGAACGAACTCAGTAATGAATGAAATATGATATCGGTTTGCTAGGAATTGTCCAGCAGGCGGTGGTCTATGGAGATTGTAATAAAAAAAAATAATTTACTTGATTGACAATATTTGGGTTACTTGTTTTTATATATTTGTTTAAATTTTCATAGAAGCAGTAAGTATTTATTTAAAAGAAATGTTGCCAAACGGAATTGGATTTTATTATGTCATCAAGATTTTAATGCGGGTCAAAATTACTGTTCCCTTAGGAAAATCTGAAGAAATATTTTCTGAAAAAAAAAAATGTACGGGAGATAACTAAAGATTAAAATCTTCGGAGTTGTTTCCCTTGAAATTTTTTTAATGTTAGCTGAACACAATTTTAATTAATGCAATCAACGTATTAACAACAAACTGTCCCCCTTGCATCAGAGTTATATATTAATCGATAATGCATTAGAATCAACAGTATAGCACTTTTTTCTGTCAGTGTTAGCCTACTTGGTAGCTGAGGTAGTTGCATAATGTTTTACCAAGTCTTTTTCTTCTTCGTCTATATACCTTCAGGACATGGGTGTCTCATGTTTCTCTACAACTTTTATTCTTTGTAGCTCTTAGCAATTTTCCGTTTTTACTATCACCCTCACGTCCTGTTATTTACTGTTTCTCCTCTGTCCCTCTTGCCTTCATTATGATCAGTGAGTGTTAAATTCTTCAATACTTATTTCCTCATTAGATGTCCTAAAAATTTTAACTGTAATTTTTTTTATTTTAATTATAACGTATATAAATATAACTAGTTTCCTAAAATCTTCCTCGTTGATCACATGTTCCGTCCATGGCATTCTCAGCATCATTCTCTATTCTTCTATTCATCTGTGATGCAATTGTCTAGCTTTGTATGTCATGTAGGAGGATTGATATTTCACTTTAAAACTCTTTTCTTTGCATCGATCGAAATGTTCTTGTTTCTTAATACTCTGCTTTTTGAGAGGCATCTTTTGTTATTCCAATACAACTTCTGATTTCGGTATCAGATTTTTCCGTCATCTGTTAAAATACTTCCAAGATATTTATTCGTCTCTACGTATTTGATTTTGACTTTTCCAATTTGTGGTTTTTCATCTTGCGTTGTTTCTCATGATTACAACCATATTTACTTCGTCTTCTCACAAATGATGTTAGTTATTTCTTCACACTTTCCTTTGCTACCGTGTCTCGTTTTCTTTCTGTGTCTCTCCTGAACTCGGTGTCATCTTATATTGTTAGGATTGTGCCTGCCAAATAATATGCTGGTAAAACTTTTAGGATAGCATCTCTGTGAAGTTTTAATAAACATGGTTAGAAGACACATGCTTGATTTACGCATCTTCCTATTTTGCATATTTACCTTAATACATGTTCTATCTATATGCAGGAATTTTTCACCCAGTAAAAGTTCTGAATTATTTAAATATCTTTACCAAATAAAAAAAGTTTTCGTAGCTGTTCAAATACTTCTTTCTGTCGTATCTTATCAATGCTTTTGTGTAGTGATTTTCTAAGCGCAGCTTAGATATGACACAAGGCAGAAAGTATGGGGCACCCAGTGAGGATCGAACTTACTACTCAGTTATAAATGGTGTAGCAAGACAAGCTTCCTAACCATTACATCACGTCGAGGTGCGCAATGCTTTTGTGTAGTCTATGAAACATAGGTATACGTCCATCTGCAATTGTTGCGCGCTCTTTGATACCGTTGTGATAAATAAATATTGTGTATTTCTTGTTCCAGCGTCTTTAACAAAACTACACTGTTCTTCTCCTATTTCCAGTTTAATTCTGTTACGCGTTCAATTCATTACAATTCAGATTATGAGCTTATTTATATATCACTGTAAAAAAGGCAATGCGAAATAATTTGTAGTCGGTTACGTCGTGCTTGAACTAAAATTCCAATTCAGACATTGATGTCACAGATTACTTACACAACGAAGAAAACAAATCGCACGTTCAAACTCGAATATCAGGGACAGAAAGAAATGTCGAAATCTCGATTCGTAAGTTCTATGTCACAAATCAAAACTCATGTAACCGGTCAGAAAAATAACACACTCGCCGACGAACGCGGTAGCCAAATACACGAAATTTTCTGCATAATTTGAGAACACTAACTGCTTTTATCGACAGAGAATTTTTTTCATTCAACAACAGCTGGGAGAGGCCACACAATATTAGCATATCCGAAGTACTTTTATGGCGACTTCTGCGATTGACTTGTTTCTAATTTGGACATTTCGTCTTTGGCATATCATGCAGAATACGTGCCCTTTTCTCGGTAAGTAACTTTCTTTTTTGCCGTATTTTACGTCGTAGAATACACGCGACACGCTATCGCTTGGTTTGATGAGGAAATACGCCATCTTCTTCATTACACAATTCCAATAGACCCGAAAAAAATCATGGCAATTTACAATTTAAATTTCAGAGATTAAGGTGGGAAGAGATTAATTCTATTCCCAGTAAGGAAATACGCGATTTTTTTTTTCAAAACCAATGTTTCGAAATAAAGGCATGAAGGGTGTCAAGCTCCTTGTGACTGACCACTTACTTTGTCAGGGGAGACGCAGGTGACATGTATCACCGGACCATCATCCAATAATTATTCGCAACTGGAAAAAATAGTAATAGGGTCATCGAATGTAAGAATGTTACATCAATATTGCCATCTTGAAGACATCAAGTAGGAAATGAACAGGTTATATTTTAACATTCTAGGACTCTTTGGAACTAAATTGCAGGCGGAGGGGAAAATGAAAAAAAGCGGAATAATGGTAAACTAATACACGAACAAATGTGTTATGGAATACTGTCAACTCTCCGACAGAATTCTTTTAGTTAAACTGCAAAGGAAGCCATTTCATATATCAATTACAGTGGCATATACGCCGAGAGGAAAAGGCACGGAAGAAGAAATTGATCAGTTTTGCAGCACATTGGATAACGACAAAACTCAATGTAGGTAATTATCATTATCAAGGGAGTCCTGAACGCCAAAGTAAAAAAAGAACGAGACAATGAAATAGCTAATTCGAACAAGGACACCATAACGAACACAGAGAAAGACAGGTCCATTGATTCACAACAAACGACCAAATAATGACAGGCACTTAACGAACATGAAAGGAGGAGACACGAAGAACCACCGAGACTACAATCAGTAAAAGATTCAAGAATGCGGTTTTATACTTTAAAACCTTTCCAAGTGCCGACTGTGTGAGCGACCGGCTACGAGACATATATAAACTTAGAATAAAATTACGGATATTAAAGAAAATAAAAGCAGCGTCTAAACGACAATACGACATATATGAATGACTCAAGAGTTGTAAGCCGAAAGAATGAAAAAGCAAATATAACAACTTGAATGAAACTGGTAATTCAAAGCGGAACACATTATGAAAAGTTCCAATGAGACCTGCGAACGAGATCATACCAGATCAAACGAAACAATGGAAAAAGGAATGGATGGCAGATAAAATTCTCGAGATGAAGGAAAAGAGATAACAAACAAGGCCAAAGAGCGGCACGGAATATTAAACGCAGAAATTAGATAAAAATTCAGGCAGGCAAGTGTGTGCAGAGACAGGATGAATTATCATCCTTGGCAAGGCAAGTATGTATAAAGAATAAAAAAAATAAAAGATTTAACAGGACAAAAAACGTGATCATCGAGGAAAAAGGAGTGGATGAAAGATAAAATTCACGAGATGAAGGAAAAGAGATAACAAACAAGGTCAAAGAATGGCACCGAACATTAAACGCAGAAATTAGATAACAATGCAGGCAGGCAAGTGTGTGCAATTACAAGATGAATTATCATCCTTGATAAGGCAAGTATGCATAAAAAATAAATAAAAGAATTAACAGGACAAAAAACGTGATCATCGACAGGATGTCTATAATCAAAAGAAGAAACACACATACGAAAAAAGAAAGATCCTTGAAAGATGGAACGAATACGTTGGAGAAATCTTTCACAATGACGTAGTGAAATCCGCAATACAGAAAAATATGAATGGACCTGAAATAAAGTCTGAATTAAGATTAGAATTGAAAAAATTGAACAGGAACAAAAGCAGCCGGGCCACATTAAATTAAAACAAAAATGCTATCGACTTTAGACGATTTCGTCATCGAGAGAATTACGGAGTTAATAAATGAAATGTAAAAAGCCAGGTATAAAAGAATGTGCGCTCCACCACGAGCGTTAATTGTCGGTTAAAAACCAAAGGAAAAAGGCAGGATTTTGAATGCTGATTTTCAGAGTGGACAGATGGTTCAAGCTAGAATGATTAGCACCAGTCTTCCGATCCACTTTTCTCAAGTTTTGCTTATTAATATATGAAGATGAGATTAGTGAATATTTATAGAAACTGCAACACTGTCCCTAACAGAAACTGATCGATTCGGTGATAACAGAAATGAAATTATTTCATTATACTAATAAGATTGACATTACGTACATGATCATATGATATGTTAGAATTGAATACAAAACTGGTAAATATATATATATATATTGGATGGATATATATATATATATATATATATATATATATATATATATATATATGGACAAATAAACGGCTCATGATCAAACATAATAATCAGCAGTTGTCTTTTAGTTATACATATATATATATATATATATATATATATATATATATATATATAAAAAATAACCGTAATGAGGTAAATTGAAAATTTTTTGGCGTTATAACGAAACGAAACTCGGACGAGAACAAATAATTGAATACTCTTCAATCTCTATCAAGGACTAAAAATTAGTGTACATTATGGATAAAAATAGGAGAAAGAACTGGTAATAATATATATATATATATATATATATATATATATATATATATAATATACTAGGAAGTAATTTAAAAGAGCCAGACAAACCTGATTTTGGTAGGAGTATTTTTTGCTTAAAATTTTTAGATATATTTTTTTTTTGATTTAGATTCTAGACGATTATTTTCGCCGGAAGTACATGTTCTTAGTTCTTTCTATTTCCCCTTGGGTATTGGTTTGTTCATTTACAAGCTAAAACACCTAAGGTTTTGCCGGACGAGTATATCTTTTTATTTTTTTTTTTTTTTTTTTTTTTTACATTTCACCCCAAGCAAGGCGGGGAGCCACTAGGACGCAAGGGGTTACAGAAAATAGGAAGATCAGATAGGAGTGATAGAAGAAAGGATGAGGGTAGTAGATAGATTAAGGCAACTGGAGATGTCGATTGACATTACACTTGAATAGCTGGAGATTATAACTCTCAGGGAAACAGGAGAAGGGAAGAGAGTTCCACAGGCGAGAGGTGCGAGACATGAAGCTATTAGAGTAGAAGAGACGGCTACATTTATGAGTTTCGACAGTGAAGGGGTGAGAGCGGGATGCCAGCCTCGTAGGGCGCTTGAACTCATGAAGTTTGGGAACCAGCGAATGCAGTTCCTCGGAGCAATTTCCATGAAAGTATTTGTAGAACAGACAGAGGGAGGCGACGGTGCGTCTGTGAGAAAGTGACTGTAGACGAGACGCCAGGGTAGGGCCAACCATATTACATATCCGCCTCTGGAGCCTATCAAGAACCCCGAGGCAAACAGAAGGGGCGCCAGACCATATATGGCAGCAATACTCCATGCAAGGGCGAATTGTGGATTTGTATATCTGGAGGATCGACTCAGGGAGAAAAACTTCCTAGCACGGCTCAGGGAGCCAACTTTCCTCGCAGTGGACGAGGCAATTGACTCGATGTATTTATTCCATCTCAGGTCAGCAGTCAACGTGAGACCGAGAAGCCGCAGAGAGTTGCTCTCGGGAAGTTGAGCGTCAGACATTATAATGGAGGGAAGGGAAGGCTCTCTGTGGTGATTAATAGAGAGCAGTTTAGTCTTCGAAGCGTTGAAGTTGACCAGCCAAATCTTGCCCCAGTTCACAATCGATTGGAGGTCCTTTTCGAGGCGCACGGCAAGGTGAGTTTTGTCAGCGAGACTGGATTTGTTTTTGAGGCAGGAATAAATTGTGGTGTCATCCGCGTAGATGCCGACTTGAGAAGTTACGGCGTCAGGAAGGTCATTTATATAGATAAGGAATAGAGTGGGGCCTAGGATGGAGCCTTGAGGAACTCCTGCGTTCGTGGGGTAGGAACTGGAGGAGAATCCGTTGTGAACGACCTTCAATTCACGGTTTGACAGGAATGATTGTATTACGTTATATAATTGACCCGTAATGCCATAACCCTGGATCTTGCGGAGAAGGCCGGCGTGCCAAACCCTATCAAATGCTTTGGAGATATCTAGTGCCACGGCTCGGGCTTCCCCGTTATTTTGGAGAGTTCGGTAGACTGTTTCCGTGATGGCTGTGAGCACATCGGCTGTAGATCTGGCAAAGCGGAAACCATATTGCTTGTCTGAGAGCAGATTATTGGATGTGAGGTGGTTAACCACCCCGGTATTGATTAGAGCTTCGAAGATTTTGCCGAAGAGGGAAGGAGACTGATAGGACGGTAGTTGGAAGGGTCAGAGGGGTCGCCGGAGTTCTTGAAGACAGGAACAATCGAAGAGGACTTCCAGCAGTCAGGAAAACAAGATTCCTTGAGGCAGTAGTTGTATAGTTTCGAAAGGGCGGGCGCCAGTTCAGGCGCGCATTTCTTTAAGACAATGGCTGGTATCCCATCTCCACCACTCGCCTTGTTGAGATCTAAATTGGAGATAACGCCCAGTACCAAGGTTGGGGTTATGTTTAACCCACTCAATATGGCCTCAGTTCTAAGAGGAAAGTCGGGTATGGGTACACCAGAAGAGTCGAGCGTCGAGTTGGATGAAAATTTCCGAGCAAAGCATTCAGCCTTGTCGGTAGAGGAGGTCAAGACTTCGAACTGGTTGAATAGAGGAGGTATAGAGGGTTTGCAATTATTCAATACACTCTTGCAGAGACGCCAATAATCTTTGGAGCCAAATTTGCGAGATGCAATACGTTCCTTCATTCGAGCCGCAAATAGTGACTTAGCATCATTTAGGACACGCTTACAATCGTTACGGGCGGCGGCAAAGAGACGTCTATTGCAGTCAGACATGTCGCTACGGTATAGGTGGAAGTAGTGGTTCCTATGGGCGATGGCGGCTGAGCAAGCAGCCGAAAACCAGGGGCAGGAGCGCGTCTTAACCCTATATTTCCTTGATGGGATGAAAGCGTCGATTCCAGCTTTAACCCAGGAAGAGACCTCAGAAGCACATTCTTGGACGGGGAGCTTAAAGACTCCATCCCAGGGGACATCGCGGAGGAAATCACGGAACGCGTCCCAGTCAGCTCGTTGATAATAGAACGAAGTTCTAGTGGTAGGAGGTTCTTTATAGGGGGTGGAGTTAAAGGAGATGTTAACCGATACTACTGCATGGTCAGAGTTACCAAGTGGGCATAGTTGCGAGGCGCTGCAGGATTCGGGGATGGAGGTAAAGCACAGGTCGAGTAGAGAGGCTTTTTACTTACCCGGTTGAGGGCAAAACGAGTGGGGAAGTTAACTATCTGTGTGAGGGAATGGGAGATTGAAAAATTAAGCGTTTGAATGCCTGCATGGTCAGTAGTAGCATTCTTAAGCCACAGAGTGTGATGGGCGTTAAAGTCTCCAAACACAAAAATGTGAGCAAACGGGTGGAGGGAGAGAGCCTTGTCTATGTTGTCTGAAATGCTATCAAGTATCTCACAGTCTTGAGAGGATGGAGAGCGGTAAAGGAAGAAGAGATAGCTTACCGCATTGAGGAGAGAGAGACGGAGACACATGTATGACTGGTCAGGCGATTCAAGAGAGGACTCTCTGGCCAGGGGAGATGTTCCTTGACGTAGACACCAAGACCGTGCATGTGGGTTAGAGAGTCTTTTCTGAGGAGAGGAAGATAGCCGGGGATCGAGAGATCAGAAGAGGGGATAGATGAGACAAGGTTTGTCTCGCAGAGAGCCAGTACATCCGGGCCGTTTGCAGTGAGGAAAGATTCCAGACTGTAGAAGTTTGTTCTAATGCCCCGGATGTTGGAGAATGAAATGTTGAGGGGTTTAGGTGGTTTCTGAGATGCTGGTTTAGGGTAAATCTTTCGGTTTTTGTAACTCATGTTGGATTTATTTGCAAAGATGAGAAGGCCTGAGGTAAGAGAAAACAGACAGTTTCGACCGTGACGCGGGCAGAGAGGAGTTGGCAAAATCCGCATCATTATGTGGCCTCAGGGCTGCCCACCGGAGGTGACTGCAGGGACACCTTTCCACGCGCGACATGGCACTACAAACACCCCGGTATTATACAACTGTTGATCAGAGCAGCCGCTCAAGACGCTACGCAAGAGTTAGGGCTCCTAACTACCAGTCGGAAACAGCAACCAGAGAACTGTCAGCCGTGTACCCTCAGAATGAAGAGATGTTGCCACAGACTGCACGCATCACGGGAGAAACAGACCTGCACTAATACAGAGGCCGGAGAGAGAAGACAGTACCGGGAACCCCATCCTAGACAAGAAACAAGGTGTAAGCCTCTCTACTCATGTCCAATAGAAGGGGAGGAGTGTTGACCGGGCGGTAGAAGGGACTACCTACTCCTATTACAGATAACACAAAAAAAACGACACAAAAACAGAGGGAAGGATTGGAGGGGGAGATAACAGGTAAGGAGTCCTGGTTCACAAATGGCTATACTTTATCACATTAAGTTTTAACTTAGTATAAGTCCCATTGTCTATTCTAAAAAGAAATTGAAAATACGGTTACCCGGATTTATTATCACATCCAGTAGAAGACATTCAATTTTCCATTTTTCTAGTTTTTTACTTTGTTAACATTTCGGATCGGGATTCCTTACTAAATTATCAAATAAGTAGCATCACTGGGACAAAATGCCTTTCGGGAGGGAGGAGGGAGGTGGAGGGAAAAAAAAATTTAAAAAAAAAAAAAAAAAAAAAAAAAAAAAAAAAAAAAAAAAAAAAAAAAAATGAAAAATGTAAATGCAGTCAGCTAGAGCGAAACGATACTCACATGGGCCAACAAGTGGGTAACTGCCTGCATCGTCATGATGATGATGACTGAATATACGGCTTTACCTTGTGTCCAAGCGTCGACCTGGTGGGGGGGAGGAATCATCGGCCAATCCTCGGCCCCCACCAAGTACTGGGCTAGGGAGATATGCTTTCAATAAGATTTCAAAAGAGGAGATAGAATGGCGAAAAACAATTCCACTTTCAGACAATATATCAAGCAAAAAAAGATACAGTTTACAACATCGTTATTAGTATTATATATATATATATATATATATATATATATATATATATATATATATATCATGAGAGAATATAACTTTACTGTTTTGAATGGCTGATGAGAAATGGGAGGATGGTTCAAAGGCGAAGAGAAGTGACACTTCTTCAATCGCTTCCATTCCGTTCCGTAGTTTCAAGAAGATTCTTTATTCTGACCCCCACAACTAGTGTAACAAAGTGATGCAGACATATTTACTTTAGCGTACATGTCAAATGACACATCGATATAGATACGTACTTTTATAAATAAGAAAAACATATATTTAGAAGTCTAGGTATATGTTGTAGAGTCTGTAATTTAACAAGAATGTGCTGAGAAGAAAGTATACGTTACATTTAATTCTGACGTACAAATCAGTGTGTCTATAAATGGGTATATGTACTTATAAATCCCAATGCTAAAACCAGCACGAATTATTTAGCCTGCGATAGATAGCTATATAGATAGATAGATAGATAGATAGATAGATAGATAGATAGATAGATAGATAGATAACAATAACAAAGACTCTATTCTGCCAAAAATCAGTCAAGAAGGATAATCCTGGAAAATAATGTTTGTAATGAAAGCTGTCTTTGTAATATTTATGTCAAATTAACACACGCAATTTTTTCTCGATGCCTCGGGGTAATGATAATAAGCTTAAGACATACAGTTAAATAGATAGATAGATAGATAGATAGATAGATAGATAGATAGATAGATAGATAGATAGATGAAGAGAGAGAGAGAGAGAGAAAGACAGACAGACAGATCAATAGACAAAATAGAGTGTTTGCAGTAAGGCTAATAAGTGAATTCTCTCGGTCTATATAATCTATCAACTAGGGAGGGAAAGATAGATAGATAGATAGATAGATAGATAGATAGATAGAGAGAGAGAGAGAGAGAGAGAGAGAATAACATATGAATGAAGAAAAATAAAATAAACAATGGCGCTGGTAAGAAGTTAGAACGTGCGTGCAAATTGTAAATATTAAAATTTTACAACGTCTATTTTGTGCTCCTATCATTGATCATCCTCTTCTGCACGCAAAAGAATGAAAATCGAATTATGGCTGACATTCTTCTTCTTCGATTCAGGCATGAATCTTTTCGATTGATTTCCGATAAAAGGACGAGTTTTTCGCTGATCGATATAGATTTTAAAAAGTGGAATGGAAGCTATACAGTGAATGGTTATTTGTCAATTGAACTTGCCTCCAGCTAATCTATTCTCTTCTGTACGCCAAATAAACCCAGCTAAAAAAAAAAAGCAAAAGCAAATGGATGGCTACAAACAGATCAAGATGACTAAACAAGATAATGTCCATTGGTTTTCTTTCTGATGATCACAAGAAGGAAACGAAAAAAAAAAAAAAAAAAAAGCATAAGGAATGAAAACAACGCAAAATAAGAATAGAAGAAAAAAAGAGGAAAAGAAAGCAAAATTGAAAGAAAGCAGAATGGAAATGAAAGAAATAAAATGAATTCCTCCCTCGTTGTTCTTTCTTCATTTCCAACATTTCTATTCCTACCATTATTCCAACTTTTCCCAACAATCAATCGCTTACTTTGTAAAGTTTCGCTCTTTTCCGCCATTTTAACTTCTGTTATCAGATTAGTACTGTTTTTTCACCTGATTCTTTCGCATTATCTTGATGCAAAAGTATCCAGCACCATCCACTTACCCAACATGAAGCAAACTTTAAAAGGGGCTTTGATGCTTACTCCGTTCTTGTGCCATCAGTCAACTGTAGTACGTCGATTACAAGCATTGTTAAAAAACGTCTTAAGCTTGCAAAATTGTTTCTAAAGGAAACAAAGGAACATAGTAAAATGTCTTAAAAATTCTTTTCCTCTGGAAGATTCTGGAAAAGTCATTTTTAAACAAAATAGTCAGCGGTAAAGAAATAGATATTAAGGCAATCTAAAATTAAGAAAAAATGTTGATTAATTCCAGTACAACATTCAAAATATCAGCACTAGCCGAATTTGCTTGGTAAAAAAAATATCTAGGTTTCAGAGAGAGTTTCTTCGATTGGCTGCAATCTGAGAAAGCTTATTTCGAATGCCATAAGTAAGTGATTCGTTTTAATAACGGATTAGAAGTTAAAACATCATTTTGTGGGCAAGCAAATCGACAAGTGATTTACTTCCGAACACTGCTTTCATTCCAATTCCATATAATTGTTTTTGTTTTGTAAAGGTTTGCTCTGATTCCGATCCTCTTGGAATACTGGATACACGATGGTGATGTTTTGTTCAGGATCATTCTTGTATCAACTATGAATGCCGATGCCATCAGCATAGCACTTCTCATCTTCTGTACGCTGGACTTAGAAGAGAAACAGGAACGCTGTTTTCTATAAGTCGATTCATTTGGGATACAGTATGGAATGTTTTAAGTGGTCATTGCCCATCTCGCCACATCTGTGCTTGTACACACAGACAGAGCATAGTGTCAGAAGAGATTAAATAGATTGGGGCTCTTAACGATCTTCCCGATGTCATCACTTCCCAAGTAGGCATCTATGCAGACGACACTACCATTTACTACTGCCTCAATAGCAAATCTGGTATCGTTGACAAAAAAAAGATTGTTCTCGAAAAGGACCTCCAATCTGTTGTTGACTGTGGCAAGAAGTTGCTGGTTAACTTTAATACCTCAAAAACAAAACTGCTCTCTTTTAGCCACCACAGAGAATCCTCCCAGCCTCCCATTAGAATGTTTGATGCTCAACTCCACGAGATCGCCTTCTTGCGACTGCTTGGTCTCACACTGTCCGCTGACATGACATGGAACAAATACATTGAATCAATAGTTTCATCTACCGCAAGGAAAGTTGGTTCTCTGTGTCACGCTAGAAAGTTTTTCTCACCCGAGTCCATCCTCCATATCTATAAATCAACCATTCGACCTTGCATGGAATACTGCAGCCATATATGGTTTGGAGCCCCTGCTGTTCATTTTAAGGTCCTCGACAAAATCCAGAGAGGGATATGCAATGTGATTGGCCCTGATTTGGCATATCGTTTACAGTGGCTCTCTCACAGACGTGCCGTCGCTTCCCTCTGTCTTTTCTACAAATACTTTCATGGTAACTGCTCCGACGAGTTACTTTCGCTGCTTCCCAAACTGCATGAATTTAAGCGTGCTACTAGGTTGGCATCTCAGTCCCAACCTTTCACTGTCGAAACGGTTAAATATAGCCGTCTCTTCTACTCCAATAGCTTCATGTCTCGCACTTCCCGACAGTGAAACCCCCTTCCTCTTACTTGCTTCTCTGATGGCTATAATCTCCAAATTGTCAATCGACATCTCCAGATATTTTGGTTTATTCCCCATCCTTCTCTTCATCATTTCTTCTATCATGTCTCTTTACTCTCGCTCCCACTCTCTGTAAAAAAAAAGCGTGCTAGTGGCACTCCAGCCTTGCTTGGGGTGAAAAGCTTAAAAAAATTCCTCCTTGTCTTACTCCTGATGAGGTTTGAAATCTTCTTGTAATGGGGTCCTCTCCCATCATCTATGACTTCGTGGCCCTATATATTTATTATATCAGCTCTAGATATTCGATTGATTCGGAGCATGGAAGGCAGTTTCTAAAGAATGAGAAAATTAAGTCTCTATTTATGTGGTCGTATGCTGCTGTGAAATAAACATAGCAGGTATATAATTTTCTGGAATTGTTTGATGACATCTCTACATCCTTTACCAGAGCAAAAAACAAAACAGGCTATTGAGGAGTTGATTTTCATACAACGTTGAAAGCTTAGATAATATATTATGCATAAGGACATTGATCATAATCGGTCCACATGAGATACCTCTATAGGTATGAGGATCATTCCATCATAATCGATCCAAATGAGATACCTCTATATGTATGAGGATCATTCAATCATAATCGATCCACATGAGATACCTCTATATGTATGAGGATAATTTGATCATAATCGATCCACCTGAGATACCTCTATATGAATGAGGATCATTCGACCATAATTGATCCACATGAGATACCTCTATATGTATATGGATCAGTCTGGAGTTGGAGATTCGTCTCCAGCTGCGGTAGTCAAACTCTCTGCCTCTGGGCAGAGAGAATTCATAGATGAGGCTATATCGTAGTGTAGAGTCTCGTCTCAGGGAATAGCTACCCGACACCGTTTTATACGGGCTCTACGGGGAATTTTTGGCCACATTAAACTCGGCTTTTGCCGCATCTGACTGCGTGGGGCGCTTGGTAGATATCCTATAGGTATAAGGATCCTGGGGTACCTTTTATGTTTCCATAGTGCATTAATGTTCAATATGCCACATTTTAGTGGGAGGCGCCTTTGATTTTAAATTTCAAGCATAAAATTTAAAAATGTTGTTCCTGAATTCGGGGCAGGGGTAGGCTATTTTCAAAAGTTCATCCTTAAAGTCAAGGGGTGCTTTATTATTCTTTTGCTTGTTTATATTCTGAAAAAGACACTGTAATGCTCGGATGGGTGTTCTAATTTAGCCGTTATTTTCAGCATCATGTGATCAGGGTTGAATTGTGATTCGAAGTGTTTTTTCCTGATCAAGTTATCTCCTCTGTTTCCGTTTCAATTGTAAGATGTTATCATGATTTTTTGGGTTTTCCCTGTTCCCAATTTCCACATAATGTTTATGCTGTTTGAATTCATTATTCTGGTTTCCAATTTGTCAGATATATTGGTTTCTATGGGCGTTAACTAATTGTTTAATATTTCTTTTAATTGTTTAGTATTCTCCACCTGACTTTCTTCCACCTTCATTTCTTTCTAGTATCAATCTTTTCAAATCAGCGTTGTCGTCCCACGAGAGGATCGTTTTCGCTCAAGATATTTTAGAACGTATCTCACCTTCTAAGGAGGATTAAATAACATCTTTTAATTTCTCCATGCTGTTATAGTCGAGATTTAAGGAGATGAATTTAGATTTTGTTTTATTACGGATTTGTAATCAGATATTCTCATTTTTCTTAGATATTATGCGTAGGTATCAATCGTTTTAAATGTAAACAGAAGCCGACTGTTTTTTTTGACTGGTGTTGTAAGTCACGCCACGAGAACTTTTCGATCGGCTCTTCGCTATAGTACATAGTTTTTTTTCTTTTTTCGCTACGGTACCTAGTTTTTTTTTTCTTTTTTCGCTACGGTACCTAGTTTTTTTTTTTTTTTTCGCTACGGTACCTAGTTTTTTTTAATTTTTCGCTATGGTACCTAGTTTTTTTTTCATATTTCGCTATGGTACCGACTTTTTTTTCTTTTTCGCTATGGTACCTAGTTTTTTTTTCATTTTTTGCTATGGTACCGAGTTTTTTTTTCATTTTTCTCTATGGTACCGAGATTTTTTTCATTTTTCGCTATGGTACCTAGTTTTTTTTTCATTTTTCGCTATGGTACCTAGTTTTTTTTTTCATTTTTCGCTATGGTACCGATTTTTTTTTTCATTTTTTTTCGCTATGGTACCAAGTTTTTTTTTCATTTTTCGCTATGGTACCGAGTTGTTTTTTTCTTTTTTCGCTATGGTACCTAGTTTTTTTTTCATTTTTCGCTATGATACCTAGTTTTTTTAAATTTAAGCGCAGTACGAGACTGGCTTCGAGATCTCATCAATTTACAGGTAAGCTGGCTTGATGTAGTCGTAAATTTTATGCTAACAGTTGCTTTTCTCGCATTTCCTGTTTCTGGAACTCCTTCCGTCTCCATGCTTTCCAGCCAAATTTAATCTCTAAAAATTTAAATGCAATGTCAATCCCTATCTACTGTTCTGATTACTCTTTCCTCTTCCCGCTGATTATTATTTATGTTCGTAAAGCTACCACGCCCTGTAACCACTTGTCGTTTAGTGACTTTACTGCCTCGCACGAGGGGATACCGATTAATAAAAGAAAATAATAAAAGTAAGAGTTTACTTTACTGATATCTGTGACGCCTAAGGCGAGAGACATATATGCTGAAGGCTATGCCATGTGATTCGGTGTTTCATGGAGGGTGGGGTTAAACCATGACTTTAGGATGGCGTATCTGAGTAGCAAAAGGATGACAGAAGCTCCCTACTGTTGTTCGAGGCTTATCTTTCAAAGAGTTATGTCTTCTTCCCATCAAAGTATTGAATGGCATTAAATATAGGTAGCATTGTAGCAGAGGTAGCATTAAAGTCCCCATTTGTTGTAACCTAAGGAAAGTTACTGAATACAATAAGCACACAAAAGTTGGTAATGAATGATAATACTTAAGACAAGAACAACACATATAAGATTCGCCAGTGGCGCGTAGAAGAAGTAGTCAATTGTTATAAGTGAATGAAGTGAATTCCACAATGAATATACAACTGCGGGATATCTACCAACCGCCCCAAGCTGTCAGATAAGGCACAAGGCTGAATTTAATGTGGGGCATCCGAGCCCGTAGGCTCAGCCAAAAATTCCCCGTAGACGCCGTATAAAACGGGTTCGGGTCGCTGTTTCCCGAGACGGGACTCTGCCCTTCGACATAGCTTCATCTGGGGATACTCTCTGCCCGGAGACAGAAAGTTTAACCAGCACAGCTGGAGACGAATCTCCGACTGCAGACCAACATACAGTATTTACTACTGTATTTATGCGAATGAGAACATACCCATTATCATTCGTAGGTATGATACAACACCATTAATGCAAAGTTTTCTGTTTTGTTTATTTTTGTTTGCTATAACACAAAGTTTCATTAGCTCTCTGTAGAAGTTATCTTTTGCGGAAACAATACTGTTTTTCAGTTGGGGCATAGACTGATATACCTCTGATTTTTCAGTGTAAATTGAGTATATTGACTGAAACAAAAATTCTGTTTTGAAGTTATCGGAAAATTTCAAGGGTAAATTTCTACCGTGTTTTGTTCAATAAATATCCATTCAGTATTGTGACTGAATTAAACTAAATGTGTTGCTTAACCGAGTGTTAACTTTGAAACCTAAAACTGGAAAAAAAACTATGCATAGGTTTTGCCTTTTATTCTGTAATAAATTTTTAAGTGAATATTCTTTTTTCATAAAAATAATGTCTATCCAGTATTAAAGACTGGAATTAATGTGTTAACCGTGTGTTAACGTTAAAATAACCTGGAAAAATTTATGCTTTTTTATATTAAATAAATTGTAACGTCTTTTATTCTTGTTTCTGTGAGTAATCCCTTTATTGTCAGGAAATGGTTATCCTGCCGAAACAGGCGCACAGAAGGAAATTTTCGTGCAACCATTGTATTGTACCTTTTCGTATTTATAAAATATAATGTATTTTTTAAATTTTACGCAATGGTCGTCTTGTTTTTTAAGTTTCCGTCTATTATCCAGAGTTACTGTTTCTGCCAACTAAGTTTTGTGTCTGGTACAAGAAATTGGAGTTGGTAGGAAAGTAAAATTTTTCATAGTTCATCAAGTAAGAATTTTATTCTATAATGCAAAGAACGTAAGTGTTTCTCTATAAACTTTAGATAGAAAAATAAATTTAAGATTATATTTTAGCAGCGATACAAATTATTGTTACCATGAGAAATATTCAATTTCATTTTATAAGTATGGGGCAATATAAAAGTGAATTTCACAAACGAAAAGAGATGACAACATCAGTGGCTAATCTCCCTAGAATTTCCAAATTTTTAAACAATCACAGAAAGAAGAGACATGGACACAGAAACCTACTGTAGAAGAAACCATAACTAAGAAAGAAACACCTTTAGGTTACCAACAGATTTCCTTCAATATACTCCTTTATTTGATGACATTTCTGAGTGGCCAAATAAAGAACGAAGCGATATCGTTAAACACGAGCCTACTCAAGTAGAGCCAGATGAATATCCTTACAACAACTTTCGAAGACATTTCTCAAAGTATCACTATTATAGAAGGATGCGAAATAAAGAAGAAGTTAAACGGCCATTGTTAGTATATTCTTTGAAAAATGATCAGATTTGTTTTTGTTGCAAACTTTTTTGTAATTTAGAATCTGGGGGTGCCTCTTGTTAAAAGAACAGATGTGTAGGAAGATCTTTCCAAAAGGTTAAAAATACACGAACAGGATCAGACACATCAACATTGATTGTCTTATTGGATAGACTTGTGTTTGGATCTGACAAGCAAATCCTTAATCCATAGGACAAAAATGGATTTACTGCAGAAGCAGAAGGAATTTTGAAGGATGGTGATGAAATGGTTAGTTAATTGTTTATTTTTTTATCTGAGAGAAACTTGGCTTTTTGGAGAACAAAGGAAAATTTCGGTACTCAGTCCAATGGAATTTTTTAATATTTTGATCGTATTGATAGCTAAATACGATCTTGTCCTCAACGACCTTTTAATTCGTATCAAGTTGCACTGTTTTATTAACACCAGCATGTGGATATATATATATATATATATATATATATATATATATATATATATATAAGTGAACATTGACGTCAACACTCAGAGGTGACAGGCTGTTTCATGCTGGACGCAATCGTCAGGCCGCCGATGATCAGGCTGACGATTGCGTCCAGCATGAAAAACAACCTGTCACCTCTGACTGTTGACTTCAATGTTCACTTTTATATTTATATTTACATACGCTCTATCTCTGATATTTGAGCACTTTATCCCATAAATATAGCACATCTTAAAACTATATTTCTTCATATATATATATATATATATATATATATATATATATATATATATATATATATATGGATATCAAAGTAGCATGTTTTTCTACAGTTTCAGCGATTATTGATGTAAGTACCAACCCCCCCATTTCTACCCCTGAAGTTTGAAAACGTAACCTCCAAGATTGATTTCTTGGTTTTGTCGTGTGGAAGAAATTGAAGAATGTCGCTGTCATAGGTTCCTTGTGGTAAGCAGCGGCAAGCATGGACGTCAACACAAATGGCTTTTAGTTTGCTAATCAATTTAATAAAGACTGACAACTGAAGACATCACGAGTATCGGGTTATCGGACACACGGCCCAAAAGAAGAACTGAATGAGATGGTTTTGATTTTTATCTTTTCGTCGTATTTGATGACTTGCGATGCAAACCCGGGGAAAACGAGGAAGAATTGGCTAAAAAAAAAGTACGTACACAAACCTTATTGTCGCATTTCAAAATACACCAGCATCTCTTTTTCACAATACATATTATTCAATGTCACAAGTGGAGATCGAGGAAGAACTCCCACTCATCGTCGATAATTCGTAATATGTGTAGTCTTACTATGAAGGTGGTGTATGTCTGTAGTCTTACTATGAAGGTGGTGTATTTGTATTTTCATTTAAATATTTCAATATTGCTTTTGTTCTGTTTTTAGAAAACATTTCAGCACATGTTCCGCTTTCAATTTTACAAATTTTTCTATTTTGTTTAAGTTTTTGTAAATCTTTGCAGATGTTAGAATTTACTTTTAATTTTTAAACACTTTTATGTTTGTAATTCATGTTGAGAATTGCGAATGGTCATTATTTTATTTCCAAAAAATAATCGATACATGTTATTTCTGGGGATTAATTCTTTGTGCCTTATCGTTTGGTTTAGTGCATGTCTCTCTATAATTTTAAGTTGCTCTCTTCTCCAGAATAACATCTGAACAGCGTTTTTTTATTAATGACACCGTTTGCGCCGGTGTTTTGATCAGGTTTCCGCGTTTTAATTTTCTACCTAGTCAATTTTTATAACGTTGCTTTTAATTTTCACATGACTAAATCAAAGACCTACCACTCCTGTTTAAGAAGGAAATAAGGATTTTACTGGTAGTTTTATATTGTTTTTTGTTCGCTTTTTACAATTTTATTCTAATATTGTGAGATCCCCAACAATCCTTCCATGGCAACCAATGATAAAACCGCAAAGTACGGCATCAAAGTACGAGAAATAAATCGCTTGAGGTCGAGGGAGACAAAACCTATTATGATGTTTAAATTTGATTGATCACAGATATGCTATTTTATGATTGATATAATGGAATAACCTGTCACCCCTATGAGTAACTACTGATAAGTATCTGTAAGTCAACGGACTACAGAGAATAGCTGCGACCTGTTCCAGCTAAACAGTCGAACTCTCTGCCTTCGGACAGAAAGGAAGTAGGACGAGGCTCCACCGAAGGGTAGAGTCTCGTTCGGGGAGGCAGACTGACCCAGAACCCGTTTATGCGAGTTCAAAAAGGGAATATATTTGGCCGACCCTACGGGCTCGGAGAACCCACGTTAAACCGGCCTTGTGCCATATGTAACCCTCGTGGGTGGGCAGCTAAATATACTAGCTGCGACCTGTTCCAGCTAAACAGAGAGGAACCCGGACGAGGCTCCGCCGAAGGGCAGAGTCTCGTTTTATATAGATTGACAAACCCGATCTCGTTTATGCGGGTTTTACGGGCTCGGATAACCCACGTTAAACCCGGCCTTGTGCCACATATACCCTCGTGGAGGATAGTAAATACCGACTAGCAGGGATCTTTTCCAGCTGTGCTGGTTAAACTCTCTGCCTCAGGGCAGAGTCGATCCCCAGACGATGCTATGTCGAAGGGCAGAGTCTCATCTCGGGAAACAGCTACTCGACCCCGTTTTATACGGGGTCTATAGGGAATTCTTGGCCAAGCCTACGGACTCGGATTACCCTACATTAAACTCGGCCTTGTGCCAAATCCTACCTCGTGGGGAGACTGGTAAATATCGACGAGCTGGAATCTGCTGAGTACGACTCAGACTTACGCGAGAACAACCGACCTTCCAATAGTAGCACTCACTATGCGACGACCTTGTGCATATCTGTTACCTTTATTCTAACTGTACTGGTTATTTACAATAAACGTTTACTTATTTTATCCACCTTGTTTTTCAAGTATATATTCCTATTAGCATGCAATATAACAATGATACTATATATAATATATGTGTTGTTTGTGTGTGTGTGTGTGTGTGTGTTTCTTCCATTTGGACTAAAGTGTAAAACGCGTTGCACAAACAATTCTTTCGAATTATATATATATATATATATATATATATATATATATGCAAAGACTTACTTATCATATTCTCCCATAGATATGTACGTGTGTGTATATGTATTAATTTCATGTAAAAGTTCCAATAACAAACTCAGCAGAACAATTTGATTCAAGATATCACCCTCCAAACTCATATTGCAAAACAAAAGATCTTTGTAGTGGAATGGTAAATTCTTTAGACGCAGCATATTCTCCAGATTCTCATTAGTAGACTATCACTAATTTAACTCCAACCAACCCTTCTGTTCTGATGGGGTCTTTAAACAAATTCAAATTATAGGATACATTTTTTAATGCTATTTTTTATTCAATAGAAGACCCAAGAACCACTCAACGTATAAGATTGTTGTATATACATACGTACATAAGTAGACAGAGTAAGTGCAGATTATGAGAATATGTAGGATAGATAAATGCTGACCTTAGAAGTGAAGATGTTATTATTATAGTGAGCAGGGAAGCATCCATTTTGGAGTCTGTTCCTCAATTTAACACTTCTGCGAAAGAAGCTGTTTGAATGGATCATTCTACTTACCCATGGAAAAGGAAGCGAATTGGAATGAGTCGACTTTGTGTACGTTTGAACGTCTGTTGCACTTCCGATGGACGTCTGTTGAACGTCTGTTGAACTACAATACACGCAATAATTCTTTTATGAAAGAATGCAGAATATACGTAAAAGTTGGACTAAATTTATAGAAATCTCAGAAAAATAGCGTCACTTTTGGACTAGATCCTTGCTGGTGATAAGAAAAATAGATTTAGTGCTAGAATATAAAATGAGGGAACTCGTGGATTGATTCAGAACGACCTTCAATATATCAATATAAATCGAATTTCCTGGTGGGGGAAATAAATCGTCTCTCTGTTTTGGGGGATTCATGGTGATTTCTTTATTATGGATTGTCGCCGTGTAAAGGAATAATGAGAAAATAATTCGATTGAGCGAATTCTTCAGAATAAAAACGGCATTTGCCTGAAGATGGAATTCAATCTTTGACGTTACTTTATGACAGCGCCTCTCTCTTTTCAATTTTCAATGGCACTAGAAACAATGTAGTTAGGATGGAACGCAACTTCTACGTGCAATATATTCCCAAGACGTCAAACCTTCAGATTATCAGTTCGCTCCTGTCAGAATGCCTTGTCTCGTTTGCGCTTTGTAAAAACGGGAAGATATTGAACAATTCCTTTAAGATTACATTGAATCAAGACTAGTAGTAGTCTATAATATTTAGATCAGCATAACAAAAATGATACTGATAAAAGTGATACTGTGAATTCATTGAAAAAATGGCACTCCCGACACATCTTACGGTCATATCACATTGAAATACCGGTTTTGGTAAATACATCGAAATTAAGCAACGTTGAGCGAGTCTGGGCAGTAGATAGATGGGTGACCGCTTTATTATGGATTGCCGCCGTGTAAAGGAATAATTTAGAAAATAATTCAGTTGAGCGAATTCTTCAGAAGATAATCATTTATCTTAGCAAGGAATTCAAGCTTCGATGTTGCTTTATGAATGAGCCTCTCTCCTTATAACTTTTAATGACAGGTCTTTGAAATCTCCAGAGCTATATCAGGTGTGAATTCTATCCAGACTGTACATGACATTGTGATGAGAATTCTTGGACTTCAAACGTGGAGTGACAAATTGGACATTCTATTGTTATAATTGTTGGAACACTGGCTATCTCTCGATCTACGGTAGTCCTGGGTTTGACAGGACGACTGTTTCACATCCGACAGCAAGGGAGACTTGAGGTATTTTGGAACGGGGAACCACCTCTGAATTGCTATTGTTCTCACGTACAACGTGACAAGGGGTGGTAGCACCTGTAAGGGTAGCACCTGTTATGCAAAAATAGTGTATCCCCAAACCAAAACAAAGCACTACGAAAGTATAAAAATAATTTTTTATAGTAAAAATATGTGCAATACATTTATTTTAAAAAATTCCAACAATACATATACATTCGATAGTAAAATTCGGCACTTGATGCCTTCATTTTTTAAGCCATAAAATTGTGTTCAAAATATTTTGATTTCGGCATTTAATAACCTATAGAGGATGATATGCCGCTAAACAAAATCAACCAATCAACTAGTCGAGCTACGGCGTCACGTGTGCTCTGAGAATAGTTGATGGTAGGCATTACCCGTGTCCTTAATCATCATGACCAAAGGCGCAGAGGAAAAATTATATGCGGTTATTTGGCACTTGCTCAAATGACATCTCTATTGCAGCGTTCCAGACATTATTTTCCAGGATTATCCTTTAGCAGAAAAGCAGAATAGAATCTATCTATCTATCTATCTATCTATCTATCTATCTGTCCAAAGCGAAATAATTCGTGCTGGTTTTAGCACTGGGATTTGTAAGCATATATTCACATTTACAGACACATTGACTTGTACGTCAAGATTAAATGTAATATATACCTTCTACTCAGCACATTCATATTAAAATATAGACACCACAAACATACACCTAGACTTCTAAATATGTTTTTCTTATATATAAAAGCACGTATGTATATCGATGTGTCAGTTGACAGGTACGCTAAAGTAAATATGTCTGCATCGCTTCGTTACACTCGTTGTGGGGGTCAGAATAAAGAATCTTCTTGAAACTACGGAACGAAATGGAAGCGATTGAAGAAGTGTCACTTCTTTTCACTTTTTAACCTTCCTTCCATTTCTCATCAGCCAGTCAAAACAGTAAAGTGCCCTCGCTCGTCCAATCCACTCAAAGAAATAAGAGAAAAAAAAAAGAGTAACAATTCTAAGAACGCAACTGTCCTTAACAGCTTCCTGATTACTTCAAGCAATATTTTAGAACAGCATATTGACTGTGCGTTTTATCTGTCACAAACAGAAGATGCATTGAAAAGATGCGAGAAAAAATATAAAAGCTAACGCACCTGCATGCCATTCACACGTGCCAATGGGGCCAAGAGATGACTGGCAATTTTAAAATGACTTCAGCACTGGTTGTGTGTATATTTATTTGTACACATGTCAGTGCATATAAAGTTTTTTATTTCGATAAATTTTGCTAAAATAACGGCTTTCATATCTTCGACTATCTATGGAACTGACTGAAGTTACTTTTTGCATTGGTGCAAGTGGAATGATATGAAGCGGCTTTTAAAATAGTTCTTATATATATACATACATACATATATATATATATATATATATATATATATATATATATATATATATATATATATATATAAAAAAAGATAATAAACTATCTAACGTCAATAAAATACTTTTAGCATTAACTACATTCATGACCTTAATGTACTGACCGTGAATTAAAAATATGTCTACGCTTCTACCAATACAACATTTGCAATCGCAACAACCTAAAGCCTTGAGTGTGGATAGAGGATTAGCCGAAAGCGCTCGACATGAATAATCATTTGGCCAATTTCTACATGACACTAAATCCCCAAACCAAAATCTTTTTTCGTACACAAGAAAAAAAAATAAAAGATGTTCCTTTGTTTTTAATTTAAAATTTATTAGAAGGTAATATATATATATATATATATATATATATATATATATATATATATATATATATATATAAATTCCCAGATGAATTCTGTGTACAAGACAGATTGGTATCAAATTTTCAAGCAACTTATCTCTTGACTGATACCAGCGTTTCATGTAATTCCGTTCATTTGTATCAAAGTATCAGATGAGTAGGTTTTCTTGTGAGTCTGGAAATTGGTTATACAGCGAACTATAGAGCTGGTCAAGTTTTTAGAACATTTATTAATTGACTATGAGAGCTCCAGCTATTTGTTGGGTATGTTAAATTCGTTATGTTAAATTCTATTAATTTTCCGTATATTTACAGGTGTTTGATTTGAGAATATATATATATATATATATATATATATATATATTGTCATCCACCGAGAGATTGTTTCGCTGTATCACATCTCATCAGTGTGGCTAGACATCCGATTGCCCCAAGCTGGAATCAAAACCCGACTGATTTGGCATTAGTCGGAGATTTTACCCCTGATTTTATCAATCAGCGCCCGGTACAGAGGAAGGCGAATTTTTGCGTATTTATTCATTGAGTAAAGACGTCAGTGACCGAGAGGGCTCACTTCATTGAAGACCTTTGCATTATCAACAGTAGCAGTCACTGTTTACAAATTTGCGCTTTCCCTCCAGAGTCCTCGACCAAAATTAATTTTTCGGAGGCGTATATAGTTCTTAAATATGCTATATCCATAAGGTAACAGTTTTCAGTATTGGAGTTAGAGCATTTATAGGTAAAGACAGTGCGGATATAGGTATCTCACCTGTATCGTAATTGTCAGTTTTGAGCCACAATGCATTTTTCACATCAATTTCTACTACTTTATTAGCGTGATCAGTCAGTAGATCAGTGGGATTATTTAATGAAGTGTGGCAAAGAAGAAACCGAACCACGTCAGTCCTTTTGTGTAGGATTATTTTTAGGGTTAATTATGGTCAGGACATCTAATTTGCTTATTTTTAGTATATTGCGTATTTTATTTATAGATTTATTATCTTATTCATGTTTATATTACTGATGTGGACCCAAAGTTGGGACCACGGAAGGAAAACACGGATTAGAGGCAAGAAAGATATATTAAACAAAAAGGTTACAAAAATAGTGTAAGTATAAGCGGAGCTTACTATGTGCTAGTGTCCAATATTGGTAGTCGTACGCGGCTGATACTACGGTATTAGAATACTCTCTCTCTCTCTCTCTCTCTTTCCTCCTCTTCTCTTAGAGTATTATATCGCATACTTTATATAGTCCTGGAAGAGTCCATGTTGTAGGTATGTTACGGTCTCACAACAATTACATTTATTTTTTTTTGGTGGGGGGGGTTACATATTTCTCTTTCATGTAATTTTCTTTAGTGATAAGTCTTAGTATTTAGAAAAAAAGTTTATTAAATATAGTTTATGGGATTTTAAGTGTGGTTGGATGATGTGTAGTAGGAAATTGTTTTCGTGTTATCATTTGGAAATAAACTCTGATCTATATGTAAATTCCAAAAACTGTCTGCTTCCACATGTAATGAAATAAATCAAGTATGGTAGCCACTCAACGAAGTGCATCATTGCGTTGAAAGATTAAATGCTGGATTTTTTGGTGGTTGCATTAGAACGTCTGGTGTGATATGTGTAAGACACACAAACCTCCTTCCATAAAATTTATGCCACTTTATAGTCGCTGTGCTTTTCACTGGTGAAGATTTTTTTCACCAAACCTCAGCGCATGTAATATGTATGTTAAAGATTAGAACAACAGTTCGTTTTATTCTTCAATAGGGGCTTTTGAACAATTTACTCCGTCTCACATGTGACTGAAATATTTGGCGTGTATAAAAAGCTAAAACCTAAACTGTGCAGCCACTCATCTCCGAGGATGCCGTCTACTAGGGCGGCTAGCTAATCCCCCTTGCAGAAGAATGCTCAGATATATTTTGCGTTTGTTCAACACCCACAGAGCCCACTGGTTTATACTACAACTATGCTGTGATGACCTTAGTTACAGTTTCTGGGAGAGTGCGCATTATACAACGTGATCAACAGTTTGAATAAGACGAGCACACTCAAACCCACGGTCATAATGGCTTGTGACTTTGTGCTAACATAACCATCGACGGCTCCCAAAGGCTATCATCCACTAAATTTTCTTCACAAGGCTTGGGTCAACCGGTGGCATGGTTTTCAGGCACTTGCTAAATGTGCCACATGCTAGGACCGCCTCCTGACAAATCGTCCATGGTGAGATCCGTATCATATATATACATATGACATGTATAGATATACAGAGAGGTGGTACTTAAACGCATCTTTCTATAGGATTCATGTGTGAATTGTGAATTTAAATGTTTTTTTTTAAGTAAAAAGTGAAAATGGGTGAAAACGAGATACATTTTCATTTGATTCCGGAAAGGGAAATGCAACACAAAACAACAAAGAAACGCAGTACAAACAGCAGTAAAAAAAAAAAAAAAAAAAAAGTGCTTTTCATGGCGATTGTGTCATAGCTAGGCCTACTGTTCGTATGTTGTTCGTTGAGTTCAAGCCTGCAATCGTTGATAATGATCAAATCGAAAAGCCGATTAAAAAATAACCCACGTCACACAACGCCAGGCATCGCAGTGATACTCCATATATCTCCTATAGAAATTGGAAAGCACTTGAAAAGATTTGAATCCGTGAATGACTACTATGTTTTCTTATTTCCCATGATGAAACTGAAAAATAAAATAATGAACTATATTTGGATCTATGATTCTCTTCTCAAATACAACAAAAAGACAACAGAGCTTCGTGTATTACCGATCGTCGGTATCAGACGATCCGATAGATACGATTTATCGAACTCTGCACAATGGTAAACATTAACACTTAGACATTTTTTTTTATTAAAATGATGATCACATTTTTGAAAATAACGATCACAAGCTAATAGGATTAGTTACTTTCGCCAATTGTTCACTTCACACAATTTCGCGGTCTTTCATACAGGAGTAGAGGTTTATCCCTTGTTTTCTATTTAGGATTGGGTTTCCGGTTCCTTCCGAAGTCTACTTCAGCTGTTTATTCCTAGCATCTGTACCTGAACTTTTATTCAATAACTATTTCATTTTTTTCTTTCCTCCACCGATAAATTCACCTATTGTCCGGTTCACACCCTCCCCGGTCATTTGAACAGGAGTAGAGGTTTATTCCTTGTTTAGGATTGCACTTTCGATTCATCCTAAAGTCTGTTTCAGCTCTTTAGCCCTAACGCTTGTTCTTTCCTACGCTAATATTTGTCCACACGGTAACCATCTACTTGGATTGTCTCTTGGTCCTTGTATTCGGTGAATATTAGTAAAAAAATGAGTAATTTGAAGTGTATTGTTTACAAAAGTATGGAGCGAAAAATATCTCAGGGAAAATAAAATGTGCAACCTTTAGCCATTCCAAAATCCGGTCTGCACTCGAAGAAAATGATGCTGTATATCTGGTGGAATTGGAAATGTATTGCATGTTAAGAGATCCTTCTGCATAATCAGACGTTGAATTGAATCCATTAAAGGCAGAAATCGATCTAAAGTATCAGGAATTGGCCAAGCGGGACGGTATCGTCTACCGTCAGGATAACTCTAGGTCCCACGTCTCTACAGAGCCGGTGGAAATTGGTACAGCTTAGCTACCATGTTCTACTACGCGCGCTGTACTCACCTGGCCTTGTATCTTCAGATTACCAATTATTTTTACCCCTACAACATTCGTTTAATAGAAAAAGAAACCCAGAAATATGCCAAGTTCTTGGAGGATGGAATCCTGTAGCAGACTCAAAGATCGCGATAGGCAGTGATACAAAACGACACATACCGAGTGTAAAAGCAAAATTGTCTAAGTGTTAGATTAAGCTTTGAACCATTCTATCAAATTTTCGAGGTTTTTATAACACTAAGCCGAGTTCGAATTCCAGTCGAATCCATTACATTCACTTATGTGCCAATACCTTTGGGAAAGGCATGTGTCCTCTTCTTCTACCCCCAACTATGGGTAAATAGCAGGGCAAACCGGGTTCTATAGCCTTGAATGGCAACTGCTCTACCACAGAAAGAAATGGCAACATACTGTGGGAAAAAAATCTGCCTCGTCAGTCATGTATCGAAAGATACATGATCACATAAGCGTGTATTATGCATAGCACATAACTGACTGATTGGACAATAAGAATGTATTTAGCTCTAAGTTGAAATGTTGATTCCTCTTGCTATTGTGACCTCCTCATCCAGTTTCCCTCTCTACTGCTACCCCTCTGTTTTTTTTAAATGATTCACCGTTCTCTTGATGGTTCTTGAATGAACATTGAAGATACAAGCCAGAGTACGAATCTTGGCACCATTACTGAAGGCCTGAATGATGTTTTTCCTCTCAGCATTGCTCAGTTGGGAAGATATAGTGCGGTTGACACAAAATGGTTTAAACCTGTTCTCTTTCTAGCTGAATAACTCAAAGGGTTTTCGGTGATTCTCACGAAAAATGGTGTCAAGATATTTAAACGTCTTATCTAAAAACCTGAAAAAAGAAATTCAATTACTTTAGTGGAGTTTTTAGACATTAAACATTTTGTGGGATGGACAATTATCCGATGCTGTTACACGGTTTAGAGAATTTTGCTGTTACACCCGGTATGTGGTTGAATAAGTCAATATGTAAATATTTAAATATTGTCTTTGAATTCAATTAATAGCATTTTGTTCTTCGCAATAGTTCTAAGAACACTCGGCTTATTTTCTGTTATTCCATTATCTGCTATGATTATCAGATTTAAATATATAGACGGTACATGTTGCAGATCATGTAATTTTACCAGAAGCCACATTCAATAAAAGAAGCTTCGTTATAAACAGTCCTGGAATGTGTTTGAATAGATATACCCACACAATAACCCGAATACTTGCAGAATCCGTTCTACGTTGCATAGCCGCCACTATTCAAGAAAAGAAGTAGGGACATTAGGTATATCTATGATTTCTTGTTCTGCAACACATATTTGAGATCAAATAACCTAAATTCTTTCACTCTCACAGAAAACATCCTCCAGTCAACATTACGGACTATCTCGAGACATAGATTAAAATGCATATGAGATGGATTAGCGTACAAATACGAATACACATTATCAACCGAATCTGACTTAGACTAACTACATATATATATATATATATATATATATATATATATATATATATATATATATATATATATATATGTGTGTGTGTGTGTGTATGTGTGTGTGTATTCGCATGTGTTTTTGAACATAGAAATATAGGTCCTTGCTGGATTAGATAATCGTTATATATATTTTTTATATGTTTATATTTGATTTGTAACCTGTAGTCGATATTAAATTTGTCAAATTTTCTCAATTACAAAGCGGCCCTTTAAATAAACGCAATTTTACTTTCCTTCGCCCCATCTCTCTCTCCCACCTCGTCTTTCCCTCCCTCTTATTCTAACATTAGATTGTTTATGGTGTGTGTATGTCACCACAAAATGTATCTTTATGCATTAGACATCCGACAACATTCATTTTTCTCTTACTTAAACCCCTTCCACCCAACTCTCCTAAAATTCTCTCTGTTAAGGTTTGATCTTCCTCCTCCTCATACTTACACTCTCTCTAAATTCTGTTTTTTTATTTCCGGAGTTGTTTTTTCTGTTTTCTTTTTGAATTTGTAGGTCTGATGAATTGGATTGTATTTACGATTCCAATGGAATAAATTATGACCATGGAATATTAGTGTTTAAGCCTTTTTATTATATATATATATATATATATATATATATATATATATATATATATATATATATATTATGCATTATAGGTTTGTCTGAAACGTAACGGTACATCCATAATTCGAGGTGAGAGACATCATCCCCAGTGAGGTCTTGCTACAGTGCCAGACGATCAATCAGCAAGTCTAAAAAAGATCCTGTGGCGTTTACTTCACTCAGTGCTGAGAGATGTGGCAGGACAAATCGTGACTACTTCACCAAGACAATGCACCTGCTCACAACGCTCTGAGCATCCAGGATAGTTCCAGACCGCGAAGAACCTCGCTGTACTGGAACAACCTCCCTATTCACCTGATATTACTCAGTGTGACTTTTTTCTTTTTCCAAATGATTAAGGGGATTATCAAGGGGATCTGTTTTGAAGGCATGGAGGACATCAAGAGGGCCATAACGAGGGAGATGAGGAGCATCCAAAATGAAACATTCCAACAGTGCAGAGAAGCGTGGCAGAGAAGGATGGGAAAGTGCATTAGATCTGAGGGGATTACTTTGAAGGGGAAATCATGTAGTTTGTTATTTGGAATTGACATAAATTGTTTGTGATACCAGTCCCGTTACATTTCAGACAGACCCTGTATATGTAAAACGTTATCATATCTTGTTGAGGTACATTTTAATCTCAATGCTGAAACACCGACACATATTCTAAAGTGAAGATTTGGATATTCGTCTGAAATATTATCAGGTATATTCCCCGCTACTTATTTTCTTTAATTAAGCTAGTATACCAGGCATTTCTATAACATACTCATTTGTTAGCATATGACTGTAGAATTATTTATGACCGGCCCACCTAAGGCATACCCTTAGCCCTGGGGTCCGTGCACGCGTACGCGTAGTGGTAGTGTTCTGCTAATTGGAGAATTTAATTGGAAGCTATTCGTCATTAATAATTAAGATTTCATTTTTGTTATGCCAAGGGCCTTTTGCCCACTTCAGATTCAATAACTTCGATTAATTAATTTTAAGTGAAAATTTTTCATTTCATTCTGACAAAGGCAAAGATATTAGATAAAGGATTTACACTTTGCTCATTTTGCAATGATGTTCGCTCTTATTCACAATTTCTTCTGTATGCAAATGAAATCAGAAGTCAACATAACTTACTATTTCTATTTTTACGTTCATGATTCTTTTAAAATTTCAGCCAAGATATTTTTGGTTTTTATTTCACTGATTGTATTCTGATCATTTTAACCATAAGCACTATGCTATTAAAATTCCAGTTCGCATTACTTGTTACGCCCAAAACCCAAATAGGTGTGTTTAGAAAGAGGAAATAACTAAGTTGGTTATCTTGAGTTTCCTATTCCCATCATGATAATAGCATTAGTAATATTAATATTAGCCGTTTCCTTATAAGGGGTGACTGAATAGTCCCTGCCACTGTAGATAGAAATTCATAAAATCTTTCTCTTGAAACAATTCAGCAAAATAGGTTTCTAATGTCCAGTAGCTGTTATTGCTCTTTCCGGTATTGATAGGGTTTTTTCTTCCTAGCCTTTTGTTTGAAGTAGTGTGGAACGCCAACATCTTGATAATGCCATTATTTTCTCTTACTAGTTACATGTGCTATCTACTTTAGCTATTGCTACTTTTGGTAGCACTCAAGTGATGTGGTTTCTGTTATTTGGTACAGTTCTTTGTAAGGTCTTCATCAAGATTCATAGCCAGTACTCGCTCAAAGCATTTTTTTAATTAATGGTCTCAGAAAGTGGTTGTATATAGCGAACAGTTTATATATTCCTGAAACCGCTTGGTGCCATGCACGCATCCATATGAAAGTTTTGGTTTGACAAGGCTTTTTTTGAGTTATCATGTTAAGGGTTTGTAAGTGTAGCAATTTGCGGTATTGGGCGAAACTATATCTAACGCAGCCTATTCTGTTTTCAATTTCCTTTTCTACTATACTAAATTTATTATATCTGATCCATACACCGAGGTATTTGAAATGTTTGGTATTTACTAATTCCACATTGTGAATATTTATGTTCGATTCAGGTTCATTGTTTCATCAAAGCAAAGAATAGCTAAAACCAATTCTACAAAATGAAAATTTTTTAAATAGCATCAATAAAAATGACAATTTAGAACCTAATACAATAAATACGATTCAATAAGGTAAGTATATAAGACGATAAGAAATGAAAACAACTATATAAGAAACAACTAAATGTCTTTGACCAGGATTTATACTTCCGAGAGCACTCAGGTATAGGAAAATATATTGTCAAATTTGACTCTGAAAGTAAGAAAGAAACTTTACCCCCCCCACATATACATATATAATTCGTTTGTATATAATCCAAGTGAATCCTAATAAGACACAATATTAAAACTGATCCCCCAAAGAGTGCTCAATCTATTTATTATAACAGAGCATATGATAAATAAATTACGTAGAAAAGAAATTCAAAATGACCCAATTTGAATAGCTATTTCACCCTACAAAAAATTCCTTGTAGGATATTTCTAACACCGAGGAGTGAAGAAATAAAATAAAATAGTAGCTTCAAAACTTTAAAGAATAAAGAAAAATGGAGAGAGATGAAAAAGCAAAAGAAAAAAGAAAAAGAAAAAAGAAAAAACAAAGAAAAAGAGAAAGAAGAACAGAGGAAACAGCAAATCGTCCAGGCAGAGCTTCAACCCAGTTTCATAAAATTGTCACGTTCGAACCTCGATGTCGGTAGTTACACATTTTCTTCTTATATGACAATATGATAAAAATATAGTTTTAATCTATACTATATTTATGGGTAAAGTCTTCAATATCAGGGGCAGAGCGGGTGTAAATATGAAAGTGAACACTGAAGACAACACCGACTGACGACAAAATGTTTTATGCTTGGATGGAATCTTCAAGCCATCTTCAGCGTTGAATTCAATGTCCACTTTTATATTAACATACGCACTGTCTCTGGCATTGAGCACTTTTAAACATAAATATAGCATACTTTAAAACTATATTTTCTCACTATATTTTCTGCACACACACACACACACACACACACACACACACACACACACACATATATATATATATATATAGATGTATATAATAAAAAGAAAGAACAGTAAGATATATAATCCGGTGTTCTTATAGATATTTTTATTTTTACAAAATAGTGCTCAATGTAAATTTACAGAGCATTAATATTATAAATAAATTGATTTAAAATATTTTTTCGCTACACAGTTCTAACCATGTTTCAAAAATAGAAGCTAAAAGCCCCGAATTTAATTTTTGTTCCATTTCATCCTCAAGCGAATTTTTCTCATAAATATTTACATCGGTTACACAACCATATGCTTATCCAGACGTCTTACGTTACACCTATCTGATCACAGCTCCATTAGAACCTATTTAAACACACACACAAATTTACCCGACTCCATTAGGAACATACTAGTAGAAAACACAAATATATTAACTGCATCCACCTGCAAAAAAAGACTAAAAATAATGGAAGCTTCAATAATAAAAAAGAAAAAGCCAACTCTTAACAATATTAACTATGAACAAAGCCACAATATGCTAACCGTATTCGGACAATAAAAAACATCCCTACCACACACTAAGGCATACACAGAACGCACACACTCAATTAAGCTGAAAAGTCGAATCATCCTTGATAATGGCTAAAGGTATTGCCGAAAGTGCTCGGAAATATAAAACATTTGGACAGTTCTTTCTTACCCTTTGTCCAGAAAAAATGTTCTTGTTAGAACACAATAACAAAAATTGAATAAAAAGCTTAACCATAGTACCTGTCTGTTTTTTAATGAAACGTGCATAAAGGAAGTATTGTTGTATATATATATATATATATATATATATATATATATATATATATATATATATATATTAAAATTTTAACTTTTAATTAAAATACAATTCAGTCAATCGCAAGTCTTTTGAATACAGTGCATAAAATATCTTTCAGATATACTGAGTAGATGTTAAGTGTTGGGCATCTTATTAAAAACGTGCCAAGCATACGCAGAAATAGACGTTTCACGGTGATAAAAGCGATTGCAAGACGCTTAAAATTAGTCACCGCTATTGTTTGCGTCTATTTATACACTGACTAATTTTAAGCATTTGTCAATCGGTTATAAGACTGTGAATCTTTTAGTTACGCGTATGCTTGGCACGTTTTTAATAAGGTCCCTAAAATGTAGTGCATATATATATATATATATATATATATATATATATATATATAGAGAGAGAGAGAGAGAGAGATGGTTATCAAAGTTTTCTACAGTTTCAGCGGTCGGTGTCGTAGGTAGCCTCCAAGATTGATTACTTGTAAGAGAAATGGAAAGACAGCGCCTGTAATTTCTTCATTGTGGTAGGCAGTGGGAAGAATGGAAGTTTCTCTCTCTCTCTCTCTCTCTCTGTGTGTGTGTGTGTGTATGTGTGTGATCGGTTCACCAAAACTTTTACATCCTAATGATATACTCTTACAGTTTGGATATATCACTCTACCTATCTACCGACATTTGATATCAATGGAACAATCTATATACTTATATAACATCTAATTTCCCATATATTTGGCGTGTGTCCATGCATATAAGTTTATATCTATCTATCTATCTATCATATAGGAAGAAAATGAGTAACTACCGACACCGAGGTTCGAGCGTAGCACTCTGGGATATATATTTTCCGCCAGGTGTATAAAAAGCGGTTTCAGGCTACTGATTGCAGTGTTTATTGAATAACTATTGTGACGTCGCCCCCCTGGTCGCAGCGTCGACTCTGTCGTTCGATCTCGTTCGCGGCTCCAATTGTGACGTGACGTGATGTAAAAAACCGCAAGGGTCGATCCTTGTCACGGACAGCACCAGTTGTGACGTTTTTGCCGCGGCGTCAGCTGTTCGCTCCTCGCTGCTCCAAGTGTGACGCTCCAACCCTTTGGTTAGATGATTACCAGCCTCGCCGTTCCCAACTCGCTTCCAACACCTGATTACTAAGGTAACTGTACTGATCTCCGGTCTGCCTACCCACGTTGTGATCAGATCTTAGACAGACGGGATCAAACAGGGATTGGGGCCGTATGCAAGTTGAGTTCGACGAGGTGGCAACACACAAGTAAAAGAAAAAAAAACTCACGAGGCCAAAAATTACTGATAAAAAAAAAAACAACCTTTTATATCTAATTTTTCGTTACACAAAAATTATTCTTACTTCCCGACCCGTTTTGTGGACTGTGGCACCAAGCTTCTACCATACAATTTAAAAAGACTTCAGTTGCCTACTCTCTAGAATTTGTATGTCGGAGTGGTTTGGTTTCGACACTGGGCGCTAATCTCTACCAGTCGTTCACGGCTGATTCTTCTCTTCGGCTTGAGTTGGACGAGCTTATTCACTTCGGCTTGAGTTGGACGAATCTCTGTTCTTAGGCTTGGTTTGATTTCAATTTCTTCTATGCGCAACTGCAAGTAATCTCTTCTTCTTCGTCCGCCCTGCAACTCTTCTCTCGCCAAGGTCGAACTTTCTCTCTGCCGTCTGGGGTGAACTGAATTTTCACTTATGGTCTCTGTCGTCCGGGGCTGAACTGATTTCTGTCGGTTGGGGTTCTGCTTTTATTGACGCCGTAACAAACTGGGGTGGGTCTGTCGGCGCTAGGGTTTTCTTGATAATTCCAAAAGTCGCACTATTTCTGATTTCCCATTATCGCTCTTACTTTCACCCCTACTTCCTCACAGTGCCTCTGGGGGGCGGCACACCCCCTCTCCCGGTCTCTCGTATGTCAGGTGACCGTTTTCGACCAATGGGTCCTGGTCGAGCGTCCTTTCTCCTCTTTCTCGCATATCACGTGACCGCTCTCGGCTAATGAGATTCTGGTTGGGCGTCTCTCGTCCTTCGTGACGTCTCCAATCGGGCGTGGCCTATCCGGGCTTTGTTCTGGGGAAGAAACATCTTGCTAAAAAAACAAAATCCAATTTGGCCTTTTTTCGCACGCACGAAAATGACAATCTCGGCTTTTCTTTCACCTTTTTGGCTTTTTGTCAAAACAGCCCGCCGCTAATTAGATGTGACTTCAGGAAGAATTTTTCTCGTCTTGCTGGCGCTTTCTGTGAGCCAAAACAATTGTTTTCATTCCTTTATTTTCGCTCAGGCCTGATAGTCAAAATCTTAATTATCTGAATTGAAAATATCTTCACTTTATCATCGTGGGGTTCTAATCTTCAACTCTAGAGCTGGTCAAACTGTATACAATTCCAGCGGTCACCTCTCACCCAAAAGACACCCCTTTTGATTAATATTTCTTTTTCCATTGTTCTAAAAAATTCCATTTCTCCAAATTGATAATGAGCTCCCACATTCCGTGGACACAAAAAATACTTTTGGGTTTTTTTGACCGATATTTTTTTGCCAATCGTACGTATGTTCATCCACTTTTTACCATGTCTGTTTTCTTTTTATTACCTCTAAAGTTTATTCTTTCAAATAACAATTTCTATTGTTCGTGAAATTCGGTCAGGCGCGTTGGCCTAGATATCTCTTGACACCTGTTTTCGCTTATGACCGGCTTTTGCATTATCCATCTCTCCCTCTCTTTTTCTTTCTTTTCCTTTTTCTTTTTTTCCTTCTTCTTCCCTTAGGATCGCCTAAATACAATTAGAGAATTATTCTCAAAACTCAATTATTCTTCGTCTAAATAACTAACAACTGGTTAATAAACCGAATAAAAATTAAATCATATTTCTATGAATATTTCTTTTTAGTTTTTCTAATAATGCAGGGTGCCACACTATTGAGTGGAACTATCGAGTCGAATTCGTGTGAATTATTGTGCATTGATGATATGGGTTCTTGGTTTAGGATTTACCGGACGTTAAGCCGGGCTTGGCTACTAACAAGTTTTTCACTGAAATGTTTAATTATCTTTGGATGACTTTTACTTCTTAGTTCTTGTTAAGTTTTTATTTGCTGTTGTATAATTAAATACTGTTTTATCTTAACATTGAAGTCTTGAGTTATACTTAATTATTAACGGCCACTGTACGTTACAAAATTATCTAGCTATCCACGAGTTATCATTTTAGAAATATTTGATTCGATGTGTTATATCTGCCATGAATCAAACAATTTAAAATTTATTCTAGTTTAGACCATTCGTTCTTCAGACTGTACTCCGCAATCTCTTCAAGAGTAAGGTTAGAATTCCACTCTGTTGTCTGTAATAAATGCCAAATAAACATGTTATACTTTGTTAAATATCTGCATAAAAACTACTTCTGTTATATATTATATCTGTGATCATACAAAATAAATCTTATATATAAAAGTACAGTGTATATGTGTTTGTGCGTGTTGAAGCAACTCCTCTATCAGGCGGCATTTAAGCTAGCTTCTGTGGAAGAGTCTTGGTTTGGCCATCATCACAATAGTTATGGAGGAGTAGATGCGATAGTCACCAAAAGAACTCAAAACTGATCGCTGCATTTAAGCATTGAATTAATGTTTAAACTTACCCTTTAAAAGTTCAACGATAATTCTTCTGTTGCCACTTAATTTAAAGATGATTTGATGTACGTAGATCCTTATTTTTCGTACAAACAATTACTTTTATTTCATGTGTGTCAGAACAGGGGGCAATTTATAAGATAAAATTAATATATTGTGCAGATCGGAAAATAGAAATTAGAATTAGTTATATATTCAACATTTGAAGGGTTAGAGAAACATAATAGCTAATGAAGTAAAACCTATATTATGGAATATATATGAATAAATGCTAACTTGGAGCTCAATTCTACTACGGATTCTGAGATTAAAAGCCCCGGCTTTACACGCCAAAATATCGATATCTGTATTATATATTATCTACTTCGAGGCCATATCACTCTTCAGGTCTAACTAATTTACATATCGATTAAAAAAAGTTTATTTCATTAATTAATTGTCCTTAATTACTGTTCTTTTATTCGAGGATTGTTTTGATTTTCATATCAAAAATAGTTCTGTTTAGGAATATCGTCTTATATAGTGCAAAAAAGTGTTTGAAATTTGTATTTTAATTGGCTTTCGACAAGTTCGCATCTATTTGTAAAACTTTCCTTTACTATAACAAGCCCGTTCATGAATGGAAATGTTCATTTAAAATTCTTGTTTCAAAGATTTCAAGTAGTGAATATATCTTACTTTGCGATAGCGAGCGGGCGAAGCCTGCTAATACAAAATAAATATTTTATAATTCATTGTCGAATTGAAACTAAACTTTTCAGTCAAACCATATCCACTTTAGAATAGATAACAGGTCTTTTTTTCTTGAATAAAAAACTTTTTTTTTCTCTCGCCAACAACGTATCTGTGTCTGTAAGATTCAGTGACATATTCTTCAAAGCGTTTCCACGCAACGGATCTACTACAGAAGATGCCATGTTGGGGTAATGATCATCAGCAAGAAAAATAGAATTAATATACTGAGTTCAAATTCCGGCTGAGCTCGTTTATGTAACAATAATTGGTTGCATTGATTTGATTTTACTAGAAAGAATGAGTAGCGCACGAGTAAAGCGGGTGTTTTAAGGAGAAGGTTGGGAGAATTTTGTACACACAGGGCACACTGAAGATAAGAGAAGCAGAAAAAAAAACCCAATGTGTAACCTAGTCTATAATCTGAATAAATGAACAGAAAAATAATTACTGCAATGATAAAGAACATTGTAAAGGAAAAAAAAAAGCAGGAAGATGTGGAGATCCATAATCGTCCACGTTCTGAAAATATTGGTTTGGGTTCATTCGCTTGTTAAGAAAATTTACTTATTAAATTGAATGAACTATTTGGCCAACCCAAAACATGAAACAAAACTGCTTTCTGAAAAAAATCGTGATTGGTTAATCCCGCTAACCCGACAAAATTATAATGCGACACTAAGCTAGGATTTAATAACCCCAATAAGACAAAGGCCGTGAGGGTGGCGTAATTGATAACAACCTTGAACGAGAAATCGGAAGAGCCGAGTTCGAATTCCGGTTGGGTTCGTTGCATTCACTTAGTTGCAAATACATTTTGGAAAGGTATGAATTCATCTATTCTTCCCCCAGCCTTGGGTTAAATAACAGGACAAATTGTGTCCTATAGCCTTGACAATCAGTCTATCGCAGAAAGAAACGACAGCCAACGGTGGGTAAATCTTCTACCTAGTCCGTCATAGATCAAGAAAAACATGATCGCTCAAGCGTGTATCACTTCAATGACTGACTAATTGAAGAAGACTAAACTGTCACCAAACCATTGCTTTTTTTTACATTGCTTAATTTTTCAAGACCTGGTTTTTAACGGCTCCTCAGTTTAAAAATAACTTTTTACCATCTTTTTAACTTCAACGCATTAAGTAGATTACTTAATACTTCTCCTGTTTCCAAACTGTCCTGTGAGTGTTAAATTCTATGAGCCGCTTTTCCTTATCTTATGTTTCAGGGATTTGAGCTGTATATATTAATTATTAGTTTCCCTCTACTTATTTTCCACAAAAGTAAATCATTCTTCACATGTTTTGTCTGTAGTATTCTTATTATTGGCCGATAGCAGTACATATCTGTTCTTTCACGTCTATTCTTCAGCTATGGAGAGTGATCATTTTCATATATAGGATTAAATATTAGATCTCTGTGCAGCACTCTGTTTTTCTCCTATCTCTTAATACTTTGTTTAGTTTCTGATAGCATCTTTCTCTGTTCTTATGCATCTTCGGATTTCAGTGTCACACTTTATGATGCCTGTTACTACACTACCCAGATAGTTAAATTAATATACTTACTTATTCCAGTATGTTGCTCAACCTTTAGACTCTCTCTTGAGTGTTGTATATAGTTATCATTATTTTATTTCGAAAGTGATACTTATTAATAATGATGAAGAAATGTAGATATTTATGAAGAAACATTTATTTGCTGCAACATATTCCTTTACACAATGGTTAATTCAGTTATTAAATATGCTTAGCTTTGTCTGGTACAAGGTTACACATTTGCAGTGCTCAGTGAAACTCTATCTCACTACCGTAGACTTCTTCTATGTACTGTGTTCCCTCAACTTCCTTTCCCTTGTAGCTCTTAGTAACGTTTGTTTTTTGCATGCCTCCCGACTTCGTTCTGATTATTCACTGAAGCCGGTTAGCTAGATGACCCAATCGTTTTCCCTGCCTCTTTTGCATTTGATATATCTTGTGAATGTCAAATTCTCCAGGTCCTCTTTCCTCATTCTGTTTCTAAGAAATTTCAACTGTCTCTTTCTAATTCTGTGTATAAGTGCGCTTTTTCTTTCTATTTTCCTTAAGACCTCATCGTTGCTTACTTACTCCATCCATGGCATTCCCAGAATCCTCCTGTAGAACTACATTTCTGTGGCCTCCAGCATGATGAGCTTGTTCAGCATTCACTGCCATTTAGAAGGATTGATATTACATACAGTTCAGCACTTCTTTTACTTGTACCAAACGATCTATTCCCGTTTCTTAGTAGTAATTTTGGAAGGGATCTTGCTATACCAATGCAGACTGGGTGTCACCGGAAGTGTTTTAAATACAGTAGTAATAGTCTGGGTGACTGGTTTGGTAAGCACTAAATACCAAGCATTTATGTGAGGTACACGATGCGATTTGAACTCAGTACAATGGTAATGGCATGTAATATTAGCTTGTTAACCACTGTTCCACGGCGAAGCGTCAGTGGAGATTAAATGTAATTTCTGATCAAAGGCTACACCACAGCAAGACGGCCACGCTCAAATAAATGTGACTTCTGATCGTTGACACGCGCTAAAACTCGTAAATATAAACGAAGGTAGATCAAAGAAAGATTATTTTAATTTTATTTGCTCTCAGATTTTTTTCACTAGGTTCCATCGCTATTTATGCCTCGACCCGTCCTTGCACGTTCAGTTCTCTTTAATATTCCGTCTCATAATTCATGGAAATTAATCAATATATCGCCGACCAATATAAATACGTTTCTCTGTTTGCATATTATTGGCCAGCAAGCACATGTCGAATAAAGTCGATACAGTCGATTTGTTGCCGGTTCTTTGACTTCAAATTGTGACACATTATTGGAACACCCACGGAGACACAGAAGGGTGTGAGATTTTAGCTCGACCTCAAGGGTTACATGTTTTATGACAGGCGGATCGAGTCTTTGATGTTGGATCTTTTATGCGACACCCTCTTGACCGAAGCGGAAGAAAAGAATAAATGAATAAACAAATGAAAAGCGAATTAGAGATTTTGAGGTCAAGTGGCAATAAACCGGACATTGATGATTTCAAGATGCTGGTCTATATTAAAAGTTGGAATTGAAGTATTCTGTTCTGGTTCTTCCTTAGTGAAGACCAGACCGTCTCTCGCATCGTTTCCATGCTGCTCTTTCTTGTTACAAACCACAAGATAGGCGGAGAGTTGATAGAATGAAGAGTCGAACGGAAAAGCAGATCTGTTAGTCCGACATGGCAGAGATTGTGCTATGTACCTAACTACTCAAAGCCAGCAAGCAAAACTCTGAATAAAATTCTCAATATATGGGAAACAAGGCCCGAGGTATCATTTCTCTTCTTGACTTTTTTTTTTCATCTTGTGTATCCTTGTGAGCTTGTAGCGGGCATTTTCTTTGTTTTTGGTGCACACCTGCAAGACTAAAACAGAATTGCAACGTGAGGTAGTCTTTGGTCGGTCAGTGGAAGGCAGGGTGTGTACCCCGGAGTATGTTTACAATATGCGAAATTTAGTGAAATTTATGTGAAACTTACGTTTAATATTTTCTCACCACCCATAAAATAACACTGTATATCGTAACTAATTTTTCTATTTCAGCGCTCCTGATGTGCTCTCATTAATTTTCGATTTATTTCTTTTAATTTGAAAATCAGTTCAATTTCCAATGTATTAACATAAATGTAACCCTTTAATATTCTTTGCAAGTTTCAGTTCTGGTTAATAGTACGAAACATTAATTTTCTTATTCATTCTGGTTAAATTTTGGGTGCAGTGTTAGTAATATTTGATAAGAATACGAAACTAATTCTTTTTGCAACGGTGGTAGGGATTTCCTGTTAACCGTAAGTCTGGAGCTTATATAAATTCATGTGCTGTTGCTTCCTGTATGTCGATGTTATGTTCAGATTGGTTAACTTCCTTATTTATGTTGGTAAACCTGCTGACATCCTTTTGAGGTCCGATTCTGCACTTGGTGATTTTAAGGGTACCTTCTAGATCAATACTTGATTCCTTTAGAAATTTTGACTTTCCCAGGTGATGCGTAATACAACGATTACTTTTAGTAACTTTTAAGGCTAAACCCAGTATGTATTGGGGTCATCACAAATCAACCATTTCTTTTGCAGTCACCTTCTTTTGCAGATCAGTGGTTCGCAAACGTTTTGAATTCGCTGCGCACTTGAAATCCTACCAATAATTGTAAGCGCACTTTGTAGAAATTTCGGAAAAATATGTTGTAATGAAGTCAAATATTGCAGAAAAGAAATAACGCAATAAAAAATATAAAATGAAACATACATTAAGTTTATTCATTCTTGTGTTTATGAGATGAATCTTAGCGATTTCTTTAATGTTTGGGAGTATATTTGATAGGCAAACTTTGATTTCCTCGTCAATACATTTTAGAGTTCCTATCTTTATGTCCTTAATTGTGGTGAGAGCAGAAAAGCCTAATTCACGTCAATATGAAAGAGACGGGCACCTCAATATAATAAAGTAGAGATCTTCTGCGCACCTAGAGATCTTCTAGGGCGCACCAGTGCACCCAGGCGCACCACTTGAGAACTACTGTTTTAGATCAACGTTGGACACTAAATCAGATCCCCATCAAAGGTAAATTCTGGTGTTAATCACATATAATACACTGAGGAACTGATTATGTTTTATACAATAATTCTTTCGTAATAGTCTTTTGGTTCTTTTGTTTTTACTGTCTTTATTGCTACGTTTCAGTAGCTCTACAAACCACCGCCCGTCTTCAGATATCTGTTACCTTCAACAATTTCAAGACTTTCAGGTAAATCTGTATTAGATCTACGGATTTACTTACATTCATTTCCTGTAAGGAATAAAGCCAAAATTAAATCTTATTTTAGCCGACGTGTTTCATCCTCTGAGGGAATTTATCTTAACATAGGTAAGTTGTGACAAGTATTTATATACAAGATTAAAAATATTAAGCATTGACGTGTATCAACTCACCTTCATGAACTTGCCTGATCTTTCCAATAACCTGAGCGCTCCTATATAAAAAAAATTGAAAAATTAATAACATTATTACTCTCCCCGTTGGCTAAGATAAGTATTCTTATTCATATTGTCCTTTTACAGGTATACTCTATCTGAAGTTTTTACACTTTTCCTATAATGTCTAATTGCGTTGGTCATACATTATCGTTTCTCTCTGAAGCCGGTTTATATTTACGAACTTAAAGACAAAAAAATTGCAGCCATATCGTCAGGCAAAAAAGATGAAACTTATTAAAACTTTTATCTACTCGACCATGCAGGAGCGCGCAGGCAGTTTATTCTTTTCTAATTAGTGGTTTTAATTAGGTGTCTGTATGCTGTGTGTTTTTAATTACGCGCATATCGATCAGAATATCTTCACTGACAATATATATAACATTGAGAAAAGAGAAGAGATGCCATGTATGCTTCCTCTGTCAAGGCTGATAATATTTGTAATAACTTTTTCAGTCACAATCTATGCTACAATTACTGAAGAGGTATTTATCCAACTGGTCATTTATCCACATATCGCTTAGCTATTGTCAGAGATAAGAGTTTTGCCAAAATATCTGACCATAGAATCCAGGGACGAGGTTTCAAATCATTCGATAATAGGATTAATGCTAAGTAAACATTAAGGGTCAAAGCTGAAGTAGGAACTGATTTTTTAAAAGCTGATTTCATTTTGGTTTACCTTTTCAGCTAATGAACGATCAGTTACTTTTTTTTATCAAATATATATATATATATATATATATATATATATATATATATATATACCACTTTTAAGCGTTCTGCGTTTATTTATTAAACAGTATATTTATTTTCGTCTACCATCCGGAACATTCGAGAAACTTATTAAGGAAAAATATGCTCTGTCCGGCAGGATCCGAACTTGCGTCCCTCTTGTCAGAGGGAACCGTTGTTGGATCTGACATACTTTAACCAAATCGGCCACAAAGACATATAGTCTAGATACCATAGGAACAATTACCATGAAAGTATTGTGACGTGTGATGAAAGCCGATAGCGTAAACACGCATATACGCATATATTAGGGTTAATTTCCGCCTAGCAACAGAATAAAGGTCACGTGGGAGTCTTATGACATTTTGGGAAGGCAGGTCAAAAGGTTGACTGACCCAATTACCCGTAGCGACAAATGTCTAGACAGAAGCTAGACAGAGGACGGATGTAAGCTAGAATTCGCGCCAAAACTTGAGAAACGGGACAGTCAGAGATTCACTCGAGAATCAGTTGCTATCTTGACTTTGAAAAGGCAAGACCTGAAGCCGAAGCGCTGATAGTTTATGAACGGAAAGATAAGACGCACTTGATAGTGATGGAACTTATCCAGTTCAACCCAGGCAACTCCGGACAAGAAATAAAAGAAGTATTTCTGTTCGATAAACCCAAATTGTAAAGAAAGAAAAAGGAAAACCAGAGAAGAAAGTGTATACCTCTGTTATAAGCTGAATTGTGTAAAGAAGGAAAGAAAGAAGAAAACCAAAGAGAGGAAGAAAATGTACATCCCTGTTGCCGTAAGTCGGGTTTGAAAACCGAGCTGTCTACAGAAGAAAAGGAAGGAAAGAAAAAGGCGAAACAAAGAGAGGAAGAAAGTGTATACCTCTGTTACAGCCGGACAGTGTGTGAAATTATGTTTGTGTCCAGAAAAGAAAAGAAAGGACATTGATATAAAAAAAAAGAGAACTGAATATAAAAGATAAGTAATCATATTTTGGACAACGTAGTAGAAAGATATACATACATCCATGAAGATTATGTTTTTGCAAACACCTTTCCACAGGTAAAACAATAATTATAACTCCTATCTCATCTCTTTTGTGTGTGCGTTGGCTTCTGCATTCAATTCAATTCATAGTAATTCATACTTATATTTTTGTATGTTCGGGTTCAGTTGAATCCATTTGGTGTTAGGAGAATTTTGATATCCCAACGTAAGTTTGAGATCTGGTCGTCGGATGTTTTAACTCATACTTATCTGTTCTTTTATTTTAATATTTGTATATTTGTACATATTAAAATTCTTGTATCAAAAATCGCTAAGCCTTATAGTTTATCCTTGTGTTGTGGATCAGTATTCGTGTTGAAAACGAAGCGGACCTGAAAAAGATTACTGTTTGATTATCCCAATCAAACAGTCGTCTTAAAAATATTTTTGTTTACCAATTGTCCATTCTCACGATCTGAGAGAGATAGCTTGTATCTCTCCACGGGTATGAGAATGTATATATCTCCTCGTCGGCGTATGATCGCCCTATAAACCCATTCGTCGACTGGGGCATATGCCAGTATTTATAGAAAAAAGCACAGGGAAAATGACTGAAGCCGAGATGCCAGGTAAATGACCTACAAATTTACAGTTTCTTTTCTCGTACTTATCGCTTGCGAAACTCTCTTCCGGCTACTTGCTTTCCAATTAACTTTGATCTTCAAAAAATTAAATGCTGTGTTGATCGTTATATTTTGTTTTGACTTTTGGTTCTTTTATTGTTCTTGCTCCTTAATAATATTTTCTTTTTCTTACGTTCTCTCACACTCAGTAACCCCTCTTGTGTCTTAGTGGCTTTCTTGCCTTGGTTGGGGCAAAATGACTGAAAAGAAAATTAACAATCAGAAAAGTTTCCACTAAATATGTATTGGTTTTAACATGAATTAACACTAGAATTGAACAGAATCAGCCGAAAATCTTGTTTGCTTATTAAATATTAATAAAGTACAAGTAAATATTTGGAAACTGTCTTCATTCTTCATTAAGTTTTTTTTATTTATTAGCGTGAACGGTTGTTATTTGTTTAAACTTATGTAATGAGCTAACACTAATAATCTCTTCCGTGTAGGATTTAGCATATATTTATTTTGATTAAGAAAATTCGATCTAAACAACACCAATATTTAGATACATATTTAAGATTCATTAACTGAAAAATTTTCCAGACTATATAAACATCAAGATTTAGTTCGTTCTGATTAAAAATCTGCCTTAGTTTTCTTATTTCAATATGGCAGCATTTAAAAGCGCAAAGTACCATCCTCGGTCAAAAAACCGAACTTTTTGTCCAGCTTGGCGAAATGATTTTTTTTTCTGCTTTTTTATGTCCCGGGTTTCATAAGGATGTAACCAATCATGACTCACCACAATTTCCTATTTAATCAATATTTGTCACTTTATTACCCCTTCGAGTTCCTTTTTTGCCCACCCATTTACACAAGCTCTTTAGATATGTTACTCGCTCTTTCTCAATGAGTCTGTTGTGTTCAAAATATCTTGTGAGTATCAAATTCTCTAAGGCAGCTTACCTCAATATGTGCCTTAGAAATGTTCAATTTCTCTTTCTGATTCAAAGTGCAAGTGTCTTTTTTGGTCCTATTTTCTTTAAAACTTCCTATTTGCACACATGTTGTCAATGGTATTCTCAGCATCAGTCTTTTTTGTGGGGTTATTTCCCTTCATTATCTGTTTGTGCTTTGGAAGTTACGCGGTAGCAAGCGATCAATAATGTACAGGTTCGTAACGGACGGATTTCTTTGTTCAATATCCGAGAAGGTGTACAATTTCCGAGACAGATTTTTGCCGGAAAATGTGGACGATAACCGAATCGCACGATGACGGAGATGCTCGATAACAGAGGTTCCACTGTATTCTGAGTATCCTTCTGTAGAATCACATTTCTGTATTCTCAAATCTCTTTTTGTCTGGGAAGAGATTGTCCAGTATTACCTTGCATTTCTATTTCTTAATACTTTGTTTAGCTTGTGTAAGGTGTCTTTCACTCTTCTGATGGACCTTTGCATTTCTCTGTGACGCTTTCGTCGTCTGTTAAAATAATTCCCACGAATTTAATGCTTGTACCTGCTTGAATCTAATTTCTAGAATTCAGAGCTAGCATCTTGTGCTGAACCCTGTTACTATCGACGAAACAATAACTATTCTTACAATTTATGATTAGTCCTTTTATTTTTCCCTTACCACATTATATAAGATTCCCGGCAATTTTCAATCGGTGTCATTTGCACGCCTTTTATTGTTAAGCTTGTATCCACAGATAGTAAATCATGGCAGGACTTCTAGTTCTCTTAGGATCGCTTCGCTGTATAAGCTTCTTTTACAATAATTTTCTACAATGCCTAAGCGTCACTCGAGGTAGAGCATTACAAAGCATAGTTTATAGAGATATACAGATGAGATAATGATTAATACGAGGCTTGAATAAGTTAAGATTGAAGTGATAGGGGAAGCATCCTCTTAGGAGTCGTTTGCGAAAAACGTTTCGAGGCAAGAAGCTGCTTGAGTAGAACTTGCATCTCATCAATGCAGCTTGATTCGCTACAATGGGCATGACAAGGTTAAAACTGGTGGAACTAAGAAATGCAGTTCTTTTAAACACTTTGGCTAGAAGTAGCTAGAGCTTGCGACGTTTCGTCTGTGGGAGAGAGGTCGTAAAATAGAAAATATTTCATCAGCCACAAGGACGCGAAAAGGCTTTTGAACTCCATCAAGACTGGAAAGTGAAGACAAGCGACAACAAATATGTCGTTCAGTCTGATTATTGGTCAATTCATCAGGAACTTCTCGACAGCGTCTTTTCACCATCTAAGACCATCTTATAGAGGTATCGATTTATGGCGTTTTGTGAAGGATCAAGTTCTACCGACAATTTACGAGTGTTTGTGTTTGGTTTTTGTTCAATCATTTCAAGCAAGACCTCATTTTCCACAGCAGAAGGTCTCCCTGACCGTTGTTTGTCTTCGAGGTTAGTGCCACCTTCCTTGAAAGGTCTGATCCATTAATTTCTTTTGTTGCTACACTTGCACTCCTTTTTTTCCCAGGAAGTGTAAAATGTCTTAAATTGAATTTTTTTCACCACTCATAATTAAAGTTGTAAAATAGAGAACAAACAATGTTTACATGTTTTATATGAAAACAACGAATAAGCAATTCAGGAATGAATGGACAAGTTGTATCAAATTAATGATATAACATAGAGATACGAATTACCAAAAATCATCAGTGAAAATCCGAAAAGACCCTTTAACTTAACCTGGAATTTTTTTAAATTCCAGTTCGCGTAATTATAATTATTTATTTATTCAGTTTTTAAGGATATTATCCCCAGCAAGGCGGGAGTGCCACTAGCACGCAACATCAATCTTATAGATATGTCGGAGATGTATGGATTAAGAATCAACAGTAAAATCCTGGATGAGGGTGAGAGCAAGAGGAAAGAGAGATATTTGAGGAAATGATATAGAGAAGGACGGGGACTAAGATCAAGGCATCAGTAGATGTCGGTTGGGAAGCAGTGATAATAACTCGTCAGAGCAGATGCCATGAAAATACTTGTAGAAAAGACAAAGGGAAGCCACAGAACGTCTGTGAGAAAGTGATGTAGACGAGATGACAGCTGAGGGCCTATCACATTGCATATCCGTCTCTGAATTTTGTGGAGGATATCGAGATGAACAGCGGGGGGTACCAGACTATATATAGCAGCAGTATTCAATGCAAGGAAGAATGGTTGATTTGTTTTATCTTTGAATACATTGTGTTTCCATTTGTTAACTTTACGATCACCACAACCCGTACCATTTGCCAGCATTTGTCTTTCCGGTTTATTGTAGCCTAGGTTACATCTTTTTCCGTAAAATAATATATTCGGATAGTCTTAAGAAGGAACGCAACTTGATGGCTATTTATTAGTCTAGTCAGTTCGACCCTCACAAAGTGCCCTCTGTACAGGCTTTGCGACAGACTAATTTACGATGGCAAGATATATATAATCTAGCTAATTTATGTATTAATTAAGCTTTATTATATGCTAGAATTCACCCAGTACAATGTTCGAGAGCCACCCAAGGTAGAGGCTTACTGTTAAAATGGTACTAGTTAAAGAGTTTGGTGATATGAATAAAAGAATTGGTGGTTGGAAGTGAAGATTATGAGAATAAGAGTGATAGATAAAGGTTGCACGTTGACATGTAGAGTTCAGTGTTCAGGAAAGCGCCAACGCGGGACTTTTTGTTCCAAATGTAAGAAAGAGGTTCCGCTGAGATAGATATTTCTCAAGAACTTACACTTTGTGAACTAGAGTCCCGTGTGGGCGCTTCTCTGAACACTGTAATTATTTTCAACCATACAATCTTTTTCCCTCATTCAAAAAGTCGCAAGCCTATTGCTAATCTTTCGCTATTTCCATGGAAAATGTTCAGACGAGCTACATTTCTTGATTTCACCAGTTCCGACCTTTAAATCTAGGACCCACCATGCCACTTATACAGGGTTGAAAGATCCTCATTCCCTTCGTATTCCATCGGTAAGGAGGAAGTTTCACTCTAACAGTTTCTAGCGAATCGCTACTTTGTGGAACAGACTCCTGAGAGGGTGCTTCCGAAATCATTACAATATTGACCTCTTCAAGTCTATTTTCAACCGTTAACTAGCAGATGTATCTTGATACATATCTTCTTAACGCATCCTCTTATGTCCATAAAACAACTTCATTCAATAATCCTCTAGCTTTAGTGGCTCTTAGATCTTGTATTTCGTGAATATTTAGTAAATAAAAATGGAACGATGCACAGCAATTCCATAAAATGATAAAGTGATTTGATTCAGCGGTCTAAGTGATTACCTGTCTCTCTAACACTAAATGTTATGAGAATACCAAAACTAAATATACACGGAACAGTCTATAGCCTGATGTGCTATACCATTTAGCTACAGAGTAAGCGACTGGTTAGCACGTCAGGCTATATGATGGTCCCATGTAGGATAAAGTTTCGATTCCAGTCGGCGGTCACATATTTTCTGAGATTTCTCGGAAATTTAGGTCGGTAAATGTTGTTAATACTGTTTATTATAAACAGAACATTTACTTAAACATTTGTATCTACAAAAATAACGTATAAACAATAAATATATTAAAATAATTGTCGGACTTAGTCCACTTGATAATAATGAATTTTATGTAATTACTTATTTCCTGCTTGATATTAATTTAATTTTTTGTCGTAACTTTGTTTTATTTAATTTTCAGGAATATATACTTCAACGTAAATATAACTCGACGTAAATATTCAACTGATTTTAATTTAAGTCTATATGACTATAAATCATGAATTATTTAAATTCTTACTATTAAAAAAAGAAAGAACCTATAATGAAAACGACTGTCTTTCTTAAAAAAGTATTTGATACATACATATATATATATATATATATATATATATATATATATATATATATATATATATATGGGGTAAAATTGGGGTTGTGTGTTGGGGTGTTGGGGGCGTTAATTTACTCATTACAAATCATTTTCAAATGAAAGATATTTTAATTTTAAAGAAGATATGTTATAAATTCAAAAGTGACCGATGGGTTAGTATTGTCATTGCCATTGTAGTTGCCATCATTGCAGTTTTTTTTTTTAAATCTGTTAGCGGCGTCTTTATTTGAATTACAAAAGCTTCTCTTCGTAGCAGTCATTGAATAAAATTACTGAAGGTTACAAGACAAATATTACTGACAGGATGAAGAAAGGAAGTAGAATGCAATAATAATAATGATAATAATAATATTTGTAGTACTATTAATGATAAAAACATTAACATTATTAAATTTTATATATGTGTATGTACATGTATGTATACTTATATATATATATATATATATATATATATATATAAAAAATATATGGATATATATTTTCTTATTATATATATATATATATATATATATATATATATATATATGTGTGTGTGTGTGTATGTACATTGATTAGTATAAAGCCACAAATTAAAATTTAGATTAATATTTTAATTTTAGAGACATGTTATGTTATATTTTAATTTTACAGACATGTTACTTTATATATATTATATATATATATATATATATATATATATATATATATATATATATATATATATATATGTGTGTGTGTGTGTATATATATATATATATATAAATATATACGTATATATATACATTGATTAGTATAAAGCCACAAATTAAAATTTAGATTAATATTTTAATTTTAGAGACATGTTATTCAGTTAGATTATTTGTTGATATACCTAATATGTAATCGGTACTTATTAGTTTCATTAATTTTTTTTTACCGGATTTGGGGCAGTTATTAAATGCTTAATTCTAACTAGACTACCCGTGGACCGTTGGGTCACTGAAGGTTCAAGTTATAACACTGAAGTTGATTTCAATATTAAAGAAAGAATATTTGTTTGAAGAAAGTTGAAATAACAATACTTACTGTATAAACAACTCGCATTTTTCAATATTATTCACTTAAAAATGTTTCTTTTTTCTTTTTTAAATCAGATTCACTTGAAAATGTATTTTGAATATGGCAAAAATAATTTTTTTGAATATTTAAAATATTTTTTGTTTAAAGAAAGCTGATATCACAAAATCACAGAGTGGCGGAAAGAGAAAGGTGGAAAGAGAAAGGTGGAAAGAGAGAGGTGGAAAGAGAAGGAGTTGGAAAGAAGGTGGAAAGAGAGAGAGAGAGAGAGAGAGACAGAGAGAGATGGAAAAAGAGAGGTGGAAAGAAACTTAAATTATTATGCGCCCGACGGCCGACGTACGCACGATCCACAGACTTTTAGTATTATATAGATAGATAGATAGATAGATAGATAGATAGGAAAAAGAAAGAGAAACAAAGAGGAATGCAATAATAGTAGTGATGGTGATGATTTTGATGGTGGTGATTGTGGTGATGGTAACTTATCGGTTATTTTTTAATGTTCTTTTGTTATATATTTATTTATTAGTAATCTATATACACTTTTTATTTTATAAGCCATACAATACAAACACTTATAATAAACTTTTCTTTAAATATTATTAGTATCTATATATTAATTGTAATGATGGGTAAAACATATTATAACAAGATTAGGGAGATTTGAATATATTTTCATATTACTGAACATAAGAGATAAAAAAAGAAAATTCCGTTGAAAATTGAAGAAATGTCGGAGTCAGGGGAAACACGTCTTGTCCCCTTGGGATCTAAACGCTTATAAACGAAGATTTTAGTGTTGTTACTAATAATAGCAATAGTACATAAAAAAAGCAGGAGGAAGCCTGGACCCCTGAACATGATGGCGCACCATGATATGGATATACTCTGCCGCCCATGAACCAACCGCGATGTCCATTGAGGAACCAGACTGGGATCAAAAAATCTGCAACTGAAACAAATCCTACCCAAGAACGAGAGGATCACTACGCCGAGAACAGTCCTTAACGAGGTCCTCTATATTCATTATAACAAAATCTTACAAAAACAACAATAAATAAATGGTCTATGGAAGAGTATATTGAAGTAATGATAGCCTTTTACACTGTTACGATAAATCGGACAATGACAACAACGACTAAAGCTGCCTATAATATCTGGCTAGAAAAACACCCCTGAAGTAGACTAAACATTGATGCCAACAAATTAGCCAACGTCAGGCGTGACATCATAAAAAAAAAAGAATACTTGACATCGAACTCGAAAGCACCCGACGTCAACATCAAGGCAATAAATGCCAACAATCCAAAGGAGCCATGCAGAGGAAGAAATAGAAACCAGTTGTAATAAACCTTCTGTGGTACACAAGCAAATAAAGGAAGATAATAACGAATATAATAGAGAAAGCGAGATGACAAAAACATCCGATATAAATGGGAGAATGTAAAGGAAATGTCTTTTGAGGAAAGGTCGACAATTTCAAAAGTAAGAAAGAACACTCAAGTGAAGGAAACCATCAAATTCGCTAACCAAGCAATTAGAAAAATAAGGGACGGAATGGAAAGACCAATGAACCTTAGAGAAAATAATTATCTTATATACACGGCCTCGCCATCAATCGCAGAAACAATAGAAAAAGAAAAATGTTAGTGTGGAAATGAAAAAATAGAAACCGATATAAATCAACTACAAGGACAATTGTCATTTCTGAATGAAGTAGAAAAGGTCTCCAAAATGAAAGAAAGAAAAAGGAGACAGCTGAAACGAAGTCTTGACATAAACAATAAAATTGACGTATCAAAAGTTAAAGAGAACTGAAACAACAAATTCAAGCGAAGTGACAAAGAATCGGGCGTTATGAAAAAAGAAACAGATTCTTCTGTCAAAACAAAATCTTCAAGAAACTATATCGAGAAAAAAGAAAATAGAAAAGTTTGATACTAAAAAACGAACTTAATGGGGCCAGTAAAATGGAGGCTAATATCCAGAAAGTCGAGGAGTTCTGCTGTAAGATGTGGGAAAACTACAAAATGTGCAAGAAAAGAGCTACATGGATCAAGCAACAATAAGAACAATGCATACATACAGAGTGTCAATAAAAGGCGGATATCAATATTACTGAAATGACCGCTACCATTTACACAAACAAAAACTGGAAAAAAACATGAATAGCCCAAATAGCCAATTTTGGGATAAAAAAAAAGAACTTATCTAGCACCCACCGAGACCTCGCACGGGCATACAATGATATAATCATAAACCCAGAGAAATGTATGCTCCAAATGGCTCACGTGCAGAGTAACATATCTACTCCCCAAAACAAAAGATGCAGGACCCGAAGAACTATAGGCCCATCACCTGCTTACTAACAATGTACAATCATTTCTGTCATAAACGAGAGGACATATAACTTCCTTCAGAAAAAACAAAACAAAACAATTTACTCCTAGAAGAACAGAAGGGATGTAAAAGAGGATGTTACAGGTGCAAAGATAAACTAATTATCAATAAAATAATATCGGAAGAGGTGAAAACAAGAAAAAGAAACTTATCGATAGCATGGGTCGACTACAGAAAGGCGGTCGACAGTGTGCCACACACATCGATTCAGAAGACCCTAAAAATATACAGAGTATGCTTCACAACCGTCAAATTTATAACGGAGGGCATGAAAAACTGGAAGACTACACTAAACTCAAACCATACAAATGGTTCATTAACATGGAGACGAATCAAGATCAAAAGAAGGCTCTTTCAAGGAGATTCATTGTCACCACTACTCTTCTGATTTGCATTAGCGCCACTCAGCTGTCTACGGATAAAAGTCACAGAATGGCACACTGAATCACCTATTCTATATTGATCTTAAAACGTTTGCCAATGATAACAACCATTAAAAGGACCTGCTCACCTTTGTCCAAAATTTCAGCGAAGACATTAGGATGGAGTTTGGAATCGACAAATGTGCCAAAGCCACCTTCAGTAGCGGTAAACTAACGAAAAATACAAATTTAGATCTTGATATCAACAACAAGATTAAGGAACTATAAACCAGACAAAGATTATACATACAAATACTTAGAAATTATTAAATAAGACGGAATCCAACATTCAATTATGAAGAAAAAGATCCGAAAATAATATTATAGGAGAGTGAGTTTGATACTAGAAAGCGAACATATGCCAAATGAGTAAAACAGAAAGCAAAACAGCTTAGTCAAATGAAATTTAAAAAAAAAAAAAAAAAGAAGAAAACTGGAAGAAGACGTTGCATGGCAAATAGCTAAAAGGAATGAAAGAAACAGAGGTGGGCCAACAGGGAACACATGAGTGGCTGAGAAGCACCGGGTTGAAAGCTGAGACAAAAGGCCTAATTCTTGCAGCTTAGGACAAAAGTCTTGCAACCATCACTGTCACATAATCAATGTTGGCAATAACCCGAAATGCAGGATCTTTGGAAAATATGATGAAACTGTCGACCATATTATTTCAGGATAAAGAAGGAATATACCCACAGACATAACAAGGTAGCGGCATATGTGCATTGCAATTTATGCAAGTAGCACAAAATCGAAACCACTGAGAGATGGTATGTCCAAAATAACAATGTAACTAAACTCTGGAACATGGCAATTCAAATTAATAGGCAAAAGCTAACAGACGATATAATCATAAAAGACAAGAAATTTAAGAAGAATATGCTTATTGGCAATCTGAGAGAAACATTTCCATGAAAATTATTGAGAAGTTATCAAAATACAAGGACATGGATATCGAGATTAACAGGATGTGGAGAATGAAGACTGTACCATTAGTGATCGGGGCTCTGCGCCTCGTGAGAAAAGGAATGGACAATTATACTAACAGTGTCCCAAGTAACATCAACATACAAGTTGCCCAGAAGATCGCCCGACTAAAAAAAACCCCAAAAAACCCATATACTAAGAGAAGTGCTATCAATTAAATGACAATTCTCTTATCGGGCCTAAGCACGATATTGGGACCCAGCTCTACAGGATACAAAGCAGGAAACATAGCATACACAAATAATAATAATAATAATAATAGTAATAATCAACGGTGAACGCACATTCACAAATTAGAATGCATCAATTCGGAACAAATTACTGAAGGCACAAATACTACAATGAGAAAGAGACCATCAACGAGAAATAAACGCAGAGAATAATAAAGAACAGGAAGCTGTGGAGAGTCATGGTCCTCTTCTCCATGAAGGGATAAAAAATACAAAAGAAAAATAGTAACATGTCTCATAAATTCAGAGGAATTTCATCGTAAGAAGTAACTCGATAAAAAAAGCTGACTGATTTTCAGACAGACTTCGTCAATATGTAAAAAAAATAAGAGATGAATAAATGTATCAGACATTTTTTGTTCATTTTCCGGAGTGATTCATTTGAAATTAAATCGTAATACAAAGCAAATCAGCGTAGCAGATCCTGTACGAAACCAAAAGGGAAAGTACAAAGTATTTTTTTTTATCCATTGCCATTATTTATATTTTTGACTGTAATATCCGGGAAAGAAAAAACTGCAATTTTGATATTTTCTATTCTCATTAATTTTCCATGCTAAACTGAGTTTTTTTATTAAATAAAATACTTCGTCTAGTTTTAATATACACAATATCTATTTTGTCTTTTTTTTTTACAGTGGAATACTCTTTTAGCAAAATCAATATATTTTCTCATGTAATTTTAATATACTGTCTGTCATTTTTTCCCATTTCTTTTACGTTCTGTTCTCCAATTTCCTGTTCATATATATATATATATATATATATATATATATATATATATATATATATATGAGGGTGCACGATTGGGCATATGATTATATATATATATATATATATATATATCATATGCCTAATCATGTGCACCCACCCACACACACACACACACACACATATATATATATATATATATATATATATATATATATATATATATATGAACAGGAAATATATATATATATTTATATATATTTATATATATATATATATATATATATATATATATATATATACATATATATACACACATATGTGTGATATGTATATACATGTATAAATAAATATTCTCAAATTGATTGAAGTACTAATCTACCCTATTCTCTGTCTCTCGGTTTCTCTCTGTCTCTTTCTATCTCTCTCATATCTCCATCTCTCTCTCTCTCTCTCTCTCTCTCTCTCTCTCTATATATATATATATATATATATATATATATATATATATATATATATATATGTAGATAGATAATTTCTTACGTAAAGGGATAATGGAATAAAATCTACTGCAAACTTGAGTAATTCCAATAGTTTTTAAAAAGTGCTCAATACCGAGTCTGTAGACCAATATTATCGTAAAAAGATATTGCAATAATAATTCATATTATCATAAAAAAGATATTATAATTATCGTAAAAAGACATTACAATTATAAATCATAATTATAAAAATTCTTATCCTTTTACGATAATATTCAAGTATATATATATATATATATATATATATATATATATATATATATATATATATATATATATAGAGAGAGAGAGAGAGAGAGAGAGAGAGATATACTTGTATTCCCAAGTGGTCACCCCCTGTAGGCTCGATATTGTTTAACTTCAGTGATCGTACGGGAAGCGTTGTTTCAACGGTATATGAGAGTAAGCCTTTAAATTATTCATAAATATATAGAGAGATAGAGAGGGAGATTTTAAACGCTTTTAAATCTATATATATATATATATATATATATATATATATATATATATGAAAATGGACAATTATTTTAAGATATTTTCATGTTTATACATTCTTTTTTTATAGATATAAATATTTAAGTAAATTCTCTGTTTATAATGAACAGTATTAACAACATTTATCGGCCTGAATGTGCTAGAAATTTTCATAGAAAATATACATCCTCCGACAGAAATCGAACCTGACGGGCTTTAACGATTTATGCCGGTAAATGTCGTTAATACAGTTTCTTATAAACAGAGTGTTATGGTGAAACACACCTATTCTATAGTTAATAGACTCTCCCACCTAATATAAGTAAGAGTAGTAAGAGAAACGAGGGTCAGTGGATGTCGGACGACAGTAGTCGACAATTAGTCAGCGACCACAACAAGATTACTCTGCGTAATACCTATTATATCAAGTTCCTAACGTTTTGTACGTCGAACCAATAACTTTGGCGACGAGGATTTGTACTCATACGGAGGAAGAAAAAAATTGCTTACCACAATAACAAAGACTCGGATTCACACTTAAAAAAAAAAAAAAAAAAAAAATAGGCAAATTTTTTCTCAAGCCAAGGCGTCAACTTAGTGACGAAAAAATCTGTCGTATTCTCAACTGAGAAAAGAAATATTTTTTCCACGATAATACAGTTTGCTCAAATAGGTCACGAATTGCAAATTTCTTAGGATCCCATCTCTACAGTATTTAGGCATTGTGTAAATTTTTTGCGAAGATGGAGGAATGCAAAAGTATATTCCGGGATTCCTTTAAGTTCCAGTCGGAACAACAAAAATTATTAGAACAACAAAAAGTTGAGAAAATTAGTACTGGCAAAATAGGAAAGCGATCCAAGTGTTAAGGAACAGAAATTGGCAGAAGACTGCACAAGATATGTTAGCGTAAAGAAAGATTAAAAAAAGATAGAACAGTCTGGCGTTTCGCATGTAAGGAAAATACGGTACAATGAAGAAAGTCAGTCTACCAAAAAGAATTCTAAAATTGCGGATTATCAAGCAAAAAGTGAAATACTCGACAATAATAAAGTGGTACAGATATTGCGATTTTAGGAATAAAAAAATGTTTCAACTGTAAAAGAGTGGGTCATAAATGCATGCATTACAGGTAAAAAAATAAAGACAATAAAATAAGAAAATTAAAGTCCAACGAGGTAAAAGATGGAATAACCAGAAAATTTGTTACCGTCGAAATAAGTAATAAAAAAATAAAAATGCAACTTGACACTGGCTCAGATCTATCTATCATAAATTTGCATGCGTGGAAGAAGTTGGGGAAACCAACTTTAATGAAGACAAAGAAAATCGCGTGGTCAGTGACGGGAGAAAAATACAATTTATTGGGGAATTTGTTACAAACGTCACGTTAAATAAAAAAAAAAACGCGAAAAGCTAAACTATTTGTCATAGAAAATACCACGAACTTACTTGGTACGAATTGGATAACAGAATTCCAATTATGGGATCTGCCGATAAATTCCTTCTGTTACAAGGTAGAAAGATTAAACATCAAAGCCCAAAAATTAGTAAAGAAACTTAAGGAAACATTTTCTTCTGTTTTTTTCTCCAAGGTTAGGAACGTGTACCAAGATGAAGGCAAAATTCCAGCTAAAAGCCAACGCTCAGGCGGTATTCAAAAAGAAAAAGAATGTTCCGTTTGCCTCAATTGAACAGATAGATAAAGAATTAGACAGATTAGAGAAAACCGTTGAGTATAGTGAATGGGCAACACCGACGGTATACGTGAAAAAAAAGTCTAAAGAAATTCGTGTTCTCCACGGGTTTAAACGCGGCTCTCAAAGACTATAATTATCCTCTACCAACAGCGGAAGAAATAATTGCGAAGCTTAATGGAGGCACAATATTTTCGAAGATATCCCTCAGCGACGCATATCTGCAAATAACCGGTAGAAAAAGAAACGTCAAAACTTTTGTGTATAAACACACATCGGGGTCTGTATAAACTTAACAGACTACCTTTTGGGATTAAGGTCGCGCTCGCCATTTTCCAATAAGTAATGGATTCGATGTTGGGTGGTCTAGATGTTGAATAGCGTATCTGGACGACATCCTCATGAGAAGTACAAGTATAGCAGAACACGTGGAACATGTAAATGCAGTAGTTTCAAGAATACAGGATTTTGGATTTAAGCTCAAGGAAAGCAAATGCGAGTTTTTTATGGGGAAAGTAAAATATGCCGGCTCCGAATGATATTACCACATTACAAAGTTTTTTTGGGATTAGCTAATTATTACCAAATATAAATCCCTAAAATGTATGATCTGCGGGCACTATTAAATGAACTACTGAAGAAAGGAAAACTTTGGAAATGGACTAATGAATGCCAAAAAGCTTTTGGAAAGATAAAGGAAGTATTAACCTCGGAATTATTTTTAACTCATTACAACCCAGATTTAGAGATCATAGTCGCTTGCGATGCAAGTGCTTATAGAGTAGGAGCATGTATCTTAAATGACAGATGGTCAAGTAAAACCAATTGCTCATGCTTCTAGAGCACTACTTCCGGCTGAGAAGAATTATTCTCAGAGAGAAAGAGGCGCTAGGAATAATATTTGCAGTAGCGAAATTTCACCGTTTTCTCCACGGTCGACATTTTTAGCTACAAACCGATCATAAGCCTCTAATTTCGATTTTTGGATCGAAAAAGGGTTTGCCGACGCATACAGCCAACCGACTACAGAGATGGTTTACAATACTGCTAAATTATAACTTCAGCATAGAGTACATACCATCGAATAAATTTGGCTACGCAGGTTAATTCCTAAAATGAGCGAACTATTAGAAGACACGCTAATTGCCTCACTGAAGTCAGAAGATCTGAAATTTACTGTGTGTAATGCAGTTCGGGAACTTCCGGTAACTCTAGAAAAAGCGACCAGGGACAAGTATATCTTGAAAATAAAAGGAAAAATAGCCGAGAGGGACCAGCAAACAACAAATATTTTTTCGCTTTGCGATACAGTATTGTTATACAGAGAACGTGTAGTGATTCCATACACACTGCAGAAGCAAATACTAAAGGATTTTCATACTGGTCATCCGGGCAGCACTAGGATGAAGAGCCTAAGGCGAAGTTTTGTATATTGGCCGAATATGGATAGGGATATTGAGAACGCAGTGGCAAAATGTAAAGGCTGTGCTTAGGCTGCAAAGGCACCCCCAATAAAATGTAACCCCTGGCCCAAAACAGACCTACCATGGTCGAGGTTACATGTGGATTTTGCAGGTCCACTGAATGGATACCATTACATCATAGTAGTGGATAGTTTCTCAAAATGGCCTGATATACAAAGGATAAGAAATCCGACGACGCAAAGTACTAAAAACTTCCTGCTGGAATTGTTCGCAAGGTTTGGTGTAGTAGACACAATTGTGACGGACAACGGAAGTCAATTTACATCGAAACAATTTAAAGATTTCTGCAAGGAATACAACGTCGAGCATGTTACCACAGCTCCATATCACCCAAGATCAAACGGGTTAGCTGAAAAATCTGTGGACACTTTAAAAAGAGCTCTAAAGAAAGCTATGGAAATACCTGCAGATGAAGCCCTACAGAAGTTTCTTCAGGTATACAGAATTACCCCAAATAACGGAACACCAGCCTCACAATCGCCAGCCGAGGTGATTTTCGCACGTCGGGTAAGATCTGTCTTCGACAAATTATTACCAAAAATGACAAAGCCAGGTAGAGAAAAATTTATTTAAGTAAAAAAATACAATCCTGGTGAAAAAATATATTTTAAGGTCTATAAACAGAATAAATCATTCTGGGAGATTTGAGAAATAGAAAAGCGGATTGTCAATATGATGTACTTGGTGAAAGGCGAAAAATTTGGACGACGCTCTTCAGACGTGGTTGACAGTGGTTCCGGGGAAGAAACGCCGATGGAGCTGATTTTCGATACGTTTGATCTAACAACGCCTTCAACGATTTTACCTGAAGTACGCCGATCCAGGAGAAAAAGAAAGGCAACTGATCATTTAAAAGTGGATCCAAAACGTAGGAGATACGCTACGATGTTGCTAAAAAAATGAAGTTTTTTTTGCATATTTCCTTTTAAAAATTAAATAAAGAAAACTTTTACTCCTACGGAGTAAAGTTTTAGGAGAGGGGGTGTTATGGTGAAACACACCTATTCTATAGTTAATAGACTCTCCCACCTAATATAAGTAGGAGTAGTAAGAGAAACGAGGGTCAGTCGATGACGGACGACAGTAGTCGACAGTTAGTCGAATACGAAAGTAGTCAGCGGCCACAACAAGATTACTCTGCGTAATACCTATTATATCAAGTTCCTAACGTTTTGTACGTCGAACCTATTTTACGACCGACTTAGTACAAATACAAGCCTCCACTGCGAAATAACTCCACAACACAGAGCATTAATATTTGTATCTATAAAAAGAACGTATAAACATAAAAAATGTCTTAAAATAATTGTCGGACTTTGTCCATTTCATAATGTGTGACGTCATTTGTTTACATTTGGATACACATCTAGCAGACATGAATGTACGAGAGAAAATCATGGAGAATTGTAGTTTAAAAACAGTAAAATCGACCTTGCTTGCCGAAACGCTCCTCTTTGGCTAAATCAATAAGGCATGTCACGCTATATGACGGTTACGTATAAGATACAGGTTCGATTCCTGTCGGAGGACACATATTTTCTATGAAAATTTCAACACAATTACATATACACATATTATATGCACAATTACAATTTTTTCAACACTACAAATGTGTCACTAAGACCATAGTAAATTTCTGGCGAGAGAACGATTATCTTAATTTACAAAAGCAGAATACTTCCTCATTTTTCTCGAGAAAAAAAAAAAAAAACAGAATTAAAAATAGTCTTGTGAGCTTTACCGTGATTAACCAATTGAATTAAATTCAAATTCACCGAAATTTGTTTTTTTTTTTATTATGTATATCATGACACGGAATTTTCAGCATATAAATCCTAGGCAATTCAATTATGAACAGATATAAATGGTTACATTATTTCGTAAGATGTACAGAAGTCTGGCGTTCAACTTTGCTAAGATGTAAAAATTGAAAGAGGTGGGAGGGTAATTTAACAAAATGCTAACTAGTTATATGCTCGATCAGCTACGTACACAAAATTTTGTACTTGATAACTAAGTGGCCGCTTTAAGAAACGGGTAAATAAGTTAACCGCTTGAAAAAACAAAACAAAACAAAAAAAAAACATCATAAATACGAAACCAAATTTGGCAAATTAATATGCAACCGTTAAGTAAAGTGCATCTATATAAGATGTTAATAATACCAATTAATCAATGCAAAATTTTAATAATACTAACTAAACACCTTTACATTCATATAAGATGTTAATAATAGTAACTAAACATCAATACATATTAAATCAAAATGAATGTTACAAATAGAATAGTAAGCCAGATAAGGGGCACCGCAGTTCGTCTACTGATTATTATTATAAAAAAAGTATTATCAAATTCAAAGTTTAAACATATTGTAAGGTAAAAGGTAGACTATGCCTACAATTTACAGTCAGTTCACTTCTTTCGTTTAATAAGTTTTTATCAGAAAATCTGATAATTTCTAATTCTGATAAATTCTAAAACTGATATCACGGTGCAGTGTAAATTTCTATGTCCACACTGTATGACTATAAAATCTTCATACTTCAATTTAGTTGAAAATGACAGCTTCAAAGAAAACTGTGATATTCGATGACTAAGCTTTGACGTGAACGGTAAATTTAACCAACAGAAATATTTGGTACTGGCTGCAAAGCAACCCACGCATTGGCTGGACCGTTCCAAAAAACAAGGAACGCTACTGATTATCTGGTGGTGTGTATTATGGAAAACTCATGTGTTGGGATTCTTTGATGGTAACGAAACTGGTGAGTCATACCTCAATATGCTGATAGAGAAGGTAATGCCCCATCTTGAAAGGTTAAGTGATCCCCCCCTCCAAATGTTTACAATAGGATGGAGTCCTTGCCCATTACGTCATGACGTTGAGACTGGCTGAAGGAAAAGTTGCCATGTGTATACAGGCTTTACGGTCACACTGTATATTTATCTATATGTATATATTTATGTTCGTACGTATAGAGAGATTCTATAAATACACACACGCTTTCTCTTTATCTCTCATACATATACGCAATATTTTATATGTGTCTATTTGTATAATTATTGTTGCGTGACCGACTGCTTAGAATGCTCACTTTCTGGCCATGAGACCCAGGTTTGAACGATTTGTCAGGAAGGTAATAATATGGAAGGCTGTTCCAGTGAGATGCACCTGAAAATCATATCATTGTTTAATGGAAGACTTGTAAGTGAAATTAGATAGACGGAACCGCTTGGAAATCGTCGATGGTTGTACTAGCATTACCTTCATAACACGGTAACTATAGAATGTAGTATAACTATATAAACTGTACAACGAATTATAACTATATAATGTAATGGTTACCATATAATGCAGCGGTAAGTACATAATCTCCTGGTAACTATATAAATTATTATATAATATAGTAGTAATTGTAACCAATTGGTTAAACTATATTAGAGTATGACTATATAATCAAGTGGTAACTATATAATATATTGTGACCAAGTAATTGGTTAAGGAATAACAAAACAAGCGGTTGCAGATAAATAGTGTATTGAACAGTAAATACAACAGAAGAGTGTTACATGACTTGGGTGTGTGTTTTGGTTGACCAGCGTTCAGTCTATGTCAGTGTTGATATTTAACAGCCTCTCTCCACCACGAGGGATGTATGTAGCACATGGTCGAGTTTACCGTGGGTTCTCCGAACCCGTAGGCTCGGCCAAAAATATTCCCTTAGAACACGTATAAACGGGTTCAGGGACTGTCTACCTCCCCGGACGAAACTTTGCCCTGCAGCAAAGCCTCGCCCGGGTTCCTCTCTGCTCAAGGCAGAGAGTGCGAGATGAACAGTCTGGTCGACTGTTAATATTTAACAGCACCCCCACGTGGGTGTATATGGCACAAGGCCGGTTTATTGTGGGTATTCCGAGTCCGTAGGCTCGGCCAAAAATATTCCCTTTGAACCCGCCTAAACGTGTTCAGGGACTGTTTACCTCCCCGGACGAAACTTTGCCCTCCGGCAAAACTTCGTTCGAGTTACTTTCTGCCGATGCAGAGAGTTCGACAGAAATGAATAGTCTGGTCGACTGCTCCCCCGAGGCTTACTTTCCTACTAACTTTATAGTAAGTGGAAGAGTCCACAATAGCCTCATTAGAGGGAAGACCCTACAACATACATTAAAACCATCCAATGCAGTGATAATTATGTAACTATTTAATGTAGTAGTAAATATATAATGTAGTATAACTTTAACATATATTGGTAGCTACATAATGTAGTAACAATTAACTATGAAATGTCGAGTGCGTTTCACTTGGTTGTAACTCATCTTGAAAACATTAGAAGAGTTTAAAGTCATTATGTTTTAACGTTACTTAAATTCTGAGATGATACTGCTTCAATACTAACTTTTGATCTGTCTTTTTTCATCCCATTTTTAATATTTGTTGTCTATTTTTAGGTCGATTAGGACCCATCTTTTATGGACGATACATTAATAATTCTAACTTTGAAGCCTCCGGATCGACAAGGCACATATCTATTGTCATATTGCAACGTTTCACCTGTAAACCGTAATTTATACTTTTACTGCCTCGAGTAGGCACGGTGGGGTAACGGATAGCGACACGGTTAGAGCAATCAAAAAGAAGAGTTCGAATTCCTATCGAGTTCATTACATTGACTTACGTGGTAACAGCTTTAGGAAAGGTATGAATCCATCTGTCTTGCCCACCCAGCTGTACGCATAATAACACAACGACTAGAGCCCTGGTTGGCAACCGGTCTAGGAGAAGGACAACTCTGGATTCATACCAGCCTGTAGAGTGTTGGACTACCTTGCCCAAGACACACCACAGTTGCTACAGTTGCAGTATGTGTAGTGCTCCTACGACGCTATTGGGTTTCGGGACACGTGATCGTGAGTAATCAATTTTGTTACTAACATCTACTATTTTGTTCTTATTTTAACGATTGAATAATTTCTTGCTATTCAACTGTATCTCCAGTTTTTTATTTAAATTTATTTAAATTTAAATAATTTCCCTCAATTATAATCATCACTTTTTATGATAAAAAATGCTTATTTCAACTGAACGAAATTTTTTAAGTTTGATATTTTAACTTTACTTTGCTACGATAATTCGCATGAAACATTGATTACATTGTGTGTTCTTCCTGGAAATAGTCACCCAGTATGGTCTAACCCTTTGAGCCCTGGCCACCACTTAACGGTGGTAGAGAAAAATGACGTAATGCCCAGCCACCGGTTAAACAGTAGTAGAAAAAAAAAAGGACTTAATGCCCAGCTACCGTTTGAACGGTGGGTAAACACTTGCGTCGTGTTTTGCTATTGGTTGTCTTCTTTTGAAGAGTCAATCAGAAAAGCCGTAATATTCGAATGTCATCGAACTTTATACCAACATGTTCGCGCCTTTTCATTGTGTTTTGTTCATGTGTTTTGCATAAAACGATCGCTTTTACCGTAAAGCGTGCAGTGCCTGAACCTCGACGGCCAAGGAAGCAATCAGAGACAAGGCCTATAAGAATACTTTCTTCCTGCTAAGTATAATCTATCGCGAAACATTACATACCAATTATTTGCGAATTTTGACTCAGGAGCTCAGGAAGAACGGTGAAAATTGTTCAGGAACGCAGAGCTCAAAGGATTCAAAGAAAATTTAGGAAGCTAGTTTCAAGTTTTGGGTAGAGAATTATTGTAATTCTTAAACAAGCCCACTTTTGAGTGATACAAAACACAACCAAGAAACTTTAAGGGGCGGAAGTGTTTAGTCCTGCAAGACAATCCTCCTTGAAGTGTTTAGTCCTGCAAGACAATCCTCCTTGAAGTGTTTAGTCCTGCAAGACAATCCTCCTTGAAGTGTTTAGTCCTGCAAGACAATCCTCCTTGAAGTGTTTAGTCCTGCAAGACAATCCTCCTTGAAGTGTTGATTCGTAACAAGATAAAAGAAGAAGAAAAAAAACTTCAGAATTAATGAAATAACCGAAGTCTCTCTAGATATTAATCCAATAGCAAAGATGTGGTGTATCAGACAAGGATGTCTACATGAGCATGGAAAGCAACATTCTAGCAGAGATACCTGGAAAGCAATAACAACTTTAGCAAATTCTCTTAAAATCGAAACAGTAAAAAAGTTACTAAAATCAATACTAGAAAGTCTGATGAAATTTATAGAATATGATGAAACTCATATTAAAATATAAAGTAATTATCTACCTGTCTTTACGGCGGCGAATGCTGGACGATTTCCTTAAGGATGAAGAAAAGACTCGAGGCGACAGAGATGTGGTTCTACAGAAGGATGCTGAGGATTATTCCTCAGTGTAACGATGAGGTCTTGGAGAGGATGCAGACAAAGAGAAGGCTCACGCTTAACATCAGGAAGAGGCAGCTGAAGTTTCTGGGACAAATAATAAGGAAGGGGGGCGTCTTGAGAATCTGATGCTCACGGGTCGAATCGAGAGAAAGAGGGACAAGAGAAAACAGAGCATGACATTCCTGGCTGGCTTGAACATGTGGATGACAGAACGTGGTCTAGGGGAGATAGCAGAGTGAAGGAACTTGTTGAAAGCTGCAAGGGATAGAAGGAGGTGGAGAGCCATGATCGCCTATGTGCTGAAAGGACATGCCACATAAAAAGAAAGAATAAAAGAATAATTATTTCAAGTAAATTGGATATTGTGCCAATCAATTATATGTCTGTGGCAATTATCTGTTTGATTGATTTATAAATGAAAATGTATGTGGCATTTAGTTTATTTGCTTAGTAATGCATGGCACCTACAATGTTATTAGTATTTTCAATATATATTGATATTATAATCTGAAAATTACACAATATAAAACTCATATAAAGATATCATGAAAAACTTACCAACGTCAGCCCGAATAGAATCAGACAGGTTAGAAAAAAGTAAGACATAAGAAAGAAAAAAGGCAGAAATAAAGCAAGGAAGGAAAATTACAAGAAATTAAAACTATAATGGAGGACAAAAAAGAAGAAAGAAAGGAATAAAGAACAGACTGAAATAAATAAATAAAGGAAGAAAGAAAGTGAGGAAAGTTAAAGAAACAGGAAAAAAAAAATGGCGGAGGGGTAGAGTAAAAGAAAATGAATGAAGGGACGAAAGGTTGAAGAGCGAAAGGGATAAAGACATTTAGGAAGAAAAAGGGGGAAAAAATGAAGGAAAGTAAAAGAAAGGCAAAAGATATAAATGAAGTTAAGCCAGAAGCAAAAAAGAAGAAAGAATGTAAGGGAGGAGAAGGAGAGAAAAAAGGAAGAAATAAACGATGGAAGGAGAGAATAACAGAAATAAAAGAGCAATAAAAATGAAAGGAAGAAATAAATCAAAGAGAAAAAGTTAGAAGAATGTAAGAAAGAAATAAATGAAGTCAAAGAAGAAAGGAATCAATGATGGAAAATTATAAAGGAAGGAAAGCGAGTAAAAATAGTGGAAGGAAAATTAGGACCGGAACGGTAAAAATGATGGAAGCAAAAATGGAATAAATAATGGAAAAAGAAAGCAACGAAAAAGTAGAAGAAAGAAGGAAAGAAGGTGGAATGAAGGGAAGAAATAAATAAAAGTACGAAAGAGAAAAAGAAATAAAGTTAGCAAAGAAATGAAGAACAGAAAAGTAGAAGAAAGAAAAAAAAAACTAAATCAAGGAAAGAAAGGTCGAAAAATGTAAGGAAGAAAGAAACGAAAAATGGAAAGAAAAAAACAGTAGGAAATGAAGTCAAGGAACTAGGGGAAGAAAAAAATCAATGATGGAAAATTAGAACGCGGAATAAACAAACAGGACAAAAGGCTAAAAGAAATACAAATTAAAATAGAAAGGTGAAAATAAAAACAGAAATGATAGAAGTAGAAGAACAAAAGAAAAGTAAAAAGAAAAGAAGGAAAATATTTGGAGGAAATAAAGGAAGAAGAAAGAAAATAACGAAGAAATGAAGGAAATGTAGAAAGAAAGGAAGAAACAAATGAAAGCTGGTAAATTAGAAGAAAATATGTTCGCGGGAAAAAAAATATGGGAGACGGGAAGGTCAAGAGAATTGAGGAGAAGTAAATGAAGGACATCTTCCAGAAAAAAATTACCGGGAAAACCATAAGTGCAGTGAGAACAACTTCATAGGAGAAAAACAAAAAAGCGTAGAGAAAATAACAAAGTTATAAACAGCAAGTAAAAATAAAACACTCCAAAAAAAACAAAAAAAAAACAAAAAAAAAACGAATTGGAATTTGCATTTGAATTATTCACAAATGGAATTGGTATGTTAAAACAAACATGTAACTTTTTTGCGTTTTGTCCAGAATTATTTCACGAATTGATTTTTTGCAAATTAAGAGAAAGACAATGAAGTTCAAACTTTTCCCGAAGATCAATATTCGACCAGATTCATTAAATCAACACTTCTGCATCATTTTGAGTCTGTCACAAAAAATATGCAGACAAAACAAAGTTCGTATTTTTTCTTCTCTTAATTTCTGGTTTTATGCCATATCGAGAATAATATTGATTAAAAACACTTTGGGGAAAATTCACTTCCTTAACCGGTCATATTAATATGTATTTGTACACACACATACTAATACCCGTACACTCATATAAATATACACATACACCGTAAAGAAAATATGATTTTGGACTTACATATACATACACACGCTTAAACTTGTATTCACTTGTACGAGTGGGTCATTCTGAATGTAATGATTCCTATTTTATTATATTGGAACATGAGGTTAGATGATGGACCTCGCCACTAATAACTTACTTGTATTTTAAGTGTTACAGATAGACGTCTGACAAAATGGCGTCTGAGGGGTAAATATGAGTAAAGTTTATTCTGTAGGTTACATGAAAACACTGATCGGGCTTGTACTTTAATTTCATGAAACATTGGTCGTTTTTATGCTTTAATCGATAGGTAAACCTTGTTCAAGTATACACATAAATCCATAAGTAAACATTGTTTAGGGTTATAGTTGAGTCTATAGATAAACTTTGGTCGAGTTTATACTTGAGACTATAAATAAACATTGATCGTGCTTATACTTGAGACTATAGATAAACATTGATCCGATATATATTTAAGTATGTAGGTAGACATGAGTCCCGTTTATAGTTGAGTTTATTGGTTTATATTTAAGCCTACAGGTAAGACTTGCTCCTGTTTATACTTGGGTATATATATATATAAACAGTGGTTGGATTATATTTGAGTCTATCAGTAAACAATGGTCCGGATTTATACCCGGGCCATCGAGCAACCATCTGGAATTTAGCCTTTTATTCCCAGGGATGGTTTACATGCTTTAGCGTATTCCAAGCCCAATCAAAAAGCAATATATATATATATATGACACATTAGTCTAGTTGGATAGTTACATAGGTAGCTAGAGAAATCGCTCCAATTAGTATGGCATAATACCAAACAGAGGCAAAAGAGGATTTATTTATATTAAGTGCCAAACTTTCAAGTGGATAGGAATTTAAAGCGATTTGTCATTTTGTCCTGGAATGAAAACATTTGAAACATCATTTGGCATTTATATTCTATCATTGGTTTATAATAATTCTCTAATACATACTGGATAGCTTACCGTAATGTGTTAGTTACTAAATTTGATTAAAGATTAATTTAAGACATTTCAATATCACAGCGAATTCCATCGTAACTAAACGCCTTAAAACTAAAATTGGTATTCCGTGATATTCTCAGTCTCTGCCTGCAGTAGCACATATCTGTTATTTTAAGTTAGGAATCGGAGAGCCGAGTTCGAATTCTAGTCGGATCCATTACATTCACTTACGTGCTAATACTCTTGAGAAAGGTAAGAATCCTCTTCTTACCCATCAGATATGGGTAAATAGCAAGACAGACTAGCTTTTACAGCATTGGGTGGCAACCGATCTAGGAGGAGATAATTCAATTCTAAACCTGCCTGGAGAGGGTTGTGATCCGTCAAGCTATCTAACCAAAGAAACGCCACTTCTACTTATGCGATACCCTACGACCCTGATGAGTCACGGAATTCGCGATCGCCATATAAGGTGACTGATACTACATGGTTGTTTGGTACTCTATTCTTTGTTTCTAACGAAATGATCCTGTTTCTTTCTTAATAATTTGTTTCACTCTTCCAATACGCTTTCCGAATTCTTTACTCGTCTTTTAAAGCACTTCCCTGTTAGTTATATTTGTGTACTTTTGACATCTCCAATTTGTATCTAAAATCTTGGGCTCTCCCTTTTGCTAACGACTATGTCTTATAATACTATTTAGTAGGAAACAAAGCAGCGTAGAACTAACACGGTTAGTATAGACTGATAAGTAAATCTGCCTGCCACTTATGTAGAATTGGTTCCATTTTTATGATATAGCAGTGACCTATCATCACCTTGGATGGGAGACAATCAAGAAGAAAAATATAAATTTAAATAAGTGCCGTGAAGGGTCAAAAGGTATTTGTTGTGGTCAGTCTTTGCAATTAATTCTTCAAGAGCCGTTCTAGATCTCACTTTACCACTGGATCATAGAGAGGAAACCAAAAGCATGGGATTGGACACTGTGTGACTCTTTGCTCATCTAAAAACTCCCTTCATATACACTGTTCATTATTAAAATCATCATCTCTTAGGATGAATAACAATGATCATATAGGATGAGAGTTCAAGTATTGTCAGAAACTGAATTCTTGAAACTGAATTCCGAAGATGAGAAATGCCAAAAAAAAAATGTGATGCTTTTTTATTTTTATCAGACTGGCTTTTTTTTTTAACCTTCATCTTTGTCTCTTTTTCATTCTTAGTTTCATGCTTACGTTTTACATCAAATTTTCCTTTTTTTTCTTTCTTTCTTTCTTCATCTTGTATTTAATTTTATTTGCTTTTTATTTCTTAATCTGGTATTTGACATAATTTAATTTTTATTTCTTTCCAGTTCATTTATTCATTCATTGTGTCTTTTTTAATCAGGTATGCGACTTTATTTGACCTTTCTTACCTTCATTCTTTCTTAATTTCGTATTCGATGTTATTTGCCTTTTCTTTCTTTCTTCACCTCGTATTCGTATTCATTTCCTTTTTTCTTTCTTTCTTTTTTAGTTAATCTGGTATTCAACTTTATTTAATTTTTCTATCTATCTATCTATCTATCTATCTATCTATCTATCTATCTATCTATCTTAGCTAAACTGGTATTTCACTTTATTTAATTTTTCTGTGTGCCTTTCCTTTCATTCACTAATTTATTCTTTTTTTCTTCATTTTCAATCTGGAATTCGACTTTATTTAACTTACCTACCTACCTTTCTTTCTTTCTTTCTTTTTCTTTCTTTCTTTCTTTCTTTCTTTGTACCAGTAAATAAACAAATAAAAAAATTGCTTTCTTGGGGCGAGGGCAATTTTTATTGGTTTCAGGCAGGCTTTTTCGTGTTGGAGAATTATCAATGATTATCATCACGAAATGGACACCAAAAATAGAATTGCATGTCTTCTGATGTACTTTTGAACATAATCTCCCCGCTTCAAACCAATCTCTCTAGTGCTACAAAGCATAACCAGTAAAAATAAAATATCTCTTCGTAGTTCACAGATATTTGCAAAGATCTAGAAAATATTTTGAAAATTTTCATCGAAAATTTCAATAAATATAAGATAAGGTTAAAATATAAGATAAGGTTAAAATATAAGATGAGATTAAAATATAAGATATGGTTAAAATCTCAAATAAAAGAAAAGAACAAATGTTCTGTACAGTTTCTTGTTCTTCTTACAAGTGGATTTTCATGGCATCACATTTTCTCGGTAAGAAAATATCAGAAAACCATATCTTAACCAAAGCTTTGTGAGTGAATTTGGGCAGACGTAACTCTTTGGAAGTCATTGATGATTGTGCAACTATGAAGTCAGAAGTTATTGTACCCAAGACTTTAGGCATTCCTTAACAACTGATCAAAGCAAATTATACGCTTTCCCAGAAACTATAAGTAAGAATTACTTAGGATACTTTCAGCACGAGCCACAAATTGGCTCTGTGGGTGGTGAAGAAGCATAAATTTGCCCGAGCAGACGTTTTCATAAAGGGCTTTGCTGGTTAACCTAGTAAAGACGTTACATGAAACCAAGCAGCTATTATTATTATTATTATTATTATTATTATTATTATTATTTCCTTACATATCTGTTGTATGCACATTTCATTCCGGGTCCTCACTAGAGACCTAAGGCCAGAAATGGCTTCATGGCATTTTCCCCTGATCATTTTGTAAAAGAAAAAAAAAAACAAGATCACATACGCTTTACATAGATAAAGCTCGTCTTAATGTATGAGCTGTAATTGTGAGTAACATTTGCATTTCTTTAAGTCGTGGACTACCAGGAATCTCTTCAATGAGTCTATCGGAACCTTTTCTAATCAATCCGAAGTCTCCAACTACAATTGGAATTACTTATGTCCTCATCTGCCACATTTCTGAGATTGCCACTTTATGATCCTTGTATAGTCATAGTTATTATTATTTTTATTAGCACTTAAGAGCGCGATTTCGACACTATGTTTGTTTTCAAGTTATATTTTTAAAATCAGTTTCAAGTATAAAAAGATATGTACATTTAAAAAAAGTTATAAGTCTTTGTTCAAATTTTACTTATCTTGTAATGAAAGAAAAAAAGAAAAGAAAAAGTAAAACGGGTGTACTGTTAATCAACGCGTTAAAACGAACGAATCCCAGTACAGCCGTTTTGTTCATTACAGAATAAGCAACGTTTGTACAAAGAATTGATATATTTTTTTATCTTTGAAATTTTTAAAAAATATGACTTGAAGAAGACAGATAAACTGTCGAAATTTTGTTGAATTAAATCGCCCTCTTTTTTAGTGTTGAAAAATATTGGAAGAGTTTTTGTCAATCAGTTTGTTTATTATTAGTATTATTATTATTATTATTATTATTATTAGATCGATTTATCTTATCGGGTGTTTGGACTTTACTGTTGGAAACTGTATGGTCTGAAAAGTTTGCATTCTTTCTCGAACCTTTACTTCATCCACTCTTAATTCTAATCTTTTGACAATGTTTCATATGCGTCAGTTATTCTATTCCCGACGTCAACCATCAAGTTAATTTGTTTCCTCAAGTGTGAGGTCCTGGTATATATTTTCCAAGTTTTTCACTTTCCTGTTATCTTTACTTCATTTTAGACTAACTGAGCTACATCTTTAATCTGCCAGATCTTCGTTTTCTTACTTGAATTTTTCATCTGGATGCCCAAACCCTAGAGTATCTGATTCGATTTTATTTTCATTGATATCACTTTCCCAGATTTATTATGTTTTTTTTTCTCTTGAGAAACTATTGCATTTGTTCATGACTTGTTTTGCCGTCCCATATTTACTTTAAAATGGCGGCTAAAACGTCTTTAAAATTATTTCTTTTACTTTTCGAGTCAAATTCAATCCTGATCATATTAATCTGAATATGCCAGAGGAAAGTAAATGTACACCAATATATACCTGAATATTACAAAATCGGGCTTCAAACATAAGCTGTAAGGAACTAGTGATAAGGAAGTAAAAAAAGTTATAAAAAATCCAAAGAATAATGAAATCTGGCATTGAAGTTGAACGACTGATAGTAGCTTATCCTCTACCCGAGTTTAAAAGAAAGTTTCCCGGTTACTCAATTTCATAAAGTGCGTCAGGAATCAGAATCGCGCCCCAAAGCTAGTGAACTTGACAAACCTATTTTCATGCAGAAACCTATTTTCATGGAATATTGAAATATGTTTTATAGTTCAACCGACACTAGCTGTTCGGTTAATAAATGTTTCCTTATAAGGAAACAGCTAATATTACCATTACCCTATTTATGCTTTGATATATTTTGGCTTAATACATTTAAAAAAAAAATGTTTTAAGCCAAACTTAGTATCTATCTATCTATCTATCTCAGTCTGTCCCTTATCTATCTATCTATCTATCTATCTATCTATCTATCTATCTATCTATCTATCTATCTATCTATCTATCTATCTCAGTCTGTTCATTATCTATCTATCTATCTATCTATCTATCTATCTATCTATCTATCTATCTATCTATCTATCTACTTTTTACACTGATATGCTGCCCTTCATTTGCATTCCTTATGTTTTCACTCTTTTTCCTTAAACATTCAATTTGTACATTAAACAACCGTTTAGGTTGAAAGATTGACTTCAAACATTCCTTACCGCCCGATTGGTTATGAACGAACTCAGACACATTAAAACTACGTTGGTTAATGTTTTTTAAGCTATCATATTATTGAATATTTTAATTGAGAAGTATTTTTTCTTTAAACATGAATAGAAATATAGTTGTACCAGTGCAAGGAATGTGTGTTAAGTATTTTATGCAAAAAACAAAAACTATGCTGTAAAACTAGCCGTATTACATTTTTGACGTGATTTAATGTAAAACAGAAAATGTCTTGATTTAAAATAGTTCTATATCTATTACTAAATTCTTTATCTCTACCATGGCTGTGTAGTATGCAGATGCAATGTTGTAATTAAGTATTTTATTCTATCAATTAAGTAAAGAAGACACTTGGACCGGAACTTGAAATTCCAATTCATTTAGATTATAAATTCTCATACAGATTTTGCATTGTTGCAAATCTTTGACCCATAAGAGAATAACTGCTTCCAAAGTTGCTTTGGTTGTTCTTCTGTTATTAAAAGTAATTGGGATATGATCATGAAACTCAGTATTACAAGTTGTTGCTCAAAATATCAAGGAATCTGAATAAAGCGTATACGAACTGAAAATATTAATAGTAAGGGTGAGATAAGGGTGAGTAGGCAACAAGAAAGGTTTTAAGGAAAATTGAAACAAAAAAGTACATTTGTGCTTAGAATCAGTAAGAGAGAGGTGTAATATTCTGGGACCATAATAAGAAAAGACGGCTTGGAGAATTTGAAACTCACATGTTATATTGAAGATAAGATGGGGGTCACATCGAGTAACCTTTGTAACGATCTTGTGTAAATAAATGGTGTAACATGTCTAAGGAGGGATAGTAAAGAGACAAAAATATTTAGAGTTAGAAAGAATGAGAAGCTGATGAGAGCCATGACCGCTCACCACCTGAAGGGACACGGCACGTAAAAGAAGAAAAATGGTATTTTTAGCCATTTCTAAAAAGGAATCATTCCGTGTTAAATGACCGAACAATTAGTGTTAATTTTGGCAGATATTTATAAAATCTTTTCTGAAAACAGTTGAATAGTATAGTTAACTGTCGGAGAGATATCTTGTCATTCGCATTTAATGCTTATTCCTTCTTTGAAATTTATGCACTAAACTTACATTAATCTTGGCATAAGGTTTCGTTATTATGGTACCTAATAAGAAGCCAGCACAATGCCCTATCAAACTGATTTGCTTGACTTGCTTACTAACCATGTACCGTTATAAGGAATGTAAAAGGCGATAGTAGTTAATTGTTATTGATAGATAAATGTCCAACCCTTACCTCACAGTCGGTGTGGGGGGGTGTAAACGGTAGTGTCAGAGCTATGCCGCCCGGAACTTTGTTCCTGGTAGGGCCACCCAAGGCGGACAGGTCTGACACACACGCCGGCTAACAAGGGCTCTGGTGAAAATCCAAGGAGCGTCTGCATCGGTAACCGGCGGCTTCTGGTCGTTCCTGTCTCTGCGTCTGTGGGAACCCCGCGGCAAGCAAGAACGTTATCCGGGTAGGCCTGGGTATCCTACTTCTGTAATTTATCCCAAGAATCTTCTTCTCATAACAGGAAGAAGCCGGCTCAATCCGCCCAGGGTGAATGCCGCATCAGTACAGTACAGATAGATAAATGATGAAGGTGTGTGTGTGTGCGTGATCAGCTTAAACTTAAACGATTATAGCGACTCTGGTGGTATAATCACAAACGAAGTTATGTAAAAAAGAATAAAAAAAAAACGTATAAAACGGAAATCAAGAGCTGAACAACTTGTCGGTGATATATGGTGGATATTCATCTTGAAATGGCCTGATAAAATCGTATCAGGCTAAAAATGAAATCATTGAAAAGGACAATAATATTTTTCAGATATCCTGCGTAGTTCCTATATCTTATTGTTTATTAACAAGGATATTTCGACTGAGATAGCATTTTTATTCAGTTGCATTCTTTGCAATTTCGACGATTTTCTCAACTCATGTGATCGACAGAGCTCTCATTCCCCACCCAACAGAATCTTAAAACCACCTTAAGCGAGATAAAAATTACCATGTTGTACGATAAAACATATTACGAAGGCTTTTAATATTATTTGTTTTAAAAATCTTTGTGAAGTTTCAGATTGCTAGCTGAATGCATTGCAACAAAGAAATCATAAAGGAAAAGTTAGCTTTCTAGTTTTTTTTTAACAGAATTTGTTGATGAGTTCCCCTGAGCATTTGGCTGTATAAAAAAATATCAGAATGAACGATTTTTCATTTAATTCTGACAATGTAGGCGCGACATTTGATAAACAGTTTCTCCGGATTAGATTATTATCAAATTTCATTTCAAAGTTGTCGTTTTGCTATTTTAGTTTCTATGTGCTTGTTTTTCTTATTTCTCATTGTTACCATTTCTTCATTTTAAGTTTCTTCTGTTTCTTCTTCCTTTTCATTTTCTCTTTTTCACTCTTGTTCCTCTTTTTAGACTTCGTTTTATTTGTTCTATATTTTCGATTTTCACCTTTTCCTTCGTTCTTTTTCTTTTATTTGCTCTTTCCTTTCGTTCTTCCGTTTTTAATTTAATAAGATCCTTTGTTTATTTTTTTATATTCCTTTTCCTCATTATCAGCTTTCGTTTTCAATTCGTCAGTTTACCTTTCAATTTTTACTTTTTTAACAGTAATTTTATGTCTTCTGCATTTCTTTAAGTCTCCACTCACTTAATATCCGTATTTTCTTTTCCATTTCCTTCCAGCGAAAAATCCCTTTTTAGCGTTTTCATTTTAGCTCCATCTTTTAAAGAATTTTATTTCTCCCCAGACCTCATATATATGTTATTACTTTCCTCGCTCTTTCCTCACTTACTTTATTCGCCATTTGCTTCTTTACTTAGCATCTATTTCAGTTTAGTTTTCTCTTCGTTCTTATTCTCCGTCCCTCCTATTTTCTACTCGACTTTCGTTTTTTATTCGATTCTTCTTACTGTTTTCCTGTGGCAATATTCAAACTTAATTTCTTAATCCTAAACTCGATTTGCCGTCATTGTACTAAACCATTTCTTTAGTGCCGTCAAATATTACCGCAACATCACCCCAACATTTACGCAAATGTACGTTTTAGATGCCACAATTCATCTGCTTTAGTATCTAAAACAAACTTTTAATAAAATATTATTATTATTTGTAAACAATTCAATTGACATGTCTCCGTAATATGTCAATACTTTTCACAGTACCGGAGCTGATTTTAGTAATGCAGTCGTCAGAATAATTTTGATTTATCTTTTATCTTTGGGGGTTTCAATCTTTCTATTCTAGTTGCAATATTATTTGATGGGCACAACTATAACTTTTACGATACACAATTTCTTCAATTCTCTGGCAAAGCACAAATCATTGATAGACAGAAAACGTTTATCCGAGAAAGCGTAACGAGTTACTCTCCTGAAGGTTGACATAAGCCATACTGATGTGCCTGTCAGATGATTGACAGAGAGCAGTTTCGTTTTGGAGGCTTCCAATTAACAATCTATTTGTTACCCCAAGTTAACAGCAGATTGTAGATCATTTATGAGTTCAGCTGCCAATTTGACCGTATTGAACTGATCAGACTTACTAATAAGACAAAAGAAAAAGCGTGTATTATTTGCATAGACATCGAGTTGAGAACTGATGTCATCAGGATGCTTAATGATGAAAATTGGGAATAGTGTAGATCCAAGTATAGGGACCTGGGGAAAACTGTTTTTGTACAAACCCTTCCAACAAAAACGAAGCGAATATCTTCTACGCCAAACGAGTAAAACAGAAAGCAAAACTTGATGAAATTACAAAACAACTTGGAGGACACAACTCTGCATGGCAAATACATAAAAGGAAAGAAAAAAGGAGATGTGAACCAATAGAAAAAAATAAACTCAGTGGCTGAAGAGCACCGGGTTGAAAGCTGAGACAGAAATCCTAATTATTGCAGAAGAGGACCAAAGTCTCGCGACCAGATCCTATCACTGTCACATAATCAAGTATGGAACTCACCCGAAAACCAGGATTTGCGGAAAATATGATGAAACTGTCGACCATATTATCCTGGGATGTCCGGAACTAGCAAAACATGAATATACCCACAGGCATAATAAGGTAGCGACATATGTGCACTGGAAGATCTGCAAAATCACAAAATCGAAATCACTGAGAGATGGTATGAGCACCAACCAGGCAAATTTACCCAAAATAACGATGTAACTATCCTCTGGGATATTCCAACTCAAACTGACAGAGAAATAAAAGCCAACAGACCTGATATCAGCATAAAAGACAAGAAATTCAGGAAATTTATGCTTATTGACATAGCAGTGCCATCTGAAAGAAACACCCCATTGAAAACTATCGAGAAATTTTACAAATACAAGAACCTGAGGATAGAGATTAACAGGATATGGGGGATGAAGTCTGAGATTATACAAATAGTTATCGGAGCTCTGGGCCTCGTAAGAAAAGGAATGGACAATTTTGCTTGCATTGTCCCAGGTAGCATCAACATAAAAGTTGCCCAGAAGATCGCCCTACTAGGAACATCCCATATGCAAAGAAAAAAATGCTCTCAATTAAATCACAATAAATGACAATTCTTCTATAGGGCCTAAAGACCATAGTTTGGATTCGATTTTACAGGATACAAAAAAGGAACATAACATACATAAATAACAATAATAATAATAACAATAATAATAATAACAACAACAATAATAATAATAATAATAATAATAATATTAATAATAATAATAATAATAATGAAGGTAAGGATGAATATCTTGATGCTGAAATAGGCATGGATTTTACGACTTCTAATCTTCATTGATGTGAGGTTCTAACATATACATATTTTATCTTGGTGACTTAATATTTCAAATATGACTATTCACTAATACTAACCTTTAAACTAACAAAATATCGAATTAAAAATAGATCCATTAATTCCTTAAATACATATACATATGTATGTATGTATGTATGTATATTACTCGTATGTTTAAGAAGTGGAGGTAAAGAGAAGATACGACCAGGGTGTATAACTTCATTCCTTATCTTCTTTGTATCTCTACCCCTAGGGTATAGCTTCCGAAGTTTTTCGATTAACATTACTCGTCACTCACAAAAGTACAATCCAGGTGACTTCCCAACTGGAGACACTGCAGACTCTTCACACATTCGACACGCCATCAAAACTATTCCTCAGCATATAACATCATATTTCGATATGGGTCTACCGTAAAGTCTTATGCAATGATTGTATGTTATTATTGATTAAGAGAACACCATACGAGACGCTGGAAGCGAAAATCGCATCGCAGCTCATGACGTCACACATGACCACGCGAGAGTGAAAACGAGAAGTATTAAGTATGGGAAGCCGTTGGTATAAACCAATGGCTTCTGTTATCAATTATAGGCGTTTAAGTATATTTATGGAGATTTCATAGTTTATTTTGTTCAGGTGAGGTTTCAAGAATTTTTAGTTTTTGTTTATTGTTTTATCTTCAAGTATAGTTGTGTTTTCAACGAGGATTTTCCGGAATTGTGTATGCGGCCAGGCATGTTGTTTTAAATGCCTAAAAATATTAGAGTTATCATTCAAATGTAGAGTCAAAAGTCGTGAAACGAGTTTGTGGTGTGATCAACATAAATATTATTTAATCCGTTGGAGATACACTCTTATGCACAAATTTGTCGTTGCTTCGAAATCTTCCATGTAAACAAAAACAGACTATCATTATTGTTTTGTCCGTGTATTGTTAATATATTGTAACGTAATTCTCATTATGATAATGGGTTATGTAAGCCGAAAGCTTAGGATTAAAAAATATGTATCAATATGGTGATTTTCTTTTGTCTTTTAATGATAATGTTATTATGCCTATTAGACGATATGAAAAGAATTTACATAAAATAAATAGAGAAATATATTATTTAATGAAATTGCATCAATATATATATATATATATATATATATATATCAGACATTGAGGTCAACACCCACCGGTGACAATTTGTTTCATGTTTCAACACAATCTTCATAGCTTGAAGATATATATATATATATATATATATATATATATATATATATATATATTTATATATATGCTATATGTGTGTGTGTGTGTGTGTGTGTGTGTGTGTGTGTGTGTGTATATTTGGGTTTTAAAATATATATATATGGGTATATATGTTTTTAAAAAAATAAAATCCATCCTCAAAACTAGTGTCGGTAAAAATGTAAAATTCTATTCTACGTAACTTCAAGTCCCCCTTAAGACAGCAAAAGACCCCTCTTTCAAAAAGGAGATAAGCATCTTCCTGTGTCGCTAGAACTTTCTAAAATAGACATTCTTATAATTTAGAAGAATTATTTTTTTTCTATCAAGTTTAGAAGGTTTCCACTAGAAGATGTATATTTTTTCTGAAATTTAACATAGTTTTAGACATAACTGAAAAATACAAATACTTTATTGAGACAGCCACGAGAGATTGTGAAGAGACGGGAAACTTAATGGAAAATCTATTGATAGCTGACACAGTGTACTTAAAGAAACGATTGAACGAAAGAAAAAATAGTTTCTTCACATGAAAATTGCATCAATTATGTCATAATTTACAGGAGTTATTTCATTGTGGCTGCTTGCAAAGTAATTGTGAAACACAGAGACAGACAATTTTCTCTCATCTAACTTTTTAGCGTTTCTAATCGATGGCATTCAGTAAATCGAACAGAGTACACCGATATGAAAGTATTTTACTTTCAAAACCAAGTTTTACTTCTTCATTTGCATTCATCCTTGTTTAAATTGAAGGAAATTGGGTGGAACACTTCTTTACACAATGAAATGACCTTTGAACGTCTATTGGCTTCAAATAGAAACGTCGTGTATATATATAGTGAATAGTAAAAAATAGGAAAACAATTAACAATACTAGAGAGATGTTTTTTTAGAGAAATTCAATGTTGGTAGAGGCTTCAAATCCTGAAGCAATCAATGTGGATCAATCTCATTGAACATACCTTGCGCGAACATTATGATTATCGTCTGTGACCGTCGATCTATACTAAAGGAATATTTTACTAAGAAATCGTAGTCCAGTTAATTATCTTTTACTATCTTTGTAAGACGTCAGCCATGTTTTATTATTTGAAAAATATGTTTTAGTTTTTATTCTCCGAGAAAAAAAAAATGTATATACAGAGTGCAATGTTGAAATTACGCAAAAAATGAAAATAATACTGAGATCTTATTTTAACATATTACGCAAAAAATATATTGAAGTGCTAAAGTGAATTTATTCATTGAAATCGCCATTGGCTTCAACCGCGGCCTCCAGACGACTTCGAAATCACCTGTATCTCTTCTAGGCAGTCACCTTGTTTTTTTTTTTGTTTTTTTTTAAGCATTACGCCCCGAGCAAGACATGAAGCCACTTAGGATGCAGGGGGTTGCAGAAGATTTGGAGCAAGGGCAGATAGGAATGATTGAAGAAAGGATGAGGAGAGGGATAGTGGGTAGATCAAGGTAACTGGAGATGTCAATTGACATTACATTTGAATAGTTGGAGATTATAGCTCTCAGGGAAACAGTAATAGGGAAGGGTGTTCCACAGGCGATAGATGCAAGGTATGAAGCTATTGGAGTAGAAGAGACGGCTACATTTAAAAGTTTCTATAGTGAAAGGGTGAGAGCGGGATGCCAGCCTCGTAGGACGCTTGAATTCAGGAAGTGTGGGAACCAGTGAAAGCAGCTCATCGGAGAAATTACCATGAAAGTACTTTTAAAAAAGACGAGACAACTGTAGATGAGACGCCAGATCAGGGCCAATTATATTACATATCCGCCTCTGGATCTTGTCAAGAACTCCGAGGTAAACAGAAGGTGCACCAGACCACATATGGCAGCAATACTCCATGCAAGGGCGAATGATTGATTTGTATATTTGAAGTATCGATTCCGGGGAGAAAAATTTCCTAAGTTGGTGAATGCTGCGTTCAGTTCATCTTTCGTGTTACATAAGTTTTGTTGGTCTCTCAGCCAACTGCGCCCCGCACATAATAATCAGTCTGGTGAGTTAGGAAGCCAGATGTAAGGTGTGAGGTGGTCGCAGAAATTGACTGACAGAGTTCTCCTGCTTGTGTGTTAGGGCGCCAGACGTAGAGTTTTTCAGCTGTCACCGTCTTGACCCAGAGAAGCTCTGCCTGCTCAAGGGACTTCTTTTCTTATCAGAACGATCAGAGTGAGTTTTCCGAGCTGTCGTACCTTTGTAATAGTATATTAGACTCATCCAACTCTTTCCAAATTCTCTACACTGTCCCCAGATTGACACCCAAACTCGCTGAAATGATCGTATTGGAGCTTTTCAAATTTCTGGTGGAGTGAATTGCGTCATGGAGCTCTTTTTCTCACAGATGGTGCCCAACTGATCCTACTATATTGCGCAGTCGAAAAAATCAAAGTCAAACAAAGCGCATACGCGAAATTAAAAATATAAAATGGCGACAATTTACACATCGCACCCTTACTTTTCATCGCCTGTGCTCATATGAAAACAGATAATGGCGTTTTTAAATAAAACATATGCTGGTTGCATTTATTGTAATTTGAGTTAATGAAAATATATTTTTGTTAAAAAGATATTATTATTATTATTAATAATAATAATAATAACAACAACCCTGGAAAACTGCAGGAAAAGGTGTAGAAATCTCGGCATATCATGGATAGATTACCGTAAAGCTTTTGATAGTGTACCACACTCTTGGATCCTTAAGGCTTTGGAAATGTACAAAGTTTCCTCGGTGATAGTAAATGTTCTTTTACACAGCATGGGAATATGGAAAACCTCATTACACCGAAATCTCACCAAAGGCATTGTCACTTCCAACCGCTTGAATATCCGACGCGAAATCTTCCAAGGAAACTCCATGTCACCCCACATCTTTTGTCTATCCTTAATTACCTTTTCATATGGACTAAGGAATAATAGCTATGGATACAAAGTAAACAAGAATGTATTTAATCACCGACTTTACATGGATGATCTCAAATCTTTTCTAAAGACGTCAATGAGTTGAAAGGTCTCCTCAATACTGTAAAACGTTTTAGTAACGATATAGATATGGATTTCGGATTAAATAAATGTGCAAAAGTAATATTCAAAGAAGGCAGAATTACAGAAGTACAGTCAATATGCCTAGATTTTGTCACAAAGATTAGTTAACTGAAAAAAGGAGAAAACTGTAGATACCTAGGCATTAGTGAAGAATATGCAATACAGCATACCGAAATGACGGAGAAAGTAAGAATACTACGGACTCGTGCGTCTGGTGTTGAATACCTACTTGAATTCACAAAACAGAATATCAGCCACAAACACCTTGGCTGCATCTGTGGTACAATACAATTTCAACATCCTTAACTGGATCATAGCTGACATTAAGCGAATAGACGCCAAAACAATAGAGATTCTCACTTGCATCATCTCATGGCTTTTGTTGATCGTCTGTATGTGTCTGGATCCGAAGGAGGAAGAGGATTAGTTTAACTAGAACTGTTTTACAACAATAGGCCTTAGAAGATACCTGGAAATTACAGAAAGACTGGACGATGATCTGTGTCAAAGAACATGAAAGAAGTAAGAAACTTTATTTAGTAATAACGGAAGCCAACAAGTTCAAAATGGAATTTTAAGTGGGTAAAGAAAAAAGTAAAAGTAAAATATAAAACACTTATTGCAGCAGCAAAAAACTTAAAAAGAAAACAAAAGCAAATAAAATGAACTAGGTATAGAAATAATTGCAAGATAAAGCTCTTCATGGCCAATATCCTGCCCGTACCAAAAAAGCTGACGTAGAAAAATCCTCTACCCATCAGTCGCTACGTAATACAGGGTTAAAATCTGAAACCGAAGGTTTTATTCTTGCTTCATAGGAACAATGCTTGCTTACTAGAAAATACCAAGCACATAAACTGAAAGATTGTATCAGCCCAAAATGCAGTTTCTGTGATAAATATCTAGTAACAATTGATGATCTTGTATTAAGTTGCACGGTATTGTCACCCACTGAATATAAAACTCAGCATGACAGAGTCGACCAATATCTGCACTGGAATATCTGCAACTTTTACGGAAAGGAAAATGTAAGAAATTGGTATGAACACCACAAAGATCCAGTTACAGAGATAGGACCTGTAACAATTTTATTGGACTTTAACAGTACACACAGATAGAACAATCAAAGCTAATCTCCCAGACATTGTTATCAGAGACCACAAAGACAAAATATGTTTTCTTAATAACATAGCAGTCCCTGAAGAGTGTAATGTATCTTTGAAGTTCTTAAAATACTATCAAAATGCAAGGATCTTGAAATGGAAATCTCAAAAATGTGCTACATGAAGACATCAACATGTCCAGTTGTAGTTAGAGCCTTCCGATTGTTTGGAAAATGTTCCGATAGACTCATTGAATGGATTCCTGGTAGCCCAAGCCTTAAATAAATAAAAAAATAATATATATACTCAAACGCACAACCCATACCTTACAAAGATTAGACCCGTCTCTACAGGATACAAAGCAGGAAACATAACATGCACAAATAATAATAATAATAATAATAATAATAATAAACATACTCTACATTGATGATCTCAAACTATTTGCCAAAGACAACAATGAGTTGAAAGGCCTCCTCAATATTGTAAAATACTTCAGTGACGACATAGGTATGGACTTCGGATTAGATAAATGTGCAAAAGTTACATTCAAGAAAGGTAGAATTACAGAAACACCTTTAATAGATTTAGATTTTGTCACAAAGATTAAGGAACTGGAGCATGATGAAGCTTATAAGTACCTAAATTATTAGCGAAGGAGATGGCATACAACATCCCCAAATGAAGGAAAAAAAAAGAAAAGAGTACTACAGGCGTGTACGTCTGGTACTAAATACTGAGCTAAACTCAAAAACAGAATATCAGCCATAAACACATTGGCTGTCCCTGAGGTGTAATACAGATTTAATGTCCTTAACTGGACCATAGCTGAAATTAAGCGAATGGACGCCAAAACGAGAAAAGAAACTTGCTATCGCATGCATCATCCCAAAGCTGATGTTGATCGTCTGTATGTGCCCAGATCCGAAGGAGGCAGAGGATTAGTTCAACTAGAACTGTCCTACAAAACTACAACAATTGGCCTCAAAGATATTTGGAAACTACAGAAGACTGGATGATGGTATGCGTCAAGGAACATGAAAGTAGTAAGCGTCTTTACTCCGTAATGAAAGAATCCAACAAATTCAAAATGGAGTTTCAAATGGGCGTAGAAATGCAACTACAGCCCAATACACCGGCTGAAACTGCAAAATACTTAAAAAAAACAGCAAAGACGAATGCAACCGACCAGATACAGAAGCGATGGCAAGATAAACCGCTTCATGGCCAATACTCTGCCCGTACCAAACAAGCTGACGTAGACAAAACCCGTACCCATCAGTGGCTACGTAGTGCAGGGGTTGAAAACTGAAACTGAAGTTTTTATCCTTTCTGCACAGGACCAATGCTTGCTAACTAGGAATTATCAAGCACATATACTAAAAAAATATTGTGTCAGCCCAAAATGCAGATTCTGTGATAAATATCCAGAAACGATTGATCATCTTGTATCAGGTTGCACGATATTGGCACCCACTGAATATAAAACCCGGCATGACAGAGTGGGCCAATATCTGCACTGGAAAATCTGCAACTTCTACGGGAAGGAAACTGAAAGAAACTGGTATGAACACCACCCAGACCCGGTTACGGAGATAGGACCTGTTACAATTCTATGGGACTACACAATACACACTGACAGAACAATCAAGGCCAACCGGCCAGATATTGTTATTAAAGACCACAAACAAAAAAAAATGCCTCCTTATTGATATGGCAGTCCCTGCTGACTGCAATGTATCTTTGAAGATATTCAAAAGCTGTCAAAATACAAGGACCTTGAAATAGAAATCTCGAAAATGTGGCATATGGGGAACATCAACAATCCCTGTTGTAGTTGGAGCCCTAGGACTGGTTGGAAAAGATTGCAGTAGACTAATTGAAGGGATTCCTGGAAGTCCATGCCTCAAAGAGATACAAAAATTGTTCTGACAAGTACAGCCCACACTTTACGAAGGGCTTTTATCTATGTTTTTTTTTTTTTTTTTTGTCAGTGGAAAGTGTCATGATGCCATTTCTAACCTTAGGTCCCTGAGCGGGACCCGGAAAAAAAATGTAAACGCCAGAAATCAAAGAAAATAATAATAATAATAATAATAATAATAATAATAATAAATTGTACACACAGGTACAGCTCCCACATTACGAAAAGCTTTGTCTTTGCAAAATATATGTTTTTTTTTGTATTTTTTTTTTTACAAAAATGATCTGTGGAATATGTCATGAAGCCATTTCTGACCTTAAGTCTCCGGTTGGGACCCAGAAGGAAATGCATAAACAATATTATTATTAGGATGGACTACACCAAATACACCCGTCTTATTTAAACCGTAAGACTACATTCCAACGCTGCAAATTGGTTAAATAAATTGGTTTACTTAGTTAAATTGCTTTGTGAAATACATATGTGTATTTAATATTACATTAGTTATTTTGAATGTGCCGTATATCTGAAATCAAGAAAGAAGATTTTGAGTGCGTATGGAATGGATACGCCCGGAATATGGCAAAGGAACCAAAGAGCCAAGTGCTAAAAGTGCTGTACCACTCCAGTAAATACCTGACTTCTCCAGCTATACTCTAGCTTTACAAGAGCCAGATCAGAAGAAAAACGGAACATTAGTGACAAACGTGTATTGGGGCTGCCCAGTTCTCACTTGCTTGTCTTGATGTAGTTCAAAATCATCTACGCCGCATTGTGGGTGTTGAATTACTTTTCACCCTTCAGCATCTTTCCCACAGACGAAACGTCGCGAGTTTCCCTCTGCTTTATTGTTATTTCCATGGCAAGTGTTCTGACGAGTTATACCAGCCCTGACCTGGGATCATCCATGATACGTACGCAAGTGTGAATTATCATAATTCCCTTTGTATTCCAGTAGTAATAACTAAGTTTCATTCAGATTTCTTCTCAAAACTGCTGATCTCTTTTATTTTAAATAAAATTATATATATATATATATATATATATATATATATATATATATATATATATGTGTGTTTGTGTGTGTGTGTGTGTGTGTGAGAGAGAGAGAGAGAGAGAGAGAGAGAGAGAGAGAGAGAGAGAGATAATCAGTAGAGTAATGGATAACGGCTCGGATTGAGCAGTCGGAGAGCTGAGTTCGAATTCCAGTCGAATCCATTACATTCACTTACATGCTGTTAACCTTGGGAAAGGTATGAATCCTCTTCTTAAATAGCAGGGTTCTATAGCCTTGGATGGCAACTGGTCTACTGCAGAAAGAAATGGCAATCTACTGCGGGAAAAAAACTCTGCCTCGTCAGTTATATGTCGAAAGATACATGATCGCCTAAACATGGCACATAACTGGCTGATGTGATACACTCCAGGAAATAGACAATGATTTAAATCGAAAGTAATTCCAATAAGAAACATTTATTTTAAGTGAAATCGCTATTTCAAACCACCAGTCTGTACTGGGTTCAGTTTAAGCGATATTAAAATGGATTACACGATGTCAGACTAGAGCTCGTTGAATTAGCCGGTTGATTTGGAAGGTTACTTATATCCACTGTTTGCAGATTCGGGCCCAAGAGGGTGTCAGTGGCTGCTTCAGACATGTCAACAAGCAGTCGATCCGGCTATGCTTAAGACGTGTACACGTGGGACAACTAGGTGACCGGAAGATATATAATCGACCCACGAGGGAAAAAAAAACAGTCTCAGCTATCGTTGCGAGAAGACGAACCATGTTATGCGTCCCCCCATTCTTCAACAGCACACACCCATTCGCCGATATTAACTGACGAAGTTCGGCGTTGAATAAACAATAACTTTACGCGAGAGAGTTTCAGTATCCTGTTCGTATTTGTACAACGATAACATTACATCTGTATGTAGTTGAATAGAAATGACTGCCAGTAATTCGACTCAAATTTAATCTACGAAATTCAGATAACAATAAAATCCGCAGAGAAAAGTTTAAATCGATTTTTATTTCCATTTTTTCCAATTCTTTATCTTCTGCAGTAATGAGTGGCCGCTTTAATGATTAAATAAAATTGCAGTGTTTTCGGTCAATAAAATTCACTTTGTTTTATAATTTCAGTCTATAAAACTAATTTTGTTTTGTCATTTCAATCTATAAAACGCAGTTTTATATTTTCAGTCTATAAACCACACTTTGGTTTTAATTTCAGTCTAACAAACTCACTTTGTTTTATTTTTTCAATCTGTCAAACTCATTTATATATATATTTATATATATATATATATATATATATATATATATATATATATATATTTTTTTTTTTTTTCATCTATAAAATTCAATTTGTTTTATTTTCTCATCTATAAAACTCACTTTGTTTTATATTTTTAACCTATAAACTCACTTTTGTTTTATATTTTCAGTCTATAAAACTCCAATTTATATTTTCAGTCTATAAACCACACTTTGGTTTATAATTTCAGTCTAACAAACTCACTTTGTTTCATTTTTCAGTCTATAAAATTAATTTTGTTTTTGATTTTTGCTTTTTAAAAAGTCCATAATTCTCTTGCATCATATAATGACGACCTTTTGTCACGGTTGACAATTAGTGCAACTGGTTTTGGCTGTTAACTCCTGAACTAACAAAGTAATCGCCAAACCATTCTATTTACACGACTTACATGAGCACTATTGTCCTCATCTTTGTTGTTGTTATCCCAAAGTTTCAATTGTTGTACCTTCCTCATGTAAATAGATAACATGCCTCACCCCAGAAATTTAATCAGAAATGATTAGTTTGTCTTTATTAACCATTGCATCATGCCAGTAATGTGTTTTTGTCAAGACAACTGACAATGAGATAGAGCACAAGGTTAAAGTTGATTCCTGATTTTAACAAAGTTATTGAAATACATGTAAAATAATCTGAGCTGAAAATCGTTCACCCGTTCCATTATTAGCGATTATGTCTGAAGCCATAACTGTTCAGTTACTTGTATAAACTTGGATCGTAAGAAGAAATCAAATAATTTCTCTCTAATAAATCTCACTCGCGCTTTGTTGAACTCAGCATTATCTTCAGAAGAGACAGATAATCATATTATCATAATTGCTGCCATAAACACTCTAGATATTGCTGAGTCATTGAAAAAGTATATACAGTCGTCTACTTCTTAATTTAATTTATAAATTAGGAGCAATGAAAGACAAGGTTATTGCTAACAGAAAGTGTATGAAAATATATTATAATAAAAGTTACCTCTTTTTACTATAAATGTTATATTTAACAGATACACGTGTATGTGTAGACATCTCTGTTTTTCAAACAGCCTAATTGACGTCTACCAGCCTGGGCGTGCGAGAATCTTTATACAGACAATTTTCCTTTTAGCGTTCTTGAAATCTGCGTCCCCCTTATATAATATAACCCGACTTACTTTTAGACAGCTTATCCATGAAGGGCTTACATGGAAAAGTAAGGCTTAATTACCTTTATCAAGGAAAAATACGCCAGGTTATACGATGTTTTCCCTATATTAGGATGAAGCACGCTCAAAATATGCTGAAGAGTTCTTATTTTTTTTTATTTATTAAAGACTCTCGAAAACCCAAACCGGTGAATTACACTGTTTAAAAAATAAAAAAAAATACACCAAAATCTATCTACTCAATATAGCGTTTATAGCAAGCGAAATAATGTCGGGTTATAAATAAAAAAAATACATCAATTCTTTAGAATAAATGTTATGTAACCAAGTAATCCTTTCTCAGTGTAGATTTTAACAACCTCAGGGCACGAGTTTCTCTGTCCATACCTTACATCGTTTTCTGACCCAAATATTGACTTGAAACCTTGAGTCATATTCGTAAAAGGACTCGTCAGATGTAGACTTTCGTATGGATGTATTGTATGGCGTCCAACTCAGAAATATGTAAACTATTAACCGTATAAAAAGTGTTATCTCAGATCAATGGTTAAAATGGATTCAAATGAAAAAACCTATAAGTCTTAAGGTAGACTATCCTTCATCACAAAAATCACAAGCTAAAAACTTTACCAAATAACAAAATCCACGCCGCTTGAAGACTTCCAACAGTAGCCACAAAAAAGTACAGAGAGAGAGAGAGAGAGAGAGAGAGAGAGAGAGAGAGAAGAGAGAGAGAGAGAGTATTAAGGAGCGACTGGGGACTCAAAGTCAGAACATTATCATTGATAATACACTCCTCCAATTTGCGGACTCTAGTAACTATAATACTCTTAATACTTGATATAATGCAAAAATACCACAATGATATAAATCGGTCAATAATTATTTATATTGGGACTCATGAATGTAATTACATGTAATCCATAATAATATTTTGAATTTGGAAATATTATTTACTTTTGACATATGAACATTTTGAAACTGTTTCGAAATCTTTGATTGTCTTTCGATCATTCCGCCTCACCTGTTATCCTCTTCCGCGACATCTATGAGGCGCGCCGCATCTATGAGGCGCTCCGCATCTATGAGGCGCTCCGCATCTATGAGGTGCGCTGCACCGTTTGTGAGCCACTTAACTAGAAGAGATAACATCTAATCAAGCTGTTAACTTACCACACTACGTAAAGCAAAATGTTTGGAAAGAAACTGCCACTTATATTAGTAGCAGGTAATGGACTTCTTGAAAAAACTGCTTCAAAATGATTTTATAAATTCCACCCATTATTGAAAAACAATTAAACAAAAATTTTATACATGAAATTCCAGATAAAGGACAACTGTATCCATTATCCGTTAAGAAACATTATTAATTATTTTTCTTAAGAAAATATCCAGTAAATATAATTAAATAATATATTGTCAGTGTCTTTTAATGTAGAGTCAAATTATTCAGCAGTCAGTGGAGGTTGCTTCTTGATTTTGGGACATGGATTATTTGTTGTTGAATATTTATATGAGACACCCAGTTCATATTTAACTTATTAGTAATGGTCATTATTAGCACTGTTAACTTTTATTATATACCAGAGGTTGTAGTGTAACAGATACTTACTCGATTGTCGAGTATAAAGTTTTAGTTAATCATCATTATTATCTTTTGATTTATTCTAAATAATTGTCAAATTTTATATCTTGACGTTTCATTTTTTTATACCCCGACCATCTTCAGGTGTTTTTCGAACCAGATATTTTATGAGGAATGTTTTCTCATTCTGCTGCCCATGTTGAATCTTTTATTTTTTCATTGTCATGTCGCTTGTCTCTTCGACTAAACCATCGTCTATGACTTTTTGCACAACCTGTTTCGGGATTGAACTCTCCACTGCCAACACGCTTATCCACGAGGCCAAACTTGGAATCTTGAACCTAACTTAGCTTGTCTGCCTTTTCATCCGAAATAGAGTATATGACTTTTAGACTAGCAATAGTCGTTTAGGTGTGCATAATCGCTCAGCTACGAGAAACCTCACAGCCATACAAAACTAAATTACAATTTTTAAAGAAATATAGATCCTCTATTGAGATCTCTTGGAGCGTAGCATAAACATAGAAATACTGTAATTACACAGAGAAAGTTTTAGACTTTTCAGTCTAATGTTTTTATTTTCTTCTTCTTATGTTTATTTCTATGTTAGGCCTACTGATGAGGTTATTAGCCGTATATAGTTATTTGAGAATAGTCCGGCAGAAGGTTAAAATAATACAGTTTCTAACCTGGTTAGCTTGTTAACCATCGCCCTGACATTAGGCTATTCTGTAAAAAATATTTTCTTTAATATAAGTTCACAACTGTGTCCTTACAGCCTGTTTGTGTTGCATTCACTTTCAATGACTTCCGAGGCGTCACTCCTTGTCACTCTCCTATCGGCGCTATGGTTTTAATACAATGTTTAACTAAACATAAAATTGTCTATTACACAGCATTAAACCACCTAGAACATTCGAGACTATTTAGGAAAAAAATAATTTCTCTAGAAAGAAAGCGTTCAAGTTATGCTTATAAATATATATTATTTTATATCCTGTGCATTACTGAGTGAAAAATTAACGAGTAGACAATAGAATGGAAATGTTCGCAAATAGATAGTTTACAAAAGGTTAATTGAGTTTCAGACATTTGTTATTGTGTTCAAACATCAGGTAAATTTTGTTCGCTGTTTTCTTGTAACGATATTTTATAGTAAACTGTGATGAGCAATGTCCGTAATTTTATACAGATATAAAGTTACCAACTGGAGAGGTATTTATAAAACGAAAGTTATGTAAAACAACGCAACTGTGTTGTGCGACTAAAATTACGTCAAGGATGGCATTTATCAACTAAATAAAAGTTATTTTTTATACAGCATATCACAATTCAGATATATTAGATACGTTAAAACTTTCATATACTGTAATTATTACCGACATTGCACATTTGAGCTGTAGAAATAAAATGACAGTAATTACCTTTTTATTGTCGTGCCAACCGCATTTAGAGTCGATAAACGCACTGAAGAACTCAGCATTTTCCCCTTGCACTAACATTTTCGCTAATCCATTGCTCTCTCCTGTTTCCTTTCATACATTTTCTGCACTAAAAAATTATGTCAGATGGTCGTGTGAAAAACAAATGGAATTTTAGAAAATTTGACTTGTATTGTAATAAATATAATCAAGAGAAAGCATTTGTGTGTCTTTTCTTTAAAAAATGGAAAAATGAAGTTATTTGGGAGGATAATTGGAATCTTCTGCGTGTTTAGAAGCAGGTTAGCTTAGCTAAAAAGAGGTGTGTCTCCCCTCCAAAAAAGAAAGAAAGAAAAAGAATGAAAAAAAGAAATGAAACCTGGATAAAGTAATTTTAATTTTTGTTTTGTTTTCTTCATTTCCTAATTTGAAATTCTCTTACAACCACACATTTTTTTCTGACAAAAGAATGCAATACCAGTTGATATTATCTCTACGTACATATTTTATTGTGTTATTTATTCCTCAACAGAGTTCGATTCCTTTGGTTATAAACAAGTGCACACGTTTTTCGTTTTCATTAAAAAAGGAACTGTAACTACTTGGAAAGATAAAATTGAACCTTCAACATTTATGCTTAGAAGCAAATTTTTTTTAGGTAAATAGTAAGGTATTTTTAATTTGTATTAATTTTATATTATTTCATTAATTTTAATTTTTTCTTTTGCTACTAATTTAAAAATCTCTTCTCGATTAATTTTTGATTCTAAGGAGTAACTTCTAACCAAGTTTCAATTTCAATATAACACCCATTTGGTATGAGGGCCTATCCTCCAATCGTAGTTATGTGGTCGCTCTATAGAAAATGGTGGTAGGTAATATTAGTTTATCCCTGAAAAGTCATTTTTACAACTTATTCCCCCAATGTGTACTTTCGTCCTCCTAATCGAGCGAGTAAGTCTTGATTTCTGGAAAGTCGTCTCAGGTATGATTTTTCTCATTCAAGGCGATAATCTGTAGCTTTGATTAGTCGGCAACATCATCATTTAGTAAACCTCCACATCGGCTGACGTTGGTACATGTATCAGATGAAAGAAATAGATGAAAAAAAGAATAATATCAAAGTAGATGACATTCAAGGAGTAACAAACCCACTACTGGAAGTAATTGTCTGCCAGGCAAGTTTTCTGACTTTGTCTTGAGCGGCGAAATAAAAGAAACAATCTACTCTGTTATTCGATGTTTCTTAACAATACTTCTCATTAGCACGGACTATAAAATGTTCATTTTGATTCTAGGTATCTGTCTATATCTCTGAGATGAGGTGTTATGATTATTTACATTATTTATATTATTTGAACTGTTATCCTCATCTTCATTGCCATATCCACAACGTTTCGGCGGTTGTACGCTCCGGCCTTCTTCAGTTGATTGTAATTTCGAACCGAACCCTTTATTTCGTCCACTGGAGTAGATTGTTCTAATTCCACGTGCCATGACTATTCTGGATGTTTCAGTTATTTCCCTTTAACTCAACTTAGGATGAGGTTGAAATCACTGGAAAATACGAAAACTTAAGTAATTGGCACATATTCTAGGCCACAAAAATCTCGTGAGCCGGCAAAGCATACAAATGAATACAATATTGGAAGCAGTAATAAGGAGAGTTAGAGAAAAGTATTGAATAAAAACAAAAAAAAATGCAATATAAGCTCTGGTAAAAATATGAAATAATAATAATAACAGATAAATTGCAATATGAGCACTGGTAAAAATGGTTGATGAGACATTAGGTGTACAAGTCCCAGAATTTCATACGCAGACGTTCTCAAGGCCATATGGATCAGTGGATAAAGGCGTTGATTAGATCCAGTGAATAGACCCAAAAAGTTGTGATTTCAATACCAGGCTACAACAGTGGTGAGCACAAAACCTGCAGAGTTGTGTTAAAGGGAAATAACTGAGACCTCCGGAAGAGATGGAATCAGAACAATCTACGTCAGCGGACGAAATGAAGGGTTCAGTTCGAAATTCCAATGACCTAATGAGATGAGGATAATGTTGGCTTTGGGTATTCTTTCTTAAAGCCAGAACATTTTAAAATTCATGTAATGTAATCGATCCTGACTTAGCATTTTGACAATTTGTGCCTTGGCTACATGAATTTGTGCGTGCTACTAGACTGGCAACTAGTTATCACTGTTTAACCACTACTTCTACTCTAAGCATTTCTTTTATCCCACTTCCCTCCCGTGAAACTCCCTTCCGATTACTTGCTTCCCTGATAACTGCGATCTCCAAAAATTTATAAGCAATGTCAATCTCCAACTTCTATCTTCTTGAACCTTGTTCCTTTATTTTTGTCCGTTCCTCAATCATCCCCACTAAAGTCTTCTTATTCTTCCTGAAACTCCCTGAGTTCTAGTGGCATTATCGCTGTGCTTGAAGTGAAACAATTAAATCCGATTAAAAGTGGATATTACAGTATTATCTGACGTTTGTATTTACTGACTCATCAGACGAAATCTGATAGCAAGATTAAAGGTTAAAATAAAATAGCATAACGCAGGTTGTTCGTGTTTGAGGCGTGTTTTTATACATAGCTTAGTGGTATTGATCCACGTTATGGTAATCTCTTGGCGATTTTAACGAAGGATTAACTAAAGTTGCAATTTTAGATTTGTTGTCGTTTTTTAATTCTGTTTCTTTGTAGAAAGCAAGTACGAAAATTTAAATATCTTGGAAGGATTTTATTAGAGGACAGAATATATGACATCGAAATCAGAAGGTGCTTTCTTACTTACCTCCCATTATCACGAGATAAAATTATAAGAATATATCATCTCATTACAAACTAATGTTATTTCACTTTCAATGGGAATTTTACAGAAATAAATTTGGACTCTCGATAGGCTAACCGTTCAGTTGAGTACTGGCATGCCTGTTCGTAGAATGCTTAAAATCTGACCACTCCTTTCAGTGTATTCTTCCCTAAAATGCAACATGTTTCTGATACATTGGCGATGCCCTATTAATACATCTATACAACACACCACTACCAGAATGTATTGATAGACTAAACAGGATAAAGCAATTTCACATACGAAACAGAGCAAAATAATGTTAATACGCACACATAACTGAAGGTTTATCGAAAACCAACATATAATAATGACCTTATTCAATTTTATTCCCATCACAAAAATTAAATAAAATCCGGAGTGATCATAGGCTTTTATTTAAGCCTCAGAATGTATAGCCCCCCAATTTCTATGCGAAGAGGAATAGATCGAAAACACATTCAAACTCCTGCAATACCCGAATTATTTCCCGCACAATGCCAAACGCAAAGCCTACAAAATCTACAGAAGAAAAATATAAAAATCCACAAATAATAATAATCCCAACAACCCAAACAAAATTGAACAGACTCCTACTTAGCAACTCTATAACAGCCACCATCGAAAAAAAAAACTTGTCCAACCTTGACATAAAATTCATCAACACCACTCCCAAAACAGTAAGAGATATAGTTAACATCAAACGGGATAGCAACAATAAGACGATAGAGGCGGGAATATATAAAATATACTACAAAAATGCCTATTCATTTACATCGGCGAAAAATCCAGAAACCTCAAAAAGAAAAAAAAAATATATGAACACCGAAGAGATATTCGGCATGGGAACAATCTAAACGTACAGGTGGTTCACCATAATTAATACACCTGACCACAGTTTTAACTTAAAAAATGCCAGTCAGATTAGGAGAGAACAGAATTCATTGAGATGGAAATGCGTTGAGAGTGCGCTAATCTCACAGTTCTCAACAGTAAATCTAACACAAGTACCATACGTTATTTCACCAATCATCGCAAAGACAATAATAGCACAATGAGATGGCGGAGACAAGGATAAGTACCTAGTTGGAGAAGGATGCTTTTAAAATATAAAGATACCAGCGGCTCTAAATGTGTATATGTAAGCAAACAAACTAGGCACACAATGCGACCTATAATATTAGGAAAAAACATCGCAACCCACAAACTAAAGTAAAAATGTTTGTAATATATATATTATATAGTTATGTGATTGTATGTGTTCATGTGTGCATGGGTATATATGAGGAGGAACATATACATATATAAATTCGTACAGGTGTATGCATATATATATATATATATATATATATATATATATATATATATATGTGTGTGTGTGTATGTGTGGAAGAAATAGTTGTATGTATGAATAAGTGTGAACAGGTTTACATATGAAAAGCTCTATAATGTGTATATGCGTGTGTGTATATATATGTTTACACAAGTATATATCGATGGACATTCACATATATATGTGTGAGTGTATGCGTATATATGTGCACATATGTACAAGTATATAAATAATAATAAAAATGATTTATTAGGGAAATTTAAAAACAAATCCTTAGCTCTTTTCGGAAGTTAAGGTTTCACATGAGGTCAGAATTGAAAATATACTTGTGGGCATGTCTAGATTAACCAATTAAAATTCAGGTCTACGCTAAAATAGAAAAATAAGTTCAGAAGGTCAAGGTGGATGAGTTATTTTTTCATGTCACATTAATACTGGCGCTTAGACATGTCATCCAGCTATTGTATAAAACATGGCAACGACAAATGTATATGGATGTAGCCAAGTATGGTGATCCCATTTGTTGTGGGGGAGATTAATCAAACAAAGTGTTATTAGACACAAATTAATATAAATATACGGTTAGAGATGTCAGCTTAATAATCAATAATATTTTTTTTAAAAAAGATAAAAAAAGATTACTAGAAGTAAACTTATATTTTAAAATAAAATTTTATTCTTTTAATGTACTTTCTATTTCTCTAATCGACTATTTCATAGAAAATCCCAAAATTTAAAAAAAAATTTAAATCACTAACAAACATCAAATTAAATTCCTTGTAGACAGTTTAGACATTCAAATTTATATCAAACATTATAATCTTTATGAACCCCCAAAATAACACTTTCAAAGTAAAACAAAATGACAGCGTCTTTTTCTAGCCGTTTTTTTCTAAAGAAAATTAGTAACACCTTCTCTCATGACTTCCTTCTCTCTTTTTCTTTTATGTTTTTTTCTCCTCTACCCCTTCGATATCAATATATAACTTCCGTTAAGTTAACCGTTTAAATGTGTCAATGTCTGGACCTCAAGTAATTTTAAGTATAAAAGAATAGAAATTTTAAATTACATCTAACTCACTCATGTCTTCTCTCTCCCCCTCACTTCCTCAATTTACATATGTTTAATACAGCCCGTCAAAAATGTGTAAATTTCTTTTCATTTTTTGTTTCAACCTTTGGAAGTAAAGTCTGATGATCCGCAGTCCTTTAAAAGGGCTGTGGTGAAATAATTTATTACATGGAACCTTAAAGTGGTCTGTTTTTATTTAATATATATATATATATATATATATATATATATATATATATATATATATATATATATATATATATATAGGAAGCTTCTTAAAAATAATAACACGAATAGTAATTAATATTAATAGGAAAGGTCACCTTCTTATGTCCGACACGCCGCCTACTTCGTGGATATAATCAAAGATGCTCCAATCTGATCCAACCAGATCGTGAGCCTGGACGTGGTGAGCTTATTCACCAAGATACCCACGGAGGAGGCACCATCGGTAGTCAGAGACAGACTGGCCTCGGTCCTATCCCTAAGAGGACTGACCAGTGTACCAATAGATAACCTGATGGAGATACTGACTTTCTGTACACAAACAACACACTTCGGAATGCGATCAGACATATATCGACATGATGAATGTTTAGCATTACCACCAGCAATGACAAACATATACAAAGAATACTTCGAAGAAATTGCATTAGAATCCGCATCGCTAAAGCCAAACCTATCGCTGAAATACGTAAATGGCATCATCATACTCTGGCCACACCAGGAAGAGGTCCAGTTACTACTGGACCATATGAACTCAATAAGATAATTTATACAGTTCACAATGGAGAGAAAACAACAAACACGCTTTCCTGGATGTACTAATATCTCAAACAGAGGCTGGGTTCAAGATATCCGTATACCGCAAGCCTACATTCAGTGGACAATACCTCAACACCCACCATCCATACAGTGTAAAGAAAGGGATCGTCCTCTGCTTACAACATCGAGCAAAATTCACGTGGTAACCCAGAGACATATGAATAAGAAATGGTCTGTATAAGCAGTATCCTACAACGTAACAACTACCCTGGGTATATGGCAGCAACTCCTGCAAACTGGGATAGAAGGGTACAAGAGGATAACAACATCTAGAAAACATCTTCGGTCTACCTACCCTATGTGAAGGGATTATCGGAGTAAAAATACAAAAGATCTGTTGTCCATATAACATCAAGACGACCTTCAAAACTGGTTTGACACTTCGCAGAAACCTCTTCAGAGTAAGAGTCCATAAAAAAGCACATGACTAAGGACTGTGTGTACGCGATCCTGTGCAGCTGGGGGTAAGAAATATAAAGCAGAAACAGGCGGCCCCCTTAAGGTAAGACTGCAAGAACATCGTAAATCGGTAACACGAGGTAAAATAGAAAAATCAGGCGTAGCTTAATGAACCATTCTGTTTATAAGTCCCAAGAAATTTATACACTGATATCTGTAAGGACACATGGTTCAGTGATTTGACCTCAAGAGTTGTGAGTTCAATACCTGGTTATTGCAGTGGAGAACAAAAACTTGGAGAGTTGAGTTAAAGGGAGATAACTGAGACATCCGGAAGTGGTATAATTCATGCAACGCGAACAATCTACCCTGATGACCAAAATAAAGGGTTCAGTTCGAAATTCCAATCCACTGAAGAAGGTCAGAACGTACTACGGCCGAAATATGGCAATAAAGATGAACAATAATGCGAACAATCTAAATAAAGTTTCCCGATATTACACATGCAAAATATCGCTTTTTCTTAATATAAACGACGCATCTATGAGAAAAAGCCGGAGATGTCGTAATTTCGATTGCCGTTAACTGACATCTATAAGACGCTTTGTCATGATAAGCAATGCAATATTGGTTGTCAGAAATCAATCAAAATACGTGAAGTGGCAATTTGATTTTGCCAGCGGGATGAAATCATCTGATTTGCGACTCTCATGATACCTTCCGTTCTTAGTTCAATCGTTTAGAATGACGGCTTTGAAATTTAAACCACTTTCCTTTTGAAAAGCGGTGACTGATCGGGATTCGATCATTGTAAGCACACGCCGGGCATATCCCTGATCATCGCCTTACATCAATAATTCACTTTAGGTGACAATTAGGAGGGCCGTACACAACTAAATTTTGTGTGTTTGGCCTTAAGCAGAAGTGAGTTATCCTCAATATCTTATTTCTTTCGAACGCTACATTACAACTCGTCATAGAGTCCAATAAGTATATGGTGGCGCCAAAAAGATCAGAGAACCGCTGACTTGTGTTGGTCAACTTGTTATTTTCACACACATTCAGAGACTCGAAAGTAAATGACTAATATTTATGAGTTGTTCAAGCCAAGTTTGACAATAGCTCTAGCAAATTTTCACTATTATTCTTTCATTATCTCACAATTATATTCATTTTGTTTCCCTAAATTTTAATTGGTCACACTTTTTTTCGTAAAAATCATCGTGATATGCCAGCAACAAGGTATTTTTGTCATGATACCTGGCAACGGAACAGAATGTGATAGAATTGTAGTGGTAATGGCAAGAAACTGTTCATAGAAATATTGAATATTCCTTGACCGGGCAACAAGTGCTACTTTCGGTTGAAGGCTATAAAATCTTTTTTATTAAAACAAAATGTTCAGTAAAATAGGTTTCTCCAGTAACTGTTACCCCTTTTTCCAGTATTGTTAAAAGCTTCTTTCTTAACCTTTACTTCTAAGTCATGTGAAAACGTCGATGTCCTGGTTATGTCTTTATTTTCTTTTTGATTTAAATGTGCTATGCATTTTAATTGTTACAGCTGTTGAGAGTCTTCAAGTGATGGGACTTCTGTTATTAAACAGTTCTTTGTTTAGGATTCGCCAATCCACGAGATCCGAAAAAGAATGTTAGTTGTTGAGACCTCCAGGCTTCATCCGTTCGAAGCTATTTAATCTGAGGAAGCGTTTATAAGCAGTTGAGAGTTTCGATAAATTTGAATGAGTCTGGTGCCATGCCGACATCTATATAAGACCCTAGCACTGACAAGCCTATTTAAGAAAAAGGCATATTTTTAGGTTAATGTTTTGGTTTTGTACCAATTTGCAGTATTGGATGAAACTACTCCTATCGCAGTGTTTTCTATGTTTAATTTCCTCATCTCCAATACTGAATTTGTAATAACTGATTCATACGCCCAATGTGAATATGATATAATGATCTGAGAAAATGACCTTAGTGCACATCAAGTTCTAACCTGGAAATGACGCAGCCGTCATTCAAAACTACCTGGCATGAAATTGTATCGTGGGTATTGTATCCCAGACTAAGAATAGAGGATACGAATCCAGACGGAGATCAGAACACTGAGACGCTTGGTTCATATTGTGGGGAGATGAGCGGACCACCTTTCAGTGATAAATTCTGTTTTTAAGTTGCAATTGGGAGTTAACATATATTTATTTTATTTAACTAGAAGGATATAATCAGAAAGACGTGGCAATCAACATAAAAATGTAATAAGAGATGAAACTAATAGAGTCTTAAGAAACTGTTAAAGACTTTTTGTTTCTAGTTTTCAGTTTCGCCAAGTAAGATTCATGACTTTACTAAGGGAACTGTTACTATACTGACAGCTTTATTTGAATTTCGAATTTGGTTTATCGATTGATGTTGTCTTCCGTGCTGATAACGCACTTTCAATTTTAAGTATGTATCAAAAGCATTTTTATCTTATACAAACCTTTAATCCAAAGCTAATTTATGTACACGCCTAAGAACTATCTACGCTTCAACATATTAGTTTATTTTTATATCTATCTATCTATCTATCTATCTATCTATCTATCTATCTATCTATCTATCTATGCATTCTGTTCATATCTGTCTGTTCATATCGATCTATCCCATTCTGTTCGTATCTATCTATCTATCTATCTATCTATCTATCTATCTATCTATCTATCTATCTATCTATCTATGTCATTCTGTTCATATAGATCTATTTCATTCTGTTCGTATCTATCTATATATCTATCGCATTATCAATACACTTGAGCAGTATTTTTGTTTCAGGTGTATAAAGCATACAGCATTGAGGTACTGAGCCGGTTTCAGCCATTATTTTAAAAGCAACCAAGAATCAGTTGAATTTGTTCACAAACTTCATCAAGTGGCATATAATGAAACACTATTTAAGGGTGCTACCCCAATATAAAATCTCGAAATATAAGTCCAGAAAGTCATGGCAAGTAGTTGCATATTTTTCCCAATATATTAAAATATATATCATTATCTCATTCATATCTATCTATCTATGTATATATATATATATCACATATATATATATATATATATATATATATATATATATATATATATATATATATATATATATATATATATATATATATATATAAACAAATATAAATAAAATAAATAATTCAAATAGTGGAAATAATTAAAATTCATTGATCAAATTGCTTTGGCTGCAATAAAAAAAGAAAAATATTTTAAATTACTTGGACAATTGATTTCGATCTCGCCATTTCTCGTATGAATCTTGGGTTGTTTTTTTTTTCTTTTGACAACCATAAACTTCTTACTACTGACATTGAGCTCTTTTTTCTCGTTTTCCTTTACTATACTCTGTAGTAGTTTCTCTAGTTTCCTTCGATCTTTTCTCTTAATTCATCCCCAAATAATGTAAAGTTACTTATCGCAAATATTAATTCATCACAAGAAATTCCTAATTTTAAATTAAAGTTTGGCACTCTTTTGAAATTATGAATTTTAAATAAATATTTCTTTAGATTTCCTCGCAAAATCTCCAACCCTCAGAATTAAAAAAAAAAATTACCAAAAAGACTTTCGTAAGTGTGGGTTATATTAGAATTATTCAAGTCGTCCACATTTGGAGTGATGGCAATGGTCATCCCAACCAGTGTGCAATAGTCCTGGGTAAGACGATAAACTACATCCGACAGCAAGCCCTCTGGTCAGGAGGCTTTGAGGAGCGTGGAACCGCCTCTTAATTGCTGGTGTTCCCAGGTCCAGCCTGATCCGGGGTGGAAGCACCTGTTAGATTCCCAGCTATGGGCAAATAGTTAAATCCTAAACTGGGGTTAAGAAACTATGAAAATGTAAAAATAGGTCTTAATACCAGGAATAAATTGTTGGAGAAACAATTATTACAAGCAACATATTTTTTTAAAAATATTACCAGAAATACATTTTTGAAAAATAAAAAAAGTATTACCAGCAATAAAAATCTTGTCGGCATTAAATAACCCATTTTAGTTGATATGCCACAAAGCAAAACAAATCAAACCAAACCCAACCGGAGTGCAATGGAAGAGCCTCGTTCTGGGAGAATTTGGTGTGAATTTAAGTAAATATAAATTCTTTTTTTTCTTTTGGCATGAATTAACAGAAAAAGATCCGTTTCCATTCTATATCTGCTAACAATATAGTGTCATCTGCTTATAAATTGTAAAACCAAATGTTCAAACTACACTAGATTCGCCATTTCTTTTCAGATTTCACGAAATTTCGGCCAGCAGTCTTTTTGCAATTAATTTTCGATCCCAGATAAAATCAAGTTATGTGACTGACAATTTTCAAGGCAGGCAGATTCATCCTCTTATAGGATTGACGCAACGAAATCTTACTGTCCTCATTTCCATGCATTATTCTTGTGCTGTGCATTATACCCAATAAATATTAACAAAAATAATTGTTGTTGAACTTTTGGGGTTCGGGGAAAACCGAGAAACAATTGATGTAAAAATAACTTACGTTAAAAAAAAGAAAATTCATTTTCTTTTCGAGCCAAACCTATAAATGAAAAACGAGCAAGTGGACAGGCAAGATGATTGGAAAAAAAGATGTTGATAAAATTGGAATTTGACAATTGCCTTATCTAGCCGAGGAAAAAAGGAGTGGTAAAATGTAATCATAAGTTTTGCTTCGTTTAAATATAGCAAATGTCGATTCTAAACACACACACACACACACACACACACACACACACACACACACACACACATATATATATATATATATTTAGCATAACATAGTAGTTGTCAAATATGACAGGACTATTTGCATATAAATCGGCATTTCTACCTATGATAGGAATGTGCACTCAGCCTTGGAAGAAAGTGTTACTTCCGGGCACTGACGAGGCTCGGTGTAACATCTGTGCGTTCGCTGAAAATTGTTACACGCATGCAAATAAATACATATTGATACATACCTCGTTTTATATATGAAATAGTTTTCCCATATCCCCATGAAAATTACATCAATCTTTATGTTAATTTTAATTGCTTTGATCATATTTTCTGCATGAATAATCTATTTTTTAAAAATCTATACAATTAAATATTGTGGTGTGTAAGAATGAGAACTGTTTTTGAAATCATTAAAATAAAATATCCAACGAAGTCGAACACAAAAGAATATGTGTATTAGCAATCTGATCTCAACTCCTGTTACCACAACATCACATTAGGTTGCGCAAAAAGAAAATATATGAAGTCATTCTGCTTTTTAATGCACACACACACACACACACACACACACACACACACACACACACACATATATATATATATATATATATATATATATATATATGTGTGTGTGTGTGTGTGTTTAAGGGTGAATTCACTTCGCTAACAGAATAAATAAGGCATTAACTCACTGACTACTCGCTGAACGACACGATCCTTGTTTTTATTAATTGTATGGGTGAAATGTTCGGTTCATATTGCCAGTACTTTCGATAAGCATTTACCAACCGCAGGCATGGATTTTTTTTAATTTTAGGTAATTTCAGGTAAAATTCCAAGACGAAAATGAATGTGATACTTATCGAAAGATTTTCTTTTTAAAGTGTGTTATTTTAACAGTTAAGAATTTAAAAAAAAATACATGAAATTTAGAAAAAACAACACCTGTCTAATCATTTTTACAATTAAAAAAAATAAATTAATAACTATATTGATTTATTCTTTTGAATGACTACATCGCAATATTAATTAAGCTGCATTATATATATATATATATATATATATATATATATATATATATATATATATATATATATTTGATGCATGTTTCATTAAATAATATAGACAAGTTTTGTCTATTTATTTTAAGTAAGTTCCTTTCATATAGTCTGATAAGCTTAATAACATTATCATTGAAGGACGAAAGGAAATCAGCCTATTGATATATGTTTAAATCCAATCTAAGCTTTCGGTTTACATAAGCCATTATCAAAGATGACAATTACTTTTCAATATATCAACTAATACTCGGAACAATAATTTCAAAGCAACGAGTAACTAGTGTATTCGAGTCGCCGAAGCGAAAATCGCGTCGCAGCTCGTGACGTTACATATGACGATACGAGAGTGAAAACGAGAAGTATTAAGTATGGGAAGCCATTGGTATAAACCAATGGCTTCTGTTATCAATTATAGGCATTTAAGAATGTTTGCGGATATATTGAAAAGTAATTGTCATCTTTGATAATGGCTTATGTAATCCGAAAGCTTAGATTGGATTTAAACATACATCAATATAGTGATTTCTTTTCGTCCTTCAATGTTAAATCTTCAAGAGTGCAATTGGAAAAATTGTCCGTAAATTCAAACAAACTGGGTCAGTGGCAGATGTGAAAACACCACTGCGTGCTCGTTTACGCCGTTCAGCTGAAAACATTGCTGCAGTGCACGGGAATGTGGCCGAAAATCTAGACACCTCTATTCGTCATCGCGTGCAGGAATTGAACCTCTCCACAACAAAGTTACATCGTTTCCAATTGCACTATCGGTTGGTCGATTATGTCGGCAAAAAAATTGTGAAGTGCGCGAAATGCATTTCTGTTTGAACGTCCATTTTCGTAATTGGCTTCCATAACTTTAACACGTTGTTTGATTGTTAATCTTTTAATGGTTGAAATTACCAAAGACTTAAGTTGTTAAATCTGAAAGAAAAGGAATAAAGATGTCAATAGACGCTTAAATTTAATTAACGTTTAAAATCGGTCCAAGTTACTGGAACAGCCTTTATCAGTGAACGGATCACTGAGAGTTGTACATGGGAAATATGTTAAAATAAAAACTAAAATATTGTGATTTGATATGAGAAAATAAAATTAAAGAATGTTATGGTGAGAAAAAATAAAGCGTTTATATCCCATGAAAATCCTGGATACATAAATTAAAATTTATAAGAATATTATTTAGGTATGAAGGAAAAAAAAAAAGAATTAAATGAAAATGTATAATTAAGACAATTGATATTTTGAACCAGTATCTATTTTAATATTATTTTCTTTAATTGTGCCCACAAGGTCTCTTCCTGGGTGAAAGCCTGTGTCTATGCTATTGTGCTATCGCAGATACTGTTGCCATATATGGTCTGGTGCCCCTCCCACCCCAATCCGATGTTCATCTCGATGTTCTCGGCAAAATCGAAGGACGAATATGCAATGTGATCGGTCCTGACTTGGGGTCTCGACTCCAGTCACATTCTCACCGAAGTAATGTGCCTTCCCTCTGTCGTTTCTATAAATATTTTTATGGCATCTGTTCTGACGAGTTATTTTCACTGATGCCCTGACTGCATGAATTTAAACGTAGTACTAGGTTGGCATCTCGGTTCCACTTTTTATTGCCGCAACAGTTAAATCTAAGCGCCTCTTCTACTACAACATCTTCTTCTCTCGCACTTCCCGACAGTAGAACTCCCTTCTTCTTACTTGCTTCCCTGATAACTATAATCTTCAAAATTTTAAATATAATGCCAATCGACATCTTCTGTTGCCTTGATCACCGTTCTTTGTATCCTTCCCTAAACCCCACCCCCTATACCCATTACTTACATTCTTTATTGCCCCCTTGCCTACTAGTGACAATCCTGCCTGGCTGAGGGCAAATTGTTAAAAAATATATCAAGTGAATCTATATTCTTCTCCATGGTTTACTATTGTCTGTTCAGCTGCTATAGCCAACAGGAAGAACTTCTTCCGTCTATACCATCATGATAGTTCAGATCATAACAGACACCTCTTTATATCCGCTCGTAATAAATGTAAGCATGCCCTCAACGAGGCTAAGTAGCCGTTCGCCTTTCACAAATTTGGATCTCGTAATTATTGTCGGTTGTGTAAGAGTTTGTTAAACATAGGAAAATAATCAATCACTCCTCACTTAAATCATTTTATTTATTTTGAACTGCTATCACATACTACTGTTAAAACGCGCGTAAATTCCCTTTCATAGGTCCGATAATTCTAAACTGCCACCATATCTCGAAAATGACCTCCTATCAATTGTTAACTGAGGCAAGAAACGGCTTGTAATTTGTAACGCCTCCAAAATGTAACTGCTGTATTTCAGTCATTAGTTTTGTCTTCCATCAGCATGGCTGATGCTAACCTCCAGAGAGCATCATTGCTGCCATTTGGTTTCATGTTTTCTACTCACATGAAGTGGAATGATTATACTGAATCAATAGCTAGATCTGTTGCTAAGAAAGTTGGTGCATTTTATCGTGCCATACAATTTTCTCACCACAATCCATCTTGCACATTTGCAGATCTAATTTTCGTCAATGCCTTGAACATCTAGTCTTGTGTTCCTGCTATGTCTTTCATGGTTTTCGACAAAACGCAATGTTATCAGTTCTAAGATGGCTTGTCGAATTTAGTCACTTTCCCTCCTCTGTAACGTGTCTTCTCTCTGTCGTTTCTATAAATAATTTCATGGCAATTATTCTAATGACCTTTTCTCCTTGGTACATCGACTGCATACATTTAAGCCTACTACTAGTTTGGCAACAGGGTCCCATTTTTTTAGTGTTGAAATAGATAAATGCAACCGTAATTTCTATTCTAATATTTTCCTTTCTTGCACTTCCAGCATGTTGAACTCTCTTCGATTTTCTTGCTTCCCAGTCACCTACAAACTTCAAACATTTAAGTTTAACACCAACTGCCATCAGTCTTTCTAAATTGTCTTTTTCTTTTCTCCTTACTAAGTTTTCTCAGTTTTTTTCATCATTAGTAATCTCTTGCTTTTAGTGGTATTATCGGCTTGCATGGGGTAAATTGATTAAACATATTGAGTTGTGTTATCGTTACTGATATAACTGATATCGTATTAATGATTCTTCTAGATGACATGATGAATAAATTTATCAATTTTGGTGTTTATTAAAATCGAAAGTATATTTTGTATATGGGGGAACAAAGAATTTAGTATATCCCAGATTTTTTTATACCAATTTTGTTTTCCTTAGGTATGTTTAATTAAACTTCGTTATGTTTCACCAATATAAGCTTTATCACATTATACAGACATACATACATGGAGAAACAGTGGAGTAATGAATAACGACTCGGAATGAGGGATCGAAATGGGAGAGCCGATTTTGAAATCATCAGGCGGTCGGTTTGACAAAATTGGCAATAATTTAAAATAAATATTTGAGTAAATACATCTCACGGGCAAACGAAATTAAACAGGCTTCATGTTGAACAATAAGAGATTTATTTATCAAAATATTCAGAACGATGTAGATTTTTTAACCGATTTCACAAAGCTTCACAAATGGTCAATACGCGCGCCATCTTTGACACAACACACGTCAAGTTGGTAGTCTAACTTCAGCCAAACACCCTGTAGCATGTCTTACGTAACATTCTCTAGCGCCCTAGTGATTCTCTGCTTAAGTTCCTATACCCTTGTAGGAAGAGGATGGCTATAGACCTGTCCTTTCGCATAGCCCAATAGCAGAAGAAAATCACAAGATGTCAAGTCAGGTGAACGTGGTGGACATTTTAACAGTACATTGTCATTATCACTGGCATGCCAGATCCATCATCCTGCTAGATCCTCATTGAGATATGCCCGCACAGTCAACTTAGCATTTACACATTTTTAAAAATTTGAGATCATTTGAGTGAGAATTAGCTAGGTTATTAGACAAAAATTGATGTCAATTTTGGGAACATCCTGTATATACCGGGGGTAACAGCAAAATTGTCCAAATGATGTAACAACAAAATTGTCCAATTGTTAGATTAAGCGTTGAACCGTTGTATCTTAGAAATGATTAATGATATTTTACTGGCAACCTCCAGGGTTTTTATAACACTATTGGACTTTACTTTGAGCAACAAGAATGTATAATTACTCTGTACGCTTAACAAAAGCATCGTGATGAAATCGATCATAAACGAAAATGACATGTTTATCATTAATTAATTATAGCTAAAGATCAGAAGCTCGTGAAGGATTGAAATTACACACACACACACACACACACACACACACACACACACACACATATATATATATATATATATATATATATATATATATATATATATATATATATATATATATATATGTTCCAGGATCATTTTCCAATTTATTCAAGACGATCTTCGCCCACTCTAACCTTACTTTCTGTCCTGGAGTAACATGGTGCCTCAGATTTCATGTACGATTTCATTTTCAAGTCTTTTTTCACTGTTCTCTCACGTGCCGAACGTATTTTGAATTGAGTTGGATTTTTCTAATTGATTTCATTAGCTCTAAGATGAAATGAGGATTCCTCTTCCAGTTGTGACCTTCTGATTCAGTTTTCTAATAAAGAGTTGCCTCTGTTTAAAACTTATTCACCGTTCTCTATTTGTTTCTTTAACGTATTTTGAAGATGAAAGCCTCAATATGAATATTGGTACCATTACTGAAGGCTTGAATGATATTTTCCTCTCACCATTACTCAGTTGGGAAGACAGTGGGTCTGACACAAAACAATTTTAATCTGCTCTCTTTTTAGCTGAATAACTCAAAGTGTTTTTCAGTGATTCTTACGACAAATGGTGTCAAGATGGCTAAACATATAATATGAAAACCTTGAATACAGAAACTTAATAATTTTAGTGTTTTTTTAGATATTAAACATTTTGCAGGATAGATAATTATGGCAAAAAAAAAATGACAACGACAGTTCGAATGATGTAGTGTAACTAAATCAGGTGTATTAAAAGCAAACATGGCTCCCTAGTGATAGATCGTGGAACGATTACATTTTACGTCCTTAGATTACGTAAGTTCGAAATTCTTGTTTGTTACCCGCATCAACAGACACAAACGGTAGAAACGTTATGATAATATCAACAAAGAAACGTTATGATAATATCAACAAAGAAACGTTCTGATAATATGAACAGTCTAATTGTAAAGCAGGTGACTGGATGTTCACGTCTTTTTGAGACATATTAAATAATTGGAATTGTATATTGTAGACTGGCTGATAGTTACATAGAATCTGTGATTCCTAATCAGGAATTAGATTTTTAAAGCAAAACAAATTATCTGTGAAAAACTTCAAAAGATGCTTCAAGCTTCTTCCAAGGATTAGATTTTTGTTAGGATCTGAAAACAAACATTTATGACCACATTTGTAGCGAGCTTGTTTCGTGTCCAACGGCTGAATGCACATACCGTAAATGAGAAAATGGTACAATTACATTTCAAGCGAAACTAATCCCTTTTTGCCTGTACGAAATAAAGGCATATACTTTTAAATACACCCATATACATATGAAGGTAAGTAACTGAAATAAAACTTGATAGCGTAATGAAATAAAACTCGTTCAAATTACATTCACATATTTAGGAGTACGTACCTTTGTGTTTCCGTCTCTCTGTGTGAGTGTAAGTAGTGGGTTTAAGGCAGATGAAGATCATAAATATGCAACTAAAAGTTTCACACTGTGAAGCGATAGTCAGGAAACTAAATTAAACATCCAGATTCATTGTTCATCTAAGAACGCGTACATGCATACCATTCATTATTTAAGCGGTAGATGGCACAAAACAAAAGTAATTTAATTCCAAGCTTACAATTTCAGTATTTTATTCAATAATCTGCTATCGCCAGGGAAGGCAATTACAAATAATTTCTCTACCAAAACCTGAAATTATCAATTTCTTACTCCTTTCGTGCAAGCAAATGAGCTTTTCTCAAATGTCGGATGAGAGAACTGATATAATGTATATTAAAACCATTGAGAAATATTGAAAGTAAAGATGTTCAAAACAATACCCCGTTTTAGAAAAGGTGAATCAAAAACAGTACAACACTGTCGAAGTATATATGTAAACAGAAGGTTAAATATGGAAAAATGACTGATGTAAAGCAGAAATCTTTTGCGGAAAGTCATGTGTTTGCCAGAGGTGTCAAACGATGTAATTTTTGTTCAAAAAGACGAAATAATAATTCATTGAATAAAAGATAGAAATGGCCTCTAAATGTAAGCATAAAATAAATTTCTATCGTGCTATATACCCACGGATTGATGTTTGGTGTCTGAATAGTTGATTATAGATGAAGAACAGACTTGACGTTTTAATTCACTTTTCTGTGGCTCACTTCTAATATTTTTAGTCACAATTTGAAATTGTATATAATTTTATCTGTTTTTTTAAGTTGCGTGGTTAACTTACCAGTACTGAGTATTCTTTGCATAAGAACTGCTTAGTATTAACACTCATCTCTCTCTCTCTCTCTCTCTCTCTCTCTCTCTCTCTCTCTCTGGGATAACGTTATATACATTTTTATATGTCAAGAAAACTTTGGAGGAAAGACGCATGGCAAAGCGGAAAAGCTTTCGTATGACGCGATTTGTGCCTTACAACTTCATCTTATTCTAGTTAGGTTTGTTTATGTTGATGCGACTACACATGCGCACGAACCAGAAACGCTGAGAATTTTAAATGTAGTCTGATGAAGTCCTAAGGAACGAAACGCGTCACACGAAATCATTTCCTTTGATTATATATATATATATATATATATATGTGTGTGTGTGTGTGTGTGTGTGTGTGTGTGTGTGTGTGTTGCATATATCTTCGCAGCATGTTGTCATTGAGACATGTTTCATTGAATTTCTAAAAAAAAATCATGAAAACTAAGTAATCTGCAACAATAATAATCTTGCTGTTAAGAAAATTTTACTGTAAAACTTTGTACCAATTTAGTAAAAGCTCATGTTTAGAAAAAGTTATATATATTGAAAACGATGTGTTATTAGCTGTCAATTTTATCGTAAAATTACATTTGAGCATACTGATATTTTCTATTGTTTACAATTATTTAAAATTAAATATTCATTTTTTTGTTTTTATATTTATTGATCTCATCTCTACAGAGTATTCGGATTTCAGAAAAACAAAGGACGCTAGATGTATTTTCAATAAATTAAAATACAGTTTAGATCGTATCAGCAATTTCAGTCCTCAGTGTATTCATTCTGTCCTATTGTATGTATAGTCCTTATATTATATTTATACATGAGTACAAGTTTATATATTTTATTGATATTTTACGCGTTGGAGAAGTATCCGGCATTGCTCGGAGACTATTTTGCACTAAATATAAAACAGGCAATATTGTGTATATTATAAAAATTATTAAGGTAAGTGACTATGCTGTAACTTACAACCAAAAATTGATTTAGCTACATTACCATTCTATATTTGCACGTGTTAAATTTAACTTCCCTGAGAAATGACTGACCTTTCCTGACATTTGACCGAAGCTAAATGTGTACATTCTATGAAACTCTATGACTTATGGTCTATGTGCATGATAATGTTGGTTGAAATCCATCTGCTAGTTTCTGAGTCTATAGCAGAAAAGCAGACAACTACTTCATTTTATTAGTGTTGTAATCTGGGGAAGGTGACTGAAAAGAATAATCACACGAAGGTGGGTAATGAAGGATAATACTTAGGAAAAGAACACCACATATAAGATTCGCAGGCCGCGCGTAGAAATATTCAACTGCTAGAAGTGAGTCAAGTGAATTCCACAATGGATCTCCAACTGAAGGATATCTATCAACCGCCCCATGCAATCAGATGTGGCACAAGGCCGAATTTAATGTGTGATATGCGAGCCCGTAGGCTCGGCCAAAAATTACCCGTATATACCGTATAAAACGGAGTCGGGTAGCTGTTTCCCGAGGCTAGACTCTGCCTTTCGACATAGCCTCGTCTGGGGATCCTCTCTGCCCGGAGGCAGAGAGTTTGACCAGCACAGCTGGAGACGAATCTACAATTACAGGATATCTACTAACCGTCCCACGCGGTCAGATGTGACACAAGGCCGAGTTTAATGTGGGGTATCCGACCCCGTAGGTTCGGCAAAAATTTCTCCGTAGACCCTGTATAAAACGGGGTCGGGTAGCTGTTTCTCTATACGAGACTTTGCCCTTCGATATAGCTTCGTCTGGGGATCCTTTCTACCTGGAGGCAGGGAGTTTGACCAGAACTGCTGGAGACGAGTCTCCAACTGCAGACCAACATACAGTATTTACTACTGTATTTATGTGAATGGGGACATACCCATTATCGTCCGTAGGTATGCTATAACATAGAAAACTAACCTAGAAGTCGGCCTATAGGCTAGCTCCCGCGGAGAGCTTTTTCGGCCTTTTACCTTCAGCGTCCTATGTACGTTAAAATTTTTAGAAATAGTAACATTATTTTATCTTTATTCGACTTCTTAATTCGGCATAATCATATTTCTAAGCAATCGACATCCGTAGTTTGTTTACCTTTATTTTGTGTGCAGTTTTTATTTTATTTTAAAATCACCATTCTATATTATCCTTTTACATAATTTCACTCTTAAAAACATTTGGGAACAAAAACTATGCAATATTTCGTATTAGTCACAGAAAAAGAAAACAAATCGTATGAGCAACGTACTGTGCCCCGCTTAATTTTTAATTACGGTTTAATTAGACGATATCAATTTCAATTGCAATGAAAAGCGAAATTAAAGTTAAACCTTTAATAAAGAATTATTTTTTAAAAACTTTTTACTCTATTCGATATTTAAATTTAACTTTAAATGAGTTATTTATTTAATTTTTAATCGTGTGTAACTACAGTAATAACTACCTGTTGCTTCAGGTTGTTTATGATTCAGCGAGATAGAAAAACGGACGGACAGACGGACACACGTACACTGCGCTTTATTTATATAGATAGTTAAAAACAACAACATTATCTCTTGTCAACCCTATTGTCAACCCTCCGTTAGTACCGTGGGCTATTTAAAGAACTTACCAAATATTTTCCCTTTAATATTTAGCAATTGGCAAGTCAAATTCTACTGATTACACAAGTAACTTTCTGAATACCACAGTCAGTCAATTACAAGGAATTTTTGGATATTTGTCTGAAATACAGGAAGATGATCGTAACGTAAAGATTGTAATAATTGTGGTAGAAACTTATTCAAATCTCGCCGTAAACTTTTGCATTGCTTGTAATGTAAATTCACTGTTTAGGAGGAGTCAAATTGATCATAAATGTTGTTAAAAGATTACTTCCTTAAGAGCCATCCGTTATTTCCGATTGGGTGATCGTCTCTTTTCGATTCATGATTGACTTGGCAGAAGAATTTTAGCAGTAGTTACATTCTGCGGTAGATTTGTTGCAAATTGAGTCTATATAACCCAGTGTGTACTGCAATTCAACTCTTAGTGTGGATGGAAAAATGGATTCATACCTTTCCCAAGGGCACTTTAACAAAGGAATGTAACGAACCGCAAATGGAATTCGAACTCGGCACTCCGATTTCTCATTTTATGCCGTTATCATCACACCAACCGCACATCCTTTAAAAGATTACAATGAAAATAATACGAAACCTAAATTTTGGCAATTTTTTTAAAGTTACCAATTCATTTTTACCAATTGTTTTTAAATTGATTTTAAAAAATAAAACCTTTCAGTTTTATTCTTTTTTTTTCCATTTTTTTGATGTGAAAGCTATTTTTGCAGATTTAATCTTTTTAAACTTATAATTTAGTTACTAGCAGTGCCTTTTAATTTAAATTTTAAAAATAAAAAACTTTTATTTTATTTATCCTATAAAAAAGGAAAGCAAACACAAGAGAACGTAACATGAAATAAAAGACCTAAACTGTTAAACCTCTAATATTTTAAATGGTATGTTTTGAAAATCAACGATACAATATCGTGATAATAACAGGAGAGTTAACGATGAACATAAAAATTCAGTTGAAGCGAAATATCATGTGTAGACATATGTATATGTAAGTGTACGCTTATTGCACGCCCGTCTATGTAATTTGTTTATAATTCTGTGTTTTGAACGTAGAAAGATAGGACTAGCTAACTAGCTAGCTAGATAGAGTGAGTGCGTATGAAAGAGAGAGAGAGAGAGAGAGAGAGAGAGAGAGAGCAAAATAGAGAGAGAAGTAGAGAGAGAGAGAGCGAGCAAAATAGAGAGAGAAAGAAAGAGAGAGAGAATAAAAGGAAGTTTGGGAGTAGGCATTGAAAATTTCAGTCGTCTATGGCCGAAATCTTACACTCCATAAAAGTGTCAAATTAAAAGTAAAAAACCAAAAGCGAAATAATTTTTCTTTATCCGTTAAGTCAAATTGTCACGCGTTCCTCGTAATTTTGGCCAAATTCCAGCCACAGTAAATCAAGGAAGGTACTTAAATCGACTCAATTTGTCGATATAAACGTACCGAGTACTCTATGCTACAGACGCTTGGTGATTCTTATCAAGAAACCATGTGTCACTCTCTGGCAAGCTCTGACATCGAAGCGGCCGACTGGAGCCAGAAAATGGCATTTATTGAAATCACAGATACCAATAATAGAACCTCATTCGTCAAGCCTGATACAAAGATTGGCTTTTCGTATGGAAATACATTGTTTGATTCTGTTTATTTTGTTGCAGTCTAGCCGTAACATGCTGTCTTATTTCTTATTATTTGAATGGAGACTGAAATTGTCATTTATATGAGGAGCGATTTACGCACATGCGCATTGTAGATTTTATAAAGATAAGAGGACATGGACTATCCGGAGCCCGTAAAGTCAAATAAAGTAGTGTTTTTTTATCGATTTATTGGTTCGTAGATTTGGTTCTGATTTAAAACATATATATATATATATATATATATATATATATATATATATATATATATATATATATACATTTAGAATAATAGTAGCTTATTTGTTAATATGGATAGAATGGAAGTAGCAGAGTTTAAATTCAGGCTAAAACAGCTGTGTTCAAAATGAACACTGTTAAAAGTAACTGAATCTATTGCACCATGGAGAGTAGGTTATCACTTTTTCCCTGACTACATAAGCTTATAAAACAATATTTGATCTGAAAATCTGTTTTTGTTTTTTTTAATCATTTCACACCAAGCAAAGCAATAAAGACACAAAAACGCAGGGATTTCTGACTGTGAAATATATATATATATATATATATATATATATATATATATATATATATATATATAAGAAAAAGAAAAATATTATTAAGGAGCGATAAAATAAATGAACAAGAATTAAGAGCATAGAAGATAAAGATTGACATTGCATTTAAAATTGTGATGATCAAGCTTGGCCAGAAAGCAAGGAACCGGAAGAGAGAAGCGTGAGATAAGTGAGAGAGAAGAAACTCTCAGCAGAGAACTTACGGTTACATCTAGCCATTTCAACTGCAAAATGATGAGACCTTATTGCCAATCTAGTACTGCGCTTAAATTCATGAAGTTTAGGTACCATAGGTGAAAGTTCATCAGAACAGTTAGCATGAATGCATTTATAGGAAAGGCACATGGACACTAAGTTACGACGGTTGGAAGGTGACTGAAATCGAGATGCCAGGTTAGGACCAATGACAATGCAGATACATATTTGAATTTTATCAGAAATCTATAAATATATAGCAGGGGCTCCAGACTATAAGGACGGATGGTAGGCTTACAAATATGTAAGCTAGATTCAGACAAGAAAATATTCTAGCATGTTATAGTGAACCAAATTTGCTAGCAGCGTACATAACAGCTGATTCAATATAATCTTTCCACTTCATATTAACGGAAACATGTGAAGGCGAACTGACTCCCTGTCCTGGAGGTTAGCATTAGCAATGGTCATGGACGACAGAAAGATTTGACCCAGACGACTGATAGAGAGCAGTTTCATTTTGCAGGCGTTAAAATTATCATGCAATTTATTGATCCAGTTAACAACAGGAAGTTGGTTATTTTTTAGTTCAAATGCCAATTTGACATCATCGAACAGATCAGACTTGCTATTGACGCGAGTAAATAGGCCGTAAATGTTTATATTATTAGACTATATTATCATTCGGCTTTGGAATTATAAAATTTAAAACTAGTTTTGCTAGCCTAAAATGATGAACTTGAGCGAATGCGAATTAAAATTTAGAATATTTAAAATATTTCTTCAGCCAAACATGTTTTGGGTCACTTTTATTATCGATATTTAAAAACAAAATAAAAATAAACGATTTTAAATAAACTGAAAAGCAAATGGACTGAGTGGTAATACATACATTTTCCAATCCAGTGTTCTCTATGTTACCATTCAACAATACTATATATCTATATATCTATCTATACAAACTTCTGACGATGGCAACGGCGTGAAAACCCAGGGTCACAAACTCACATCAATCAAACTATATATATATATATATATATATATATATATATATATATATATATATATATGTGTGTGTGTGTGTGTGTGTGTGTGTGTGTGTGTGTGTGTGTGTGTGTGTGTGTGTGTGTGTACTAGATTTCACACAAGCACACACACACACACACACACACACACACACACAGGCACACACATATTAACACATAGGACAAAAAAGACGAGTTAGCTACCTGACTAATGTAAAACAAAGCAGAAGAGAAAGTAGCGTAACTTTATCAACCATAATTAATTCCCCCTCAAAAATTTTTTGATGGAGCTGGAAATATGACAAAGGGTTCCTATTTGTTTCTCATCCTATCATTTTACCAGATTCTAATCCATGTTTGGGCCCATTCATATATATATATATATATATATATATATATATATATATATATATATATATATATATATATATATATATATATATATATATATATATATATATATATATATATATATAGAGAGTGAGAGAGAAGTGGTCGAAAATAAATAAAAATGAATAAAATTTTCCTTGTCCATTATATTTAACGAAAAGATCTTTGAAAAGAAAAGTAGCTGCCCAAATATGCATTAATCAAATATATATTAATCATATATATATATATATATATATATATATATATATATATATATATATATCGATGTTTCATTATAAACGACAGACAAGTATGTGTGTGTGTGCTACGGTAAACGATTGAAGGAGATAGAAATATGTTTCAGACAAATATCTCGGAATGGCATAATCCCATGTTCTGTCTATTCGCAGCCATGGAAAATAGAGAAAAAAGCGTCGATAGCCATTCATCCAACCATAATTACCTACCTCAGGCAATACCAGTAAAACGGCTGCGCTATTTTTGTGAGCCATTTAGCAGTGTAAATAAACGAATGACTAAGTCAGATGTCTGAGTAAAGATTGTCTCAGCAGTTATCAATGATCAAAGCAAGAGAAAATATTCCAGTCGATTAATCATTGAGCAAAACACAAAGGTACCACCTCTCCTAACAGAATGATAGTTTCATTTAACAAGATAAGCTCAGCTGATTCTAGCAGGAAACCAAATGGCGACGAAATATGCGCTTTTGTCTGTATGGGGAGATTTTCTTATTGCAACCGTTAAAATGTAATATACGTAGATACTCGTATATAAGTCTACTGCGTTTTACGACATATACATATATGTTTAAATATATGTTCTGCCACAATCATACTTTTTAATTTCTACATTTTAGTACTTTTAATATTTCTCTTTTATGTGAAATGTCCCATTAGGACGTAGTCGGTCATAGCCCTCCACATCTTTCTATCCTTTGTAACTCCTAATAAGTTTTGTCTTTTTGTTATTTCTCCCAAACCCTGTTCTACGATCCATTTATTTAAGCTTATCAAGTATATTACGAGTTGCTTTCTCTGTCCCTCTCTCCCACTAACTGTCCTATGAGTATCAGATTTTCCAAGCCGTCTTTCCTTATTACGTGCTCCCGAAATTTCAACAGCCTCTTTCTGATGTTAAGTTTCCTTTTTGTTTCCATTTACTCTAAAATCTTGTCGTTGCTGATATGTTCGGTCCATGGTATCTTCAGCAACTTTCTGTAGAACAACATCGTTGCTGCTTCAAGTCTCTTTTTCATCTCTGAGGAGATTGTCCAGCATTCGCTGCTATACAGGAGAGATATGATGTAACAGTTCAATAGGCTTTTCTTTGTTGCTAACGAAATTTTTCTGTCTCTTAATACTCTGCTTAGCTTTTGGAATGCATTTTTGGCCATCCTGATACGTCTTCGGTTCTCAGTGTCGCACTTTTCTTCTTCTGGTAAAACAATTCCCAAATATTTAAATTTTTGTACTTGTTTGAATTTTAGTAACTCCGATTTGTAATTTGCATTTTGAGCTCATCCTTTTGACAATAACCATGCGTTCTGTCTTCGTGTAAATTTTAAAATTTAGGTTTTTATAATTGTTAAATTTTATGCAAATTTTACGTCTTTTATATATATATATATATATATATATATATATATATAATTCTAATTTCCGCTGTCCTTACCTTGAGCTCTCTTTGGATTTATCAAATAATATTATCTATCTATCTATCTATCTGACCGCACACTCGTATATATATATATATATATATATATATATATATATATATATATATATGTGTGTGTGTGTGTGTTGTGTCACTTATCCTATCATATATATATATATATATATATATATATATATATATATATATATATATAACAAATAAATTATGTTTAGAAAGCGGCCTGACGATTGCGTCCAGCATGAAAAACCCTGTCGCCTCTGAGTGTTGACTTCAATGTTTACTTTTATATATATATATATATATATATATATATATATATATATATATATATATATATATATATATATATATATATATATATATATATATATATATATATATATTTTAAACCATTCTTTCATACAAGTTCCACTGAATGAGACCGTCAAGGGATAATTCTGATATTTATTTAGTGTTTTCACCGTTCTTACAATGTTTTCTCTTATGATAACTAAGAATGTTCTAAAATCCTTCATAGCCATTATTGCCCCAAGGACATTCGGCTAACGAATTTTTTCCCCCGCATTTTTTAAAACAGCATATTTATTCATTTTCGTCTACCGGCCTGAATATTCGAGAAATCCAGCATGATTCGAACCTGCGTTCAACTATTGGAAACCGTTATTAGATATCACGTGCTTTGACTTTTCAGCTACAGAGTGCATCGGTGACCAAGTAAAGTTGAATAGTGCTTTTAAACATAGATTTTTCTCTGACTCATTAAATACACATATCCACTTAGTTTCGTAGCCTAACATAGACAAAGCAATTTGTAAAGAAGATGCGGTTTTTTTATTTGTTAATCCGACTGATTTTGATGACGCAAACGTTGTTTTTAGTGGATACTCGGATTCAGAGAGCACATATTTTTCTCTAATAAGATTTCTCGTGGATATATTATATTGGTTAATTAATAAACAAACTACAGTGGATAAAATATATATATATATATATATATATATATATATATATTATTTGTGAATTAGGATCAAATATATAATATATTCCGATAAAATGATAATAAACAGGAAAGCATCTTTTAATTAAGCTTCATAGTTCATTTTTTGACAAAGCTAAATAAAATAAACATTAAATCTAATATTGTTTAATATATATATATATATATATATATATATATATATATATATATATAAGTATATATATATATATATATATATATATATATATATATATATATGAATTCCTCAGATCAATACCCAGTGGCGACAGTCTGTTTCATGCTTGAGCGTAATTTCATATGTTTGCATGTAAATTTTATGGAACTCATAATTTATTTATATATATATATATATATATATATATATATATATGTGTGTGTGTGTGTGTGCCTGTTTGCATGTATTTGAGCTCGTAATGTCTTGAAAAAATGATAAGTAACATACTGCTCTCCACCGAATAATTATGGAGTCTTATTCCTAAAGTTTAGCATAGCCTCAAATTTTATTTCTCCAAAATTACCGGAAGTGTCCGTTGAAGATGTTTTATACATCTTCTCATATTTAATGTAGTGCCATGTACAAAATATATATTTGGATACTTATCACACTTCATACACACACACACACACACACACACACACACACACACACATATATATATATATATATATATATATATATATATATATATATATATATATTCCTACTACTCCAATTATATATAATTGTTCTAATGTAAGAATTGTTATCTGTACAATATAAATAACTAGGAAAAGCATGCTGCCCTTATAAACTTTGCAAATATATTGTCGAAATAGTCACCAAAATAGAAGCAATAAAATGACGAAAATACTAAAACCTCTACAATAACATTGAAAAAAGAAACGTATAACGGCCAAATATCTACATAGATCTTATTGTTTCTGATAGATAAAGACATTTTTATGAGTGGGTACGATTGGTGAATGATGAATCACTCAGAGGTTACAGCTAATCTTGGTGGCGAGACACTCGACAATCAAGCCCGACTAACAATCATACTATATTTAATGTTTACTTGACATAATATAGCCATATTTCACGTCAGTTGCGTTCATCTTTGTCTGTCTGGCCTTTTGTGCTGGTTGAATTGTGTTAACTGACCCGGACACTGGCTATCATCAATTAATAATGTTAAGGCTCGGCCCATGGCCAAAATGGACAAACTATGCCATCAGAGTAGCCTGCACATTGTGTATTGTTATTTGAGAAGTGATTTTGTACAACCTTTTATGTGTTGTCTGTTAACGGCGACAATTCCTTCCGGGAAAGCCAAAGTCAACATTTAACAGACGTATAACAATTGTATAATGGCTTTCGGACGAGCGAAGACATGAAGTGACGAATACAGCAACACATTTGGACACACATATTACGGAGAAATATACACACACGCAATTAAATATAAAAGTATATTGGATGTGGTGTACGTATTTCTCTCTCTCTCTCTCTCTCTCTATATATATATATATATATATATATATATATGTATATATTCAGGCATCCTAATTTCATTCAAGCATGTTTGGTTAAATAATTTAGACGTATTATGTATATTTATTTTAGTTTTAATCATTTCAAGTCCACGAATTAATTTCTTGGTGACTGCAGAAAATTGATCAAGATAAATTTCAAAATATTTTTTAAATAATTTTTATTTTCCAAGTATTTTCAATCTCAACTGAGATCATATTGTCTATAGATGTGTTATTGTTAACACCGTAAATTCATTTGTTCACCCCTATGCAAGGGAGATAACATGTGATTTTAAAAAGATTTTTAAATTGTAGTATTTTAATTTAGTATTTTTATATGACACTTTGCTGCTACAAAAATTTAAGAAGTTTTTTGCTATACTCGTAGTTGATTCTATTTTTGGCCAAAATACTCTTATATAAAGGACTTCCAGAATTTTCAGTATTTGCTTATTATTATCTTGATGAAGCACTGATCTATTTTCGACTAATATCTGTCTAAACTGTGAATGTGGACATGAGTGTTCCATTAAATGTTCTGAGATTGAACTATGATTGTTCAAGTGAAACGTAAGCCTTCTCGTCATCGTCGTTGTTGTAAGACAAACATATGTATTAACAATTTTTCTCAGGTATGCGATCTGCCAAAGGATATTTAAATTGATATACGATGTTGGAATTTTGTAAGAAGCTAACTGACTAGAATAGTTGTTATGGATGACAAGATTGGTTGTATTAAATTTACTATAGTATATAATTAATTTTATTTTTTTACTTGGATCAGTAGGGAATATATTAGTATTTATGAGTTTTTTGAATTCACACACACATATATATATATATATATATATATATATATATATACTACTACAGTTCAAAAGGTTTGAGCCGGCCCTGTTAATGTTTAAAATTCGTCACAAAAGTTGTTGCTTTTTTTAATTAGAAATTTTATTATAACAAAAAAAAAAGCATTTCATGATTAAATTTTGCTCTCGGCAAAATATCCTCCTTTAGTCTTAATTACTGCAGCACAAATGTTTGGCATTTATTGCACAAGTTTCTCAAAGTATAAGTTAAGTAATTGATTTCATTCTTTGTTCAATGATTCTAAGAATTCTTTTTCATTTTTTTTTCACTCTTGTGTCAAGTTCATCCCATGCTAATTCTGGGATTGCCTTCAAACCTTTGAATGGTATGGAATTATATATAAAGAATTTGAATACCCCATATGTATAGCCATTTCTCCTCGTAAGACATTATTCTTCCGAGGTTTATCAGCATCAAAGGGTTTGAAGATAAAATGAAAAGGAAGTTTAAATTTTTTAAACTTAAAAAACCAGAAGGAAGAAGAATGAAAAGTAAGAGAAAAAAAAAATAAAGCCAGTAAAGAGAAAGAAAGAGAGTAAAGAGAGAGAAAAAAAAACAAAACAGAGAGAAGAAGAAAAAGAAAGGGACTCGACTGGACAGAGCTAAGCACAGTTGGAAATTTGATACTTCTTAAAATAACCTTGACCTATATTTCAAAATATTAATATCATGTTTCAGTAAGGAAATTCAATCTTTAAAACTTAGAGAATGTTTTTACGATTGCTTTTAAAATAATTTTGAAGAAAGGTAAACAAATGTGACATGTAAAATAAAAATATTGTATAATTGTATGTCTCTTAGTATTTTTTTCTCCTTTTACTAAGATCCCCGACCTCCGTTTCGTTATCCATTCAGGTTAGCTCGTCAGGTAAGCTGTATTTCCCTCTCTCTCTTAATTTCTATATACACCGTGAGTTTAAGTTAAGGCCTTCTTCCTTAATATAGTATCCAACGAATTTCAGCTTTTTCTAATTCTGAGTAGAAGTGTTCTTTCATTTTCTTTAAGGCTTCCTTGTTGCATACTCACTCCGTCCATAAAATTTTCAGTATTCCTCTGTATTACCATATTTCTGGTGCATTTAGTTTTTTCATCACCTATTGCGAGATTGTCCAGCATTCACTGTCATAAGGATATCACATAAACGAAATAAATACGTAGACTAGCTTCAGTCATTTTATGTATCAAAAATGTTCTGGCTGAAGAGAAAAAAGCTTATTGACTAATTCTTCACCTTTTCGACTAAAATACAATTTGTACTCAAAAGCAGGACGGGATACATCTACCTCCAGGTATGGAATCAACAGCAGGATGGATTACGTTTTCTACTAGGTATGGATTCAATTGTAGGACATACATCTAACCCCAGGAATGGATTCGATAGTAGGACGGAAAAGATATTCCTCCAGTTATGGAATCAATAGCACAACGGAATACATCTTCCTCCAGATATGGATTCAATAGCAGGACGGAATACGTCTACTTCCACGTATGGAATCAATAACAGAACGGAATACATCTACCTCGAAGTATGGATACAATAGCAGGACGGAATACATGTTCCTCCCGGTATGCATTCAATAGTAGAACGCAATACATTTACCACCAGTTATAGATTCAGTAGCATTGCAGAACGGAATTCAGATCCTCTTAGTATGGATTCAGTAGCAGGACGGAATAGATCTTCCTCCAGGTATGGATTCAGTAGCAGGACGGAATAGATCTTCCTCCAGGTATGGATTCAATAGCAGGACGGAATACATCTACTTCCAGGTATGGAATCAATAACAGGACGAAATACATCTACCTCCAGGTATGGATTCAGTAGCAGGACTGTCTGAGCTCGTATACCTTTGTTACCAGCCGGAGCAGATGAAAGAAAAGCGTGCCATTGTCACGACATTAAATGGAGATTTCTATATATCTCGAAAATGTTTGGCGACCACCGTCGTTCTTCGATAAGTATTGTTTAAATATAATATAATATATCTATATATATATTAATACTCTTTCAGTCCTCTATTTACGAGTTTAGCTAATGTAATATATTTCTATTCTGGAAATATATTGTGGCTATTTTTGTTGAATGAAAATTTTCTCTATTTTTCTCTAACTATTGTATTATTGATTTTCACCTACAAAATAGCAACATATTTATCAAAACATTTATTAAAATTTTCATTTCAATGAATAATTATATCTTCAGTTCAAGTTTTTATTTAATATACATCATAACAGGGATTGCCTGTTATTTTATTTTATTTTTTTTAGGCGTACAACAATATTTTGCATAATTGTAACTCTATAAGCGCTTTTGTATTGGGTTGTGTAACACCCCATGAGATAATCCCTTTTCGGAAATCCGAAGTTAATAGCATTGGGTTAATCGGGAAATTTTACAGTCTACTTGTTAATGAAGGAGAAAAACCAGAAGTAAGTTAAATAGACATTTAATCCTTTTGCGCATTGTTATCGAACAGTTTCGGCCACGTGTGTTCGCTAGGAGGCAAAACTGAAAAAAAAAACAGATTTGGGCAGAAACTCCTTTTTAACATATAGATCTCACCTTCTCGCTAATTGCTGATTCATTATTTGACATGTGAATAAAAAGGTACTCCACCCCACCAAATGCCTTTTTTTTCCTTTTTGCGATGGCTGGTGTCACTGTTACTGGCCGTATCAATTACATCATATTTCAGAAATGCAATATATTCCAAATAATATACGTAGTTGCTTATCAGTAGATATTTTTTTTTTACTAATCCTTCAACTTAATTTATTCGCCTTTTCTCCAAATAAAGGATTTTACAAAATATTGAATTTAAACATGGTAGGTTCTTCTGAAGCTTTCACCACTACAATTAAACGATCACTATCTATATGTAATGGACTCTCCCGTCGGGTTCGACCTATGGGGATCTGACAAGTTCATTGATTCAGTTATGAAATTTTGTGCGATAATCTTAAGTGGCACTTAAGACCTGTTAGTGATTTACAAAGGAGACCGCATATGGATCAAGAGTAAGGTTTGTGGGATGAGATCACTGTTAGATTGGCTGACCTTTTAGATCTTGCTCTCGATTCTTGAAGACAATTCAGACAAACTGATTGAAAACTGCTGAGTCCACTAAAACGCGTTGATCTCCTTTAAGTGTGGATGGTTCTGCACAAGCCTCCCCCACTTTAATCAAATCTCTTGTGTGGGTTTTCTGGCGGTTTATCTTGATTCGTTCATATATATATATATATATATATATATGAATGATAAAATATAGTTCTAAGGTATGCTATATTTATGGGTAAAGGTGGTCAATATCCTAGATAGAGCGTATATAAATATAAAAGTGAACACTGAGGTCAACACCTAGCAGAGACATTCTGATTCATACTTGAACGCAATCTTCAGGCCATGTGTGTTGATTTTGGCTCGATTATGTATATGTGCTGGTCAATGGTTAGACGAATTCGTGTAGTATAATTTTAAATACAACTGTACAGTTTACCCAATAATCTTGGTACAAATAATGCATCATCGACCTACATATATTAATAGTCAAACCAATATCAACACACAGGTCCTGAATATTGCGTCCAAGCATAACAGAGACTGTTGACCTCAGCACCTCCCCCATATATATATATATATATATATATATATATATATATATATATATATATATATATATATAGTGCTGTTCGATAAAAAGTGACTCACCTGATTTTTTTTACAAAAAAAAATATTTTTTGTCTATTGTTTTTTAAGGTTAAAATAATTTTTAATCTTACTAATATAAAGACCCCTTCCCGACCACCTAGGAAAAAAGTTTATTCACACCAAGGTATTCTATTGATAATTCTAAATTTGGATATAAATGAGATTCAGGAAAAAACTCTGTGCAAAAAAAGTGACTCAGATATCGCATTCTAATGATTAAACTGGTAAATTTAAAGAACTTTTGACAAAATATTGAAAACTATTTTACAATACACTCAGAACAATATTCTAGAGAATTCTAGAACAGCTTAAATTGAATCTAGAGTATTCCAGAATATTACAGAAAGCCTCATACAGTATAAAAACAGCTTGAAATAGCCACTCAAGTCACGAACCAGATGAAAGGGTACAAACACGCATAAGAACCACTTAAGGCATTTATTATTGCCCTTTCAAAAGCAGGCAAGTCTACGAGAGAAATTGCAGAAATTGCTATAACCTCGCAATCGACTGTCTCTCGAGTGCTTAGGGCACATAATGATGCCACTCCTGCTTCAAGGAAGGAAACAAGGGGACGAAAGAAAAAGATTGATGATAGACTGAAAGGGAAATCAAGAGAGAAGTTGCAAAGAATAGGACTGTAACTACCCAATAAATTGCAGCCAGTCTAAATGAAGAGCAAGATGTTAGTCTTGCCTCTTCAACAGTCCGTCAGAACAAAGTTACAAATCTTGTTAGAACAAGGCTACAAATCTTGTACACAAAGGTTTAAGCCGCTAATAAGCAAAGCCAACAAAGCCAAGAATGGGCTAACTATTATATAAATTTCACCGTAGAAGACTGGAAAAATATTCTTTTCTCTTATGAAACGAAAGTTGAGCTAAATTCAAAGGATAAGGTGAGTCACTTTTATCGAACAGCACGGTATATATATATATATATATATATATATATGTGTGTGTGTGTGTGTGTGTGTGTGTATAAATTGCACAAACTGAATATATTTTTTAAATTACTCAACGTTAAACGTAGCGTTATATAGCTTCTGATAGCAAAGATTCCATATGCAGAATGAATGTCTAAAAATATTCTGGTCCCAATTATAACACTCTGTATCTACACCTTGAGCGTTAACATAGGCCTGTAATCGTTCACCCCCGCCCCCCTGCGATACATCATTCCACACTCCGTATCGTTTCACCATGTCCTATACATTCTCAGTGGAATTTATAATTGCGCCGAGTGCCGTATATCTTGCACAGAATGTTTAATGGTAGTCTTTCAAATAGTTCTGAAAACATTGCTACTTCATCTACAGTTGATGGGGTATAAGGTTTTCAACTGTTGTTTGTTTTTTTTTTTAATTCCATGTTAAGTTATGCTGGTGAAATGTGCTCTTTCATTTTTTATTTCGAAGCTTATGCATTATAATCTAAGGCTGAAATAAAAAGAGGAACGCATCTTTAAATATTGTAGATTCGCAATTTAATATCAGTAACCAATGCATATATGCAAAGCTTCATGGCATGCACGATGAGAGATTTAGCCATGAAAATAAAACATTACTGTTCACGACCAGGAGAATCTCGTTTTTATGCTACCATTAAAGTAAAAGAAAACGTAGCATTTTAAAACACATTGTTCTTTTATACATGTTTGAATTACTCATTAAATCACGAAGATGTGCTGGAAGTTAGCTACGGCTATACAAGGTTATTGTACTTTTATCGAAATAAAGGTTTACTCGTTTAAACCAGTGAAAATTTCACGGTTTTTCTATTTGAAATTTCTGATGAATCTTAATTCTTCAGTTAATGATCGAATAAGCTCATGGCGATTTCTACAACAATAAAATATCCGTAGAAATTCATCTATCGCATCGTTAAATATTAGCGCTTAACAACTTTAACAAAATATTGCAATAAAAATCATAAATATGAATGCTAGTCTTTATTTTAAGAAGTGGGTACAAATGAAAAGATTTTAAATTGACAAAGTTTTCCATTTAAGTGAAACAGGCGTTAAACACTTCTATCCTTCCTTCTGCCTTTCATTTTCTGACTGAAAAAGGTTGGTCTATCGAAAGCCTACTGGCTTACGACCATATCACACTAAAACACTGGTACTCATCCGATCACCAAAGTTAAATGACTTTGAACAGGTGAGCGCCTAGATGGGCGACCGTTCAGGAATACTAAGTGCTGTAAGCATGGATGTGCAGCTGGTGTAATGGATAACGGCTCGTAATGAGAAATCGGAGAGCCGAGTTCGAATTCCAGTCAGGTTTGTTATATTCACTTAGGTGCAAATACTCTTAGGTGAGGTATGAATCTACCTCTCCTCCTCCCAGCTATAGTCTAATCAGTAAGACTTAAATCAGAAAATCATTGTTATCTCCAAAAAGCTCTTACAATCCAAAAATATGTTTTGGCTTTAAATAAACTCCAAACAGTTGATACACCGTAAAAGTCAAATCGATCAATCAATCAAAATTTCATCGTTTTTAACAAGGTCGATGGAAGATCTGACTCGGTCCACAAGCTCCGTCGTATACATTGGACATTTAGGTGGGGATTTCTAATTGGAAGTAGATTACCTGATGTTGTTTGCTTTTTGTCTTGAGTCAGGTTTCCATTTTTGAAGTGGTGGTGGTGGTGGGGGGTCATCTTCCTGTCTTTTTCGGGAATGTCAGTGCCTAAAAGTTTAATTTCCTTCGGTGCAAAGACCCATGCAGGTCTTTTGACAAGTTGACTGTTCAACATATACGGGAAAAAAAGAAGAAAGAAAAAAGAAAAGAAATGAAACGTAATGTTTCCACGTAACTTGACTATTTGTCGCCTAACTTGAATGAAAAACTGTAATGCAGAGTACTGAAAAAAAGGACCAATGACTATATACTCTAGTTAATTCAAAGTAGCAATAATCCCATATATAAAATAAATGGACTGAGCAGACAAAACTTTATCAGGAAAGCAAAACTGTCATGCCAAGATATTACTCTAAGTTTGTTCTACTTTTACCCACCATTCGTTAAAGTCACCTGAAAACATATACTCTCATGATACTAAGTATGATATTAGCTTTAAACTAATGTTTAAATCTGCAACCAGAAAAGAAGAATGGATCCAATCTCTGGACTTCAGATCTCAGTCATCTTCACGGCTCATAAGAATCACAATGTTTCGAATTGTCAATATACGAACAAAAACAGAACTGACTTCCACGACAAAAAACAAAAAAAAACAAAAAAAAAAAAAAAAACTATCGACGATGAATGTGAACCTTGTAGCGCTTAACAAGCGCAAAACGTACTTACTCTCTGCACTGAAAAGCGCGCTTAATGAAATCCTCCTTATCGCTGCAGTGGAAGCATTCGGGATCTATCTATAGATATATTCAAGCATGTTCCATTGAATAATATAGACATATTATCTCCATTTATTTTTATAATAAGCTTTAGCATGACGAATTTAGCCTGAATTCCGGTTTTGCAAAGCTCAAATTACTGTGTTTACTTAAGGTTTGATTTCAGAATAGAATACAGGTTCGATTCCTGTCGGAGGATGCATATTTTCTACGAAATTCCGCGAACATTTAGACCTGTAAATGGAATTAATATTGTTTATTTAAAAAAAAGAAAAAAAACAACAAACAAATACTTCGTTGGAAATTAAAAGAGAAAAACAAAACTCCCACAGTTAAATGGAAACTACTCAGGAAGGCTCGAACCTGTAATTCTCTATACGGGCCATGTTATCTTTTTCTTAACGAAAAATTGTGATGTTAAGGACAGGATTAATCACTTAAATCAAAGGAATGAACTTACTGTTAACTGTAGACATAACTTACGCTTACCTTGCAATATAAGTAATAATATAATGAATAATAAAATAATGATATTGTAAGTTATATAATTATTTTTATAGGTTCTTTATTTTATTTATTTATATATTTTTTTATTGTAACCTGACCACCGACGTTAATAATAACCTACCATTATTAGCAAGCGAGTTAATCTATGACATATACTTAATTTTTATTCGGCGTGTGATATTGAACATTTGTGATTGGTTGTGTTTTAATTTTGCATAGACTCAGAATCCGAAATAGTTAACTATGCATGCATGTGTACGTAGGTCCGTGTGGTTGTTTGTATATCTGTTTATATGTGTGTATATACATATGAACATATATTTGTGCATGTAAGTGTGTCTATGTATATGTATGTATGTATATATGTATATATAATTGTATTTATATATATGTGTGTGTATGTACATATATTTGTGTATATGTGGGTATACATATGTGTTTGTATATGTATATTTATATTTGTATATATGTGGCTGTTTTATTTATATGTTTGTGTGTATATTTTTGTTTTTACACGTGAGTTTGGTTTTTCGTATTTATGTATATGTATGTGTACGTGTGTGCATGTATATATATATATGTGTATATGCATGTATATGTCTTTTTGCTGTTGTTTTGTTTATAGCCCGTTATGTGTATTTCAGCTACATATACGTATGTATAAATATTGATGGTGGGTTTGTGTAGATTTATTAGTGCGTTTATACTTGTTTTTTTTTGTCACTCTTATTTGTATACTTGTATGTGAATGTGATTGCTTGTATTGGCTTCTACATATATATATATATATATATATATATATATATATATATATATAAATATAAATTTTTTGCCTGCTTTTATATGTGTATCTGTCTTCATTTTTATTCTTTTCTATTTTTTTATTTTTTCTATTTTACTTTTTATATTTTTTCTTCCTATATTTCCTGTGTGAATATACTTTCCAATATTTACCCGCCTTTACTTATACATACGTGTTTGTGCATATTATATGGATGCATTTGTTCTGTCATTTAAAAATTCTATTCCCTCCCTACCTTCTTATTTGAATTCTGACTTCCATGCATCAAATATATATATATATATATATATATATATATATATATATTTTTATCAGCGTCGAACTTCACTGATAAATTGGCACTCTGTGAACAATAATAAAATATATATATTTTTTTGGTCTCATTTCTGAGAATCTTAAAATAATATTAAACTTGATGCTTAATTTGAAATTTTTACACTATTTACATTATTAGGACTATTGTTCTCATCTTTGTCGCCATATTTATCACAACGTTTCGGCTATTGTATGCTCCGGCCTCCTTCAGGTGGTTGGAATGTCGAACTGAACCCTTTATTTCGCTCACTGGGGTAGGACACATGGCACAGTGGATAAAGGCGTTGGTTAGTTCCAGTGACAGGAGCCAAAGAGTCTGAGTTCAATACCCGGTTAAAGAAATGTAGAAATTGGAGAGGGAAATTAACAGGAGATGCGGGCACATTTGCTTGTATGATTGTATTTTATTTAAAATATATATTAGATGTTCATATTTGTATTTGATATTATAGTTATATTTTTGCATTTGGAGGTATGTAACTATGTATTTTTGAATTTGTTTATGCGTATATATATATATATATATATATATATATATATTGTTTGATATTATTTGCCCCGTAAATAAATGGATTACTCCACTATCATTGCAGTACTGAATAAATATCAATATTTAAATTATGCAATGGTTACTTTTCAATCAGTACCTGGAGATTACAGTGACATTGAGGTGAAATGTATATGTATTAGTGATATAGAGTATAACGCTGTCATTATACATCGAACAATATTTTGCTAGCACCAGCACACAATGTGTGATATATATATATATATATATATATATATATATATATATATATATATATATATATGTGTGTAATTAAATTGTTATCGGTAAAGGACGAAGAACAACCCTATATTAATACTGCCAAACAAGAAAACATGGCGTCTGACACCTATATACACAAAACTCTAAAGTGCTCAATGTCTTTAGAAATCAAATTTAAACTGAGCTGTAAGACCGACACATACAAAACAGTGTAGTAGACTTCAATCCAAATCGTCTTTTTCACGCTATGGTGATCGTCCGCCGGCAAGAACTTGTCGTCTGACGATCGTCATATCGTCACGATTTGGATCGGAGTTCCTAAGTGCTGTTTCGTGTTTCTTAATATATATATATATATATATATATATATATATATGTTGCTTAATGGAAAATTATACCTATTGAAAATTGCATATTAGACGGAGAGTGTGAACATTAAAGGTAATTATCTTCCTGCTTATATCTAAATTAATCGATGAAAAGATGAAGGTGGAATTCCATTCCGTTTTAGTTGAAAAGAGACCATAAACAAAAGGAAACTACATTTATGTTAAGATAAAACAGCTGCTTTGAGATGGAAAATTCTTAAACAAAAAAAAAATTTGATTGGTGTTTTCTTAATTTTTATAAAAATTCTTCAAATAATCGCGTGTAAATAAAAAGAAACTAAACAAATGTAAATAAAAATAAACAATAATATACAATCTGCACTGTGAGAAATCATTACAACAAGAGTTAGAGATTTCTATTGCGTTTCTTGCTTTATTTCTTTCAAAAGAATATCATTATATAACATTTCCTTGAATTTGTAAAACGTTTCACACTGGTTATTTCTTTGAAATAAAACTATTATGGGTATACACCTTCTTTTACTTCATATAATTTCTAAGCAACTGGGCGTCTTGCGTAATATTTTCTTTTCATTTTGTTTGTTTCATATACATTTGATGCATGCCTACAGTTAAAATGTTGAATAAAAATAATCGTACAAATATATGGAGAATGATTTTTCTTTCTTCATAAAGAAAAATATCTTTGGAAGAACTGATAAATGAGAATAAAGTTGCAAGAAACAAAATGGCGGAGGTTGGCTAGGAAAACTGGCGGGAGGCTTTTAACCGCGATGCACTGAAGAGGAAAAATGACTATTTATGCATGCGCACGAAAAAAGATAGAAAAATTCTAATTGCCGTATAAGAAAAGAGTTTTGCAGAGATTTTATGTAGCTTCATACTTGCAAAGTTATGTGAAAAGATAGGAAAAGAGTAAGATACACATGGTATCCTAAAAGTTACGAATTATTAGTTGATTTAAAACGGAACATACAATTAATAATTATATTTTTTATCCTTACAATGCCTTGATGTACGTGCGATACACACTCATATATAAGTCGAACTTTAAAGATAACATTTAAAAGTAAATTATAAATTCGTGTTATTTTTTGTAAATAAATGCAGCTTTGTAACTAAATAACCTTAAATGACAGCCTCTGTCTATATATGTATCTCCATATATATATATATATATATATATATATATATGAAGAAATATACACTTAAGGTGTGCTATATTTATGGGATAGAGTGCTCAATATCAGAGATAGAGCGTATGTAAAAATAAAGTCAACAGTTAGAGGCGACAGGCTGTTTCATGCTAGAAGCAATCGTCAGGTCTGACGATTGCGTCTAGCATGAAACAGCCTGTCGCCTCTAAGTTTTGACTTCAGTGTTCACTTTATATATATATATATATATATATATATATATATATATATATTACTTCAAATGTTATATATATATATATATATATATATATATATATATATATATATATATATATATATATTACTTCAAATGTTATTATCGTATATACTTCATATTTGAAATATTTTATTATTATATATTTAATTATTAAACTTTATTTATTAAAAAGTGTCTATTACATCTATCGGCCTTCTCATTCAAGAAATCCTAGTAAAGAAAATGCGTTTTCCCATCAAGGATCGAACCTAATAGTTTAATAAATAATAATGGGGCTTTTATTTCAAATACGAAGTGTCCGTTCTAATAACGTTTGAATTAGTAAACATTCTTTAGAAATATAAAGTTCTCAGAATAAATTTGTAGAGAAGAAAACGATTGTAAAATAATGCTTAATCCTTGCCGTCGCGTATCGTCATTTGACTTTATCAAGGCAATTGATGTTAAACAAAAGTGAAATGTTGTGTAGTTACAGGAAAATCTAAAATTTTGAAAAAGACGCTCCGGTTTAAGCCTCATTTTGGATATTTGTAGCTTTTGCGTCTTTTTTTTTTTTTTATTAAGAATGTATTTTTGTTTTCCATGTCGACAATGTGTGAAAGTTTTCGCAATAAATCCAATCTAATTTAATTTCCAGATTTTATTAGCGATTATCTAAAAGTTTTTTAGAGGGTTTACAGGGTTGTATATAATTATACAATGCGATGTCTGGCAATTCACAGGCATTTTAAGAAACGTGTGGCCAGAGTGAGAGGAATTTTATTGATAGTGGGCTGCTCTTCTTTTGCAAAGCACCTCCATATTTTGCATTCATTTTACAGTTGGAGTGCAATAGCACTCTTGTAACATCGACCAAAATATGATGGATATTAAAAGAGACACTGTGAATTTTTATTATATCTTTCCATAGGGCACTTCATATACCACAAATCGACTTTTGTTATTTTCGACGAAAATACAACAGCCGTCAATCACTCCAACTGTAAAAACGATGACAAATCTTAGAAGGACTTTACAGCAAAATAAAGCAATCCACTATCATTTTTAAAATAATTTCCATTTCATCGTTCATGTGTTAAAACGTCTTTGTCTTACTTAGGTCAATTTCTCCAGATGAACACAAAATTTATCCCCTAAATTCTAGACAGCAGCAAAAAGGTGATATCTTAGCTATTTTTTCCAACTTTCTTGGAATGTGACCAACGAGGATCGAATGTTCTCGTAACATAATCATCTGAGAGACTCCTTTCAGTCTTCCAGCATTGCGTCTTCTGAGGCTAATATTCTCTGCTGACATTAAACGGAAAGACTATATTGAATCCATTTCTAGGTCACCTGTTCAGAAAGTTTGTTCACTAAGCTGTGTTAGACAATTTTTCTATCCGGAATCTATTTTATACATCTCGAAGTCTACCATTCATACTGGCTTACAATATGGCTGATGCATAAGCAACAAAAGGCTGAAAAGACATCTTTTGTTCGTTTTATTTAATAACGTAAAGTTACTGCCCGAATAAGTTTAAAGTTTACGGTAGACGTTGTCAAATGTACGATCCAAGATACAATCCAAGAATTTCTTTTAGAAATTTTCGGGGCGGGTTCCTGACACCAAAACAAGCAACGCAACGTTAAACAGAATCAAAGGCTGAATGACTCAGCTGTCTTCGGCGTGGAAACGCAATCTGATACAGCTCTGCAGCCTCGGGTTCATTACCATTCGCGCGGTCGTATGTAAAAATGATATCTGCCTGCTCACGTTACGAATATCCTGACATTGTTAAACGGAACACTTCTCAGTTAACTCACTACTAAAAACTGTGTACGTTGAAGACAGGCTAGCCAAAAATGTACACGAATTACAAATGTAATGTAGTTTACATACCAACGCAGCACTTTAAATTTAATAACTCAAAAATGATGGATTTGCGGGCCTATGTTTATATGAACTTTTGTCATTGTTTTGGTGTGAGTAACTCGCCTTCAAAGTTTGTAAAAATATTTTTGATTCACGCTGGGTTTACAGACAGACGCACACACTCACACACGCACGCAGACGCACACACACACACACACACATATATATATATATAAATGTATAGGTAAAAATGTCTGTGGGTATGTAATCCAAGTAGATCCTATTAATATAAAATATTAAAACTGATCCACAAAAGAGAGCTCAATATAATTTACCTCATACAAAATGATCATCTGTATGAAGTAAATTATTTGGATATCACAATTAATTCACACACACACACACACACACACACACACACACACACACACACACACACACACACACATATAAATATAAAAGTGAACATTGAAGTCAACATTCAGAGGCGACAGACTGTTTTTTAAAAACGCAATCATCAGGCCTGATGATTGCGTTTATCATGAAACAGTCTGTCGCCTCTGAGTTTTGACTTCAATGTTCACTTTTATATTTACATACGCTTTATCTCTGATATTGAGCACTTTACCCCATAAATATAGCACACCTTAAAACTATATTTCTTCATATATATATATATATATATATATATATATATATATATATATATATTCATGAATTATTCATAAATATATATATATATATATATTCATGAATTATTCATACAAAAAACAAATATATATATATATATATATATATATATATATATATATATATATATATATATATATATATATATACGTATGTGTGTTTATGTAAATATATGTGTGCACGTGTATTGTATATAAATAAAATAATATTCCTTTGATATTGATACACGTTTCATTAAATATGGCGGACAAAAATGCTTCTATTATCTTTAATTTAGACATTTGTAGATTGAATGTGTTTTGCACGAGGATTTTTCTTGTGGGAACAGGGGGTTAGGTATGCGTGTTTACTTATCGAACTAAGATTACTCAAGAGTATTCCCTGTCTTCTAATTAGTGTGACTCGAGTGAACAATGCATGCGTTTAATGCTTTACTTCACTGCAAATATCACTGTCTTGTACAGGGCAATGAAATTGACAATTTTCATTGGTTTCGTGTTAATTGTCAGTGACATTCAATGAAACACACACACACACACACACACACACACACACACACACACACACACACACACACACACACACACACACACACACACTTGTGCAAAACTAAGAATAATTTCGTTATTTACTTTTTGTGTATTTTTCCAATGAAAAATGACCCAGTACACATGTTAGTACTTCGTATGTCCATTCCACGAAGTCTTTTCTTGCAGATTGACCACAGATTCTCGATTGGATTTAAATCAGCAGTGTTTCCGAGCCATTCGATAATACTTTCATTTACTCTCTGGTAAGGCTTGTCATTGTGTTCGTACAGCCTTGTAATTTTCATACGCTTACAGACAATGGCTGTATGACAACTAATCGATAGTTGAGACAATAGTGTCTGGGCGTGATTAAAATCTGATACAATCACGGATGATGTAATAATTTTCAAAGCCAAACAAATTTCAGCATATACCCCGAAAATAGATTCATATTACTGCACACGACTGCAAATGACCTAATCTGAGGAAAAAAATAGAAATCAGTTATACCCTGTCACTCCAGTGGATCTAAAAAAATGATCATATGGTGAAAGAAAGGAATTGAAGAGGTTGTTTCAATTTATTTGCACAAGGGTATATATATATATATATATATATATATATATATATATATATATATATATATATTACGAAATGGACAAAGTCCGACAATTATTTTAAGACATTTTTTATGTTTATACGTTCTTTTTTATACATACAAATATTTAAGTAAATGCTCTGTTTATAATAAAAGAGTATTAACGACATTTACTGGCCTGAATGTCCGAGAAATTTTCATAGAAAATATGCGTCGTCCGCTAGGAATCGAACCTGTATCCTCTACGGAACCGTCACATAGCCTGACGTGCTTTTACCGATTTAGCCACAGAGGAGCGTTTTGGTTAGCAAGGTCGATTTTACTGTTTTTCAAGCCGGTAAATGTCGTTCGTTCTGTAAAAGATTATGAATACTGTTCAGGCTGGCCATTGAAGTCTGACCAATGAAGGCTGGTCAGTACCATCATGGACATGGTAGAAATCATCCATTTAGTTTGACTCTTGGAAAGATAGGGCATGGCAGTAAGAGTGAGGTATTTTCTGGAGTGATGCAAGGAACCGATCATATTTCCAGCACCTTTAGAACATACGTGTACCATTTGAGGACTGATGTGAGATTTAAATCCAAAAGGCGTTCAATATAAGGAGACTCATTGAGCGTATGAACTGAAGAAGAAAAATGTATCAGAATCAAAGGCGATAGTAATAAAGATGATTAAAGACAGACGATTGAAGGGGTGATAGGATTGCCGAAGTGATACCCGAAATATATAATAACGGAGGACCTCAATAGATCAATCCTCATATCACTTCTACTTTCAAATTAATGTAAGCGCCATCGATCAACCGGCTTCATAAGCCATATATTAATTAGAATCCTAAGAATAGTACTCGTGTTAGAATTAATGTTGAAGTAGGGCAAGAAAAATACGCCTTTGTTCAAAACACTGGAACAAAAAGACAATTTTTATTTTCATAATGCATTTAGAGTGAGCAATAGAATAATCTATATTATATAGACTACAAAAACGTATTCGACAAATAAGACAAGAAGAATTCCTTGAAATTCTTAGGAAAAATTAATCTCTCGGAAGTTATTAAATGACCCATAATTTGTATTGAGAATAGATAGCTTACATGCGGACAGCGAATTAGGTAAGTGACTGAACAAAAGTAAAAATAGAAGCATGACACGAATACATTTTTTCACCATATGTGTTTAAATTGTGCCATACTTAAAATCAGAAAGAGACAGTAGACATTTATTAGAGTTATGAGATGGGACATCTAGGAAAATCTAATACGCACAGGGTTTATCGATAGAAGGAAGAGTAGACGAATACAACAAAATACGTACCTAATGAATTTATGTGAAGAGATGTCAGAGCAGGGACAAAGAAGGATGATAAAGTGAAAAATATAGCTTACAGCTAAAGGGGAAAAAAGGAGAGTCAGGATCACCACATAATTCATTAACGATGAAGATAGGCAAATAATTTTAACACAATAATAGGATTGATTGATTAGTTATTTTACGGTCTTTCAACGCTTTTTAAGCTATTTAAAGGCAGAAAATATTTTTAGATTTAAGAATTTAAAAAAAATAATAATACTGATACAAGTCCTATTAATTAATCCATAGTTGGGGAGAGAAGTGGATTTATACTTTTTTCAAATGTAATTTGGACGTAAGTTAATGTAACTAACTCGATTGAAATTGAACTAGAGCTCTCAGATTTCTAATTCCGAAACGTTATCCATTACATCACCCGTACATCGAAGCTTACAGCACTTAGTATTCCCAAGCTGTCTACCCATCTTGGTACGGATCCAGGTCGATGATCCTACGAGAGCCGGTGTTTCAACGTGATATGGCCGAAAGCCCAGACTCAACCTTAACAGCGTATGTTACGCATCTCCCCTTGTTGAATTTCTGGTAATTTTTCCCTAGTGGTTGTGCGTAAATTTATAATCGGTTTATCATCGACTGACCCCTGAAGAGTGAAGAAGCTAGCTTCTTTTTTATTGTGTTTTTAATAACTTTTCGAGTTTCTTTTTTGTGGTAAATATATGATTCCTTTCTTTTCCTCCTCTTGTTTTAATATATTTGCATGTGTAGCGCTTAATAAACATAGTATTAGCAGCAGCCCTCGATAAAAATAGTATCAGCAGCAGCTCTTGATAAAAATAGTATCAGCAGCAGCCCTGGAGGTTTAAAAAAACGAAACCATAATTTGCACAAGAAATGTTAACTGTCTCTTTCTGATATTAAGTATGTGTGCATTGAGCTTCTATTTTCTCTAAAATTTTCTCATTGTTGCTCACATGCGCCTGTTGCGCCTTAAACACAGTATCAGCAGCAGCCCTTGATAAACATAGTATCAGCAGCAGCCCTTGATACACATAGAATCAGCAGCAGCCTTGGGGTATAAGAACAACTAGCTCTCTTAAGTAGCTCTTCCTTCCTGTTTTTCCCACTTCCGAAGTGGGTGCCATGAATTATTCATACTAAAGCAAAAAGAGAGTTGGACGCTTTTCACAGTAAAAAAGAATCACCAACACAGACAAGTCAAACTCAAATACATTCATTAATAAATTTCGTTGTGTAAGCAATTTACTTCTCGGAAAAGAAACTCTTAAACTTTCCTTTTGGTATTTTGTTTAATAAATGTTATCTTGCATTGCAAATCAATCGGCCTCTGCTATTTTGTGCATGTCCCTTTTCACTATCCTTCTTTCATGTACAATAAAATATTCACGTAAGAAATCTTATACATTAATTATAGATGTAGACAACACACTAAATATGTACAGGAAATTTAGAAATTCTGCGTACTGTTTTAAATACATATAGTTTTGAAGCTATACGTGATATAATTAATCTGTAAAAATATTTATAAGTGTGTGAAATTTTTTTGTTATTTCAAAAATAGATTATTGTTCGTTTTATCAATTATTCTTTATCCTTTTCTTGTAACTTCAAAATGATTTTTTTTTTCAGAATTATTATTGACTCATGGCTTCGCTAGAAGAGAAAACAGATTTGGTTCTTTGGTTGGGTGAGCTAAAACCGGTTCCTACTGTCCAACGAAGTCTAGAACTGATTATAACAAATAAGCACAAAACAGGAATTCTGTATCTAAGTGGACGACAAAGTTACAAGAAACAGGTACTGTCAATTATAAACCCCACAGTCTGAAAGGAGAAGTGAAAATAAAAAAAGTGTAGTATCTGTTTAAGAACATAACAATAAATTATAAACATCTCTTATCCTTTTTACAGATCGATTCTAGCATGTATGATTGTACACTTATAGAATTGTACACAGGCTGAATTAACTGATTAAATTATATATATTTATATATACTTTAATATATATATATATATATATATATATATATTAATATATATATATATATATATATATTAATTAATATATATATTAATTAATATATATATATATATTAATTAATATATATATTAATTAATATATATACACATATATTAATATATATATATATATATATATATATATATATATATATATATATATATTTCAAATATATAATAACATTATGTATTCTTCAGAAAGTATTTCTTTGGTAATATATGATATATTTTATTTACTAATGGAAGAATTATATTATTTGGCTGTAGTAATGATAGACCGATTCTGGAACATCTTCAGGAACTCTGCTATAGGAACATGTATATATAGACCATTTATCCGAATTACCTATTTTTGTGATGTTGCTATAAAGCATAGACAATTCCACATCATTCAGAGATAAACATCAAGCTGGTAAAATTCTCCAAAGAAAATTTGAGAAATTTGACTTGTATTTTTTTTTACATATATTAGAAGAATTATTTTAATGATATTTTTTTTACTAACGTGAAGTATTGTCTTATGACGAAAACTTCTGCCAACAAAGAACCATCGGATTGTGATAAAGAGAATTTTAACACCGACTTCTTTCAGGAGGTTATACAAAAGAAAACGAAAAAGGTTTAATATTCCTCAAGTCTTTACAAGTTTTCCGAGCAACTGTATTTAATGAGCATACACACGTCTTTTGTAGGTAAGCTGCCATGAAACGGAAAAAATATCGGACGAATTTATATTCAGCTATGTGTATACGTGTAATTGAAAACCTTAAGCAAGCAGTTTAAATATATGCGCACTTATATCTTCCTTTTATATAAACGCTATTATATTTATTTCTCTGAATTCTCTATTTAATGATGTTGAAAATATTCACTTAGGATAGACCTACCATACAAAAATTGGTCGCGGAATCCAGAGAAGACAGGAATTTAGAGGTAAAAAATAACAAAACAAGAAAGATAATTGTAGTAAATTTTCCAATATATATTTTCAATGTGCAAAAAAAGAAAAACATATTGGCTCCTATTAACAGATTCTGTCCATAAACAGCGGGAGAAATAATGATAGCGTATGAAAATGATTGGAATATATAAATAAATAAAGCGGCATTCTCCTATGCGAAAGACAGGCATATACAAAGGTTCATTTGGTTTTTATTCGTGTCACCCGAATGATATTCACATAAATACAAAACTATACACACTTAATGATATACGCACACACACATGGTCATATATAAGCGTGACGATAGAAAAAGTTTAATATTCAGAAATACTTGATATGACTGAAGAAAATATTAATCGGATATGAACACGTACATGTATATTTTAAAACATCGACTTTCGAAACGAAATCAGTAAACTATGAAAACATATCAGTAAAGTTATCTACTGAGAATTAGAGGTACGGTGGAGTAACGGATATCGTCACGGAGAGCGGAGTTCGAATTCCAGTCGAATCTATTACACCCATTTACGTATTACGTGCTAATACCCTAAGGAAAGGTACGAATCCTCTTCTCCGTCCAGTTAAGGCTAAATAGCAGGATAGACTGGGTCTGCAACTGGTCTGAATTCAAAATAAGGTTCTTTGCGGAGCTTGTGCATCAGGTCTCTGTATTTGCCTTTTCAAAAAGTGTGGTTGGTTCTCCATAAGATTTCGCCATTATAATCAAATCATATATGCAGGAGCTTGACATTCATATGTCGAATACGACGAGGTAGGTGGCTCCAGAATATGTATGTATATGTGTTTGGGTCGTCGATCCTTATACCTCAAAATCAATGGGAAAGTCAATCATATATATATATATATATATATATATATATATATATATATATATATATATATATCTGCTGAATACAGGAGTGCGTCTTTCTCCCAAGCCGCTTCTATGGATTCGTGACACTTTTTCGTTTCTTGAGCGAGTCTTGATAACTTAAGTTGTTTTTCAATAAACTGCTTTTTGGTATCTTCCGTCGATATTCATTAAAACGTGCTTTGGTGGTGTAAGTCTAAGTCGTTCTTAATTAAAAATTGCTTTTGGTTAGAAGTCTAAGTCGTTCTTCATTAAAAATTGCTTTCGGTCAGAAGTCTAAGTCGGAAGGCGTGGAAATCTTTCGGTCAGCTCCTGCGAGGCTGGTCTCCGAGCCCAACAGCTCTCTGTCGATTTGTCTCCGATCTCCAACCCAACTCTTACTCTTGAACGCCCGGGGACGTTCGTTTATATGGACATCGACCAAAACCGGGTTGGGGCCTGTCGTGGTTTGGGTTCTTCGATAATTCCAAATCCCCATTAAGGATTCTCTTTGTCTTCGGACAGGAAAATTTATCACTTCCCATTTTTGGAAGTCAGTTGCTTTCTGTTTTAGAGGGGTTCGCCCCCTTCTGTGAGGAGAGGTCGGAAGAGATTTATCCTCCTAAACTCTTCATTTCTCATATTGGTATCTCATACCACTCCCTTCAGTGGGCGTCAACAAGTTTCCCTTCTTTCTCATTCATTTACCTGCGCCTATTCCCCATGCTACCACTTTAGCCAATGATCTCTTGTCAGTGTGGGGGTGGCTAGACTGGCATCAGTTCAAAATTATCATCTGGAATTCATTAGCGGAATTTTCGCCGACTCATTAGTCAATTTTTAACGGGGTGGTCGTTTCCATTTGGAGACTAAATCCCTTTGTCTTTCTCGTGTCTTAATTTGATCGTATTTCTAGAAGCCCGTTCTCGGTGACAGAAAGTCTGTAGCTGACAGTCCGAACAAGCAATGACATCGTCCATATCAAGATCTGTGTTCATACAGCTGATTTCTTCTTCGGTTTTTTAAGATAATCGAATTTCGATTATTTCTGCTTTCATGAAGTTGACCGAATCGAAATTTATATTATTGCTACGCGTGTGGACAGATTGTTATTCTTTGCCCGTATTCTGTTTCCCTTGGCACTTCACTCTCTTATCATGACATTAATTAACTCCGACAGAATCTGAAACCTGCTTCTCTTACGAATTTTCTGTCTTCTGCGAAAAAATATCTTTCTTCGTAAATGAAAATAAAAATTTTACCCATTTTTCTTTTGTTAAAAAAAATAATGTCGCTCGGTATGTCTTTTGTTATAGCTCTTTCTCGCCTTAAGTATTTCTCGTTTTTAATCTCCATGCTTAATTAGCCAATTACAATAGCTAAATAGTGTCACAATCCTCCCCAACCTATTTTGTCATAGATATATTTATTTAAAATAAGTATGCAGCATATCTTCATTCAAACATGTTTGCACTGAATAATATAGACATATTGTGTCTATTTATTTTTTTAATGTGGTTGGTTCTCCATAAGACTTCGCCATTATAATGAAATCATATATGCAGGTGCTTGCCACTCATATGTCGAATGCGACGAGAGAGATTAGCTCCAGAATATGTATGCATATGTGTATGGGTTGTCGATCCTCATACCTCGAAATCGATGGGAAAGTCTATCATATATATATATATATTTATATATATATAGGAAAGATAGTATATATATATATATATATATATATATATATATATATATATAATGAAAAAACAGACCAATTTAAGGTACCATTACAATAATTTATTTCACCAAAATCCTTTTTAAAGGACTCCGGATCATCAGGTAACACTTCCAACAACGAAATGAAAAGAAGAAAAAAAGGATTTTGGTGAAATAAATTATTGTAATGGTACCTTAAAGTGGTCTGTTTTTTCATTAAATATTAGCTCTGTATTCACATTGAGCTCTCAGGATTTCATCCTCCTTGGAATTACCCATTCGGTTTACCAAGTTCTTCGTAACTTAACTATATATATATATATATATATATATAGGAAAGTTAGTATATATATATATATATATATATATATATATATATATATATATATATATACACATAGAGAGAGAGAGAACGTATAGATATATTTATTTAAAATAACTATGCAGCATATCTTCATTCAAACATGTTTGCACTGAATAATATCGACATATTGTGTCTATTTTTTATGCTGATTATTTCCATTTCTTGGTGTTAAGACGAAATGCATCAAGGAAGTTTGTGTATTTTTTCTAAAGCAAGTACTTTCGATCTTTTCCTGGCTCATCTACAGGGATTAATTACAAAGATAAACTTATCGTAATAGCGACGAAATTTGCCTTCTGTTGAATTTCATCTTTGCATCAAGAAACTGATTAGAGAACTGGAAAGGATCAGTATAAAAATAAATCGACACAATATGTTTATATTATTCAATTATATATATATATATATATGTGTGTGTGTGTGTGTGTGTGTGTGTGTTTTGCACAATAAAAAATTACAAAATTAAAATTTTCCGACACACTTGGTTGTATGTTATTATTTTTTGTTTTATTTTTTCAGTTAGGTTCCTCGACGAGTTTCGGCCAGCATAGCCTTCGTTTAGAAGGAAAAAATCCCTGTTTATTAGTAGCAGGAGTGAATGACTGTTTCTGAAGAAAGTGAACTTTATCCGTAGTTTTCATTTGTTTTTATCGTTAAGAACTTGTATTGTTCAAACGGCCTCTTTCAAGATGTTTTTAAGATGGAGGATAGCAGATTCCTGACTAAGAATTGCCTCCTTGGTCATTATGACAGTTTTATTGGTTGCTGGGAATGAGATATGTGTGTTAAGTGTATGTTATCTTTTAGTTCTTTGAGACTGTGTCATGTGTATATATGTATGTGAGTGTGTGTATAACTGTGAGACCTCAACACCTCTACGAGCATGTTTCTCTTGTGTAGGTAAAAATGTAGGTAGGGTATGATTTATGGGGTTATATATTAACTCTATGTTGCTGAATTTGTGGTAAGTCTCTAATACTTTAATCTCTCTCTCTCTCTCTCTCTCTCTCTATATATATATATATATATATATATATGTATATGTAAAATTTGTATGTTCATAAATATAAATACACACACATGCATATGCAATTTATATATATATTACTTTTACATTATATATGCGTGGTACTTATTGGAAAGCGCTCAATATAATTGATAGAGCTAACATATTTAGTTTGATTGATGTGAGTTTGTGACCTTGGGTTTCACACTATTTGCAATCGCAAATAGCGTGAAACCCAGGCTCACAAACTCACATCAATTCAACTATATATATATATATATATATATAAATATATATATACACACGTATATATTAGGATAATACATTGAAAATATGTAAAAATTCTTTAAAGCGATTGCAGTCATGTTTCATTTAATCTAATTAGACGACTGTAAATTTCTGCAATATTTGATAATATATATATATATATATATATATATATATATATATATATATATATATATATGTGTGTGTGTGTGTCTGTGTGCATGTATATATATATATGTATATGTGTGTGTGTGAATGTATATATGTTTTTGTATATATATATATATATATATATATATATATATATTAGAAATGCTTATTTTTAATTTATTTGTTTAAACTTTATTTTTAAATAGGTACCTCAAATACATTTACTAAAACAGAGCATAGCATGATGAAAATGGCCTTAAACTTGATGAAAATATTTTTTATTGTCTAAATGTTTATATTATCATTTTGACATAAATATTACTTATTTTCTGTGCCAAAAAATGTAGATTAAAATAAACAGAAAGCAAGTCTAACAATGCTGACGATTGACAAGTGACTTGTGACGATTTCGTCACGTACTGACATCTTTCGTGAGGAAAAGTTATCGTACGGAAGGAGAGAAGTGATATAATGATTTAGTTTTAAGGGAACCAACTTATTTACCTCGTTATTTTTAAGGAAAACTTTCAGCACTTCATGTTTTTTTTTTACTTCGCTTTCACCTTTACGTTTACGATGGTTCATGGAAAATATATTATAAAAAAATAAAATAAAACTGTTGAGGGTGAGATCAAATTTTATAAGAAATATATCTAATTGTGACACTATTTGGCTTGCTAAAAAAGAAAGAAGAAAAAGAAGAAAGGCGAGAATTAAATTTAGGTGATAAGAAGGAAAAGGACATTAAGCGGTGTTATTTTTCTGACAAGGAAAAATGGTAAAATTTTTATTTCCATTGTCGAGAAAGGAAGATAATGGATTTAATCTGATTTATGTTACGGGTCGGAAAATGAGATATGTCAATCTGCCCATGGCAATGGTGGAGGTTTCAGGTTGGTCGGATGACCTGCGAGACAGAATTCTAAATAGATAAAAATTAATTGGGTCGCAGAAAAATGTCCGATTGGATCAACCGCAGAATAAAAAAAAAAACAAAAAAAAACAAGAATGCCCGCTGACCACCATGAAGGAAAGGTTAAGCCTTTATCTATGGGCAGAAATCATTGAGAAAAAGCATCTGTTTATTGTCGGGACTAGATATGATGAGAAATTTATTTTATCGGGACGAAAAGTTGGCTGTGTTTCACCAGATGACCACCGACTTGATAATTGGCGAAAACATCGTTGACGAATTCCATATGAAATTCGGCTAAGATAAGAGTCTAAGGACTTGTGGCCGAGAAGAAGAAAGGAAAGAAAGGAAGAAAAGAAAAAGGAAGATAATTTTTTTTTTCAGCAAGATTTTTTAAACCGAGGCTAGTCTGGCCACATCCACACTGCTGAGAGCCCATTGGCTGAATGGTAGCATGAGCGTTAGGCGGAGGTAATCATGTGAAGAAGGAGGGGAGACCCGTTGCGCTCCCCTGAAGGGATAGGTGTGAGATGCCACTGTGAGAGAAAGAGAGAGGGGAAACCCGTTGACACCCACTGAGGGCATGGCGAGATACCAATATGAGAAAGGAAGAATTTGGGAAGACGGAAGAAAGGAAGACTTCCAAAAATGGAAAATAACAAAATTTTCCTGACCGAAAACAAAGAAGTGGATTGTGGGTTTAGATTTATTAAGGAACCTCAAACCCCGACAATCCCACCCCGGTTTTGGTCGTCGTCCATATAAGCAAAGTCGCAGCGAGCGAAAAGCAGTGGAGTTGAGTTCCAGTTAAGTTCAGTTGAGTTGAGTTCCAGTTAAGTTCGAGTTGTTCGAGTTCCAGTTGAGAAGCGGTTGCAGTGAGCTGATAGCTCGGAAGACCCGCCTCGCAGAAGCTGACTAAGTTTCATGCAATTCCGAACTCATCTTCTAATCAAGAACAATTTATTTTTGAAGAATGACTTAGACTCACACCACCAAGACAAGTTTTACGAATATCGCCTGAAGATACCCCAAGAACCAGTTTCTTAAAGAACAAACAACTTAAGATGTTAAAACTCGCCTAACAAACACAAAGTGTCACGATCCATTTATCGGGTTGGGAAGAAGACTCAGTCCTGTATTTAGCAACCTGATATAAAGTATTGTTATCCTTTTTTTAACACCTTTGAACTTTTCGAGTTATTATTTTATTTTCTTTTACATATACTTGTGCGATATCGCCCTTGTTCGAACTCGACTTGCATTACGGCCCGGCGACTGATTGATTTCGTCTGCCTAAGATCAATTCACAACGTGGGTAGACTAGACTGGAAATCAAAGTTACTTCGGTAACCAGACGTTGGAGGCGAGCTGGGAACGACAAGGCTGATACCGAATCTATCAAGATTCCTATCAGAATCAGCAAAAGGTTAGAACGTCACATTTGGTGCCGGGATCAATACCAAGTCACATTAGTCGTCACAGGACAGGATAGGACGACGGACGCAGCCAGGCAGACATCACATTTGGCGCAGCGACACCCGGGGGTGACGTCACATAATTTAAAAGTGGCTTTCTTATGAAATGTTATCAGAAGTGTACATAAAATACTATAATTTTATGTACATTTCTTACATTTTACGGTATTATTTGTACTTCCATTCACTTTATTATGAGTTTTTATATTTCATTTATGGGAAAATGACATAACTGAGATAATATAAAAAATAAGATCAAATAAATTTCACAAGATGACAGTAATACTTATAGGTACACTTCTCAGTTGAAATTCAAAAATCAAATTAACTTCTCCACAAGTGTTTCGTACGAATAATTCGGCAAAAATAAAGACCGTAACAGCGTGGAACAGCGATTAACTCAAATAACATGATGTTCTGTACGTTTGAATTACAGCCGTTTTATGGACACAAAACCTATGTGAAATTATTTTTTTTTTATATAGTGGGGGTTTGGTGATTGTACCCAGCTTTACAATTTATAATCTGTAAAGATAGATTTACTTAATAACATTACTGACTAAACTGTACATAACTAACTTTACAATATTTAACAACTTTAGTGTAAAAATCATAAAATAATATAAGAAATAACAAATTATTGATTTAAAATTTCATTTTTCATCGAAAAAGTTTTTTGCTTTCAGACAATATTTTTCCATATTCATAAAAAAAACAACTAAAAGCATTTGAAATTAAATAATATCTTTGTTTTATTGAGTTTTGTATGTTACAATCCTGGGCTGATATTCAGGTATAGGGGGTCCGATTAAAAAAACAAAAACAAAACATAATGGCTTTCCTCAAAGCCTTGTGCTTTTAACTAATACAATCGCCAAATTGGATTAATAGAGATTTCATAAAATTAGTTGGGTGGGGGTAATAAATACAAAAGTTTCTTGTCATGACTTTAAAAAATATAATTATAATAAGTTTCATCATGTTTTAATAATTTCTGAAAGTTTCATTAAAATCCGACAATTATTTTCATTTTTGCAAGATTTTCCAAATTAATGTCTGTCATAAAAAAATGCGCTAAAATTTTCTGTAGTTATTTAGTAGTTCCGCTAACACAAAGAGAAACAAATTTGTTTTATTTTAATCAAAAGCTAGAGTATTCTAAAAAGTTGGAAACATTTAAAAAATAATTAAAAATTACTTTGTTCTTTCCTCTTAATACTAATATAACGATTTCAACGATAACATTTTGTTTTCGTCAAGTTTGGGGTCTATTTCATCATGATATGCTCATTTTTAGCGATCCCATGGAGGTACCTATAGGCATATTCGCGAAATCATGTTAGAAAAGTATCCGCTCCCGGCAAGATTTAAACATGCGTCGCCTAGGGGAAACTGAAAATTAGATCCGATGCACTTTAGCCTCTCAGGGGAGGCAGGTTCGATTACTTCCTTAGGGAACCTTTTTTTTAATAAGTGTTATGGGGTTCACCCCTTTTTCATACAAGTGGACTCGACCAGTGTGTATTTGTACTGCTGCCGGTAAATACCCGGAAGACGGAAGTGATACAGTGATAGTGTGAGGTAATCGCTTTGTAGGAGTCACAGTTGCGAGCACATAGACTCAGAAGGAAGGCATACTTCGATACTAAATTTCCCAGACTGTATATATAATATTATTACTAGTAACCGCATTTCTGGATCTACTAAGCGTATTACTTTACCAATTGTATTATTGCGTCAATACATTTATTTGCTATATTTCATTCCTGCGTTTGTCATTCATTTGAGACCGGATTTCATGTTGGAATCCACAACAATAAGATTTCTCGAATATTTAGGCCAGTTGATGAAAATAAATAAATATACAGGTAGGAAACAGAGCAAATATCGGCTTTCGATATTAGAAAATTAGAGAATTAAACGTGCCGAGATCGAATTCCATCCGTGTTCGTTACTTTCGCATAAATCATCTTGGAGAAGATATGAATCTATCCCTTCATCCTCTAGCTATGGGTTAAATAACAATACAGACTGAGGTCTCTAGGTGTAGTTTATGACCGGTTGGATAAGTATAGCACGTGTTCAGGACCGTTATGGTGTCACTGCTGAGTGAATACGATATAACCAGAAGAAAAGACAATGAAATTCACAATTAAATACAGCAGGATATTGGGAATTATATGATGTCGTGGGCCGACTTTTGTCTTTCTAGATTTCTTTTGGGTTGCCATGTTCATGATTTTTTGCCTTCGACATTTTCTAACTGCCATTCTACATTCTCCGCCATATCTTTTCCCTATTTTTATTTTCTTCTCATGTTGTCAACTTCATTCACGTTTTTCGTTATTCTTATTTCTTGTTGCTCTGTTTCCTGCTTTGTTGTGTATATTTATCAATTTTCTTTTTGACCCTTATGATGTCGATGAGTCATAAAATCTCTTCCTTTGTTTCTTCTTTCATTTTCCTTCATATAATCTATATAATCTTTGTGATGTAAAACTTTCTGCATGGTCATAGGTTTCATAGTCCGTTAAGCAATGGATTTGAGTTGCCCTTTCGACCAGCTGAGCACTAGTGTTTTATATTTCGCTATTGAAATTGCACTGGTTGTGTTCTGTTTTTGTACAGTGATGTTCCCCCTGTGCAATGGTTACTGAGTAAGATACACTGTTTATGTGGATATGTGGGGAAGATAACGGTTAATCCTAGACTTGATCAGGTGAAGTTTGTAGTGATCGAGGAGCATCCTCATGGGAGTTGCTCGAGTAGAACTTACCTCGCACCAATGGAATACGAAGGGAATGAGATTGATCCGCTACAATGTGCCTGGTATGTCGGGTCTTAGCTGTGAAAGTTAGAACTGGTGCAACTAAGGAATGCAATTCGTTTAAACATCTTTCATGGAAATAGCAATAGAGCAATGAGAGATTTGCGGCGTTTCGGCTTTGAGGAAAGGGGTTGTAGGGTGGAAAACAATTTATCACTCATGAGGACGCGTAGACGCTTTTGGACTCTATCGAGAGTGGAAAGTGAAGATTGGTCAGCTCCGGCCAAAGTATGGGCAACAGTACTTAAATTCTGGCCTGATCTCGCTCTAGTAAAAGTAGAGGATGTCATTGCGTAGTCAGTAGATATTTAAAGGGAGCCGACCATTTTTCCATGATCTTTAGCGATGGACTATATGCACGTGTTCTACTTGAGGTCTGGATTGAGTTTAAATCCCAATAGGCGACCAGGGCAAGTGGCCTCCCTGAGGTTACATTCGGTCATTGTGATTAGTGAGCGTTCTGAGTCCAATCGGTGATGATGGAATGTAAATAGTTTGACTTTCAAGGCACTGAAGATAATCAGAGAGTTTTTCCCCTCTGAGATGTTAGAGCTAGATCAGAGGAGAGATCATCTGGTCTTCTGCTTTCTCTATTCTCTAAAGGAATTCTTTTAGTATTTCTACTTGGTCCTTTTTCCTTTGTTTTCCTTCTTTTGATTTCGTTCTTTACAGGAATCATCTTTCAAATATGTTCCATGTAGGTAAATCTCGTTCTTCATTGTCTGTTTCTCGCAGATTTTCTGCAACCCGAGATCCGATGACCAATTGTATTTTTAAAAACATTGCTTTGCTTTTTTTAGTGTGTCCTTAGCGGGAAGCTTCTCTTTGGGGGGTCAACTCACTGTACAGTGATCATTCATTATTTATACCTTTTAAGAGATATTTTAATCGTAAAATATCATTAGATAAATCAATCAGTTCAATTTTGTTTATCTCATTTTCTTCTGGGTAATTGTCTCTGGAGAACGACTGTGTCCCTCCTGTAAGCCTTTTCCTAAATTAGAAAGAAAAAAAAAGAAGAAAATTATTGGCGGTCAGTAAATGATGTTTTGCACCAACAATTAAAAAAGTTAATGCCCATACAAATAGTTATTTATATGAACATTCACTTAGAGAGAACTATTACTAAATATTCTAAAATTAACTATACTTATTTTAATTTTTGATTGTGTGTACGATAATATGCACCTGCTCATTTGCTTATGAAACGCATTTCTTGAAAGTTAAGTTAAACTTCATTTTTACAGTGAAAATTAGAATTTTTTAGCCTTTTCCTCACAAAATAAATTGCATTTAAGTTTTCTTTTTTAAATAAGTACACGAAATATTTTTCAAAAGATGAATGTAATAAAAACACGCTAAAACCCAGAAAAATTATATTCCATTTGGATAATGGCCGGAGAGGCACGTCACTGTAAGCTTAATGTTTGTGAATGATAAATATTGTTAACTTTTTAAGAAAAGAAACTGAGACTACAAAGGCTGAAAATATAGCAAAACTCATATATTTGTGCAGTTATTCAGGCATTTGATGCTCTTTATTTATTTGTTGTCTTTATTGCTAAAGCAACCTTTCTGTAGAACTATATTTCTATTTGGCTAACTTCAGTTTTATATTAATGGTGTACACTGTTGAAAACAAGCTAAACTCTGTTTTCAAATGGTTTGTATATCAGAGGAAGGACAAAGAATGAATGGGATAAAACATTGCAGTACAAACAGAAACAACTGGAACAATCGTTTGAACAACTCTTAAAATAATAAATATTCATTTTCTACTTTTGTTATTGATTCATAATTCTTTATAACACGACTTCTGAAAGCGTTATTCTACAGCCGTTGTTAAGCAATAGAAATTGGAAACTAAAGAATAAATTCCATTGAGATTTAAATTCGAATCCCTTTTTGTGATTTTTGTCCCAATCAACCTGATGACTGCAACGATTAATCTGTGATGATCGATCGGCTTTTAAAGCAAAAATATAACCAGATAGATTTTATCCGTTAAGTTTCTCGAACTCCTGATTCATTCGTGATTAACCGCAAAACATCGAGATGCAAACAAGTCGGACTTTTCAATTTAGTTATTATTAATTTCACGGTTTAACGAAAAGAAGGAAAATACAGGGATACCAACTGAATCATTGGTACGTACTAAAAATAGCATTTATAGTAATAAGAAATACAATTGGATCCTTTAGAAAGTACTGTTGTTTACATTTCGGGCACAAAGCTGAAGTTATCAGATAGAGATTCATAGAAGTCCTAACGAGAAATAACGTGCTTTCTTTAATAATTCCAACCTAGTAGTTTTCATGACTGAATGGGTAAAGACCAGAGTTTGGCTAGAAAACTGGTTTCCCTGGTAACAAAACGTATATTATTTACATTATTCGGACTATTGTCCTCATCTTAGTCGCTATATTTATTACAGCGTTTCGGCCGTTGTACGCTCCAGCCTTCTTCAGGTGGTTGCAATGTCGAACTAAACTATTTATTTCGCTCACTGGGGTAGACTGTTCTAGTTTCACGTGCCATGTTTAATGGATGTCAGTTATCAGTTATCTCCTGTTAATTCCCCTCTCCAAGTTCTCCATCGCCTTAACCAGAACTTATACTAGTTGTTATTAATTTCATTGCTTCATACAAAAGAGAAAAAAAACGGCGATAGTACGGTATTTTCCGGCTTACAAGACGTTGCGGACAACTTTAATCTGCAAAAATTTAAATGCTATGTCAATCGCTATCTATTGTCCTTTTCATTAATCTTCTTTGTTCCCGCTCATTATTAATTGTTCTGTTCTTCTCCCACACCCGGTAAGCACTTGTGTCTCAGTGGCTTTACGGCCTTGCTTGAGGTGACACCGATTAAAAAGAAATGAAATATAAACATATTAGGAGTACTTTCTAGATATAGTAATCGATTCAACTAAAGATAACATTAAACATCTATTTACAAAAAAAAGCAAATAAAACTGAAGTTTATTCAGCTGCACTAGCGAATGCTCGCAAAATAGTCATGATAAATAACTAAGTCAATATAGTACATTTAATAAGAAATCGCTTCATGCAAATTATTTTATGACGATCTCAAAAATATAAACGTACATTAATTAAAAGTTTCCCTAACTCAATATCTGATAACTAAGCAAATATTCGAAAAGAATAACAAGGATATGAATACTGATATCATGAAACACAATTAACTATTCTCTAGTAAACAACTAAACAATAACCAGAAAGAATAACTTTATACATAGATATATATCACCTACAAATACATTAAAATTAATACTGACTATTGATCTAAACCTAACATGGCTGCTTCCAATGGCACTATGAAAAAATCAAAATTTTAATTAACCACTGCAGTACGAATTCACTTAACCAATTGTAAAATATCAATCTAAACTCTTCACTGATGTCTTCTGATTCTCATTCACTCGTAGTAAGATCTAGCGTCTTTGTGGCCTTATAGCATTAATTTGGATAAAATGATTAAAACAGTAACAAGTGATACTATGGTTACACGCTCACTACATTTTCACTCTGGTTAACTTTCCAATCATCCGATAAAGGCTCAATTAAATCGCATATTGCCAACCAACAATAATATTTAAGGATAACAAAAAAGGAATATATCATATAAACGGTGAAAAGAAACGATTATGAATTCTCGAAGGTTCAAACATAAAAAAAGAACCAATTCCAAATAAATAAAATTTAATTCAATTAAGAAACAACCATAAGAAATATATTTGCCCATAAAAAAGAAAGAAAAAGAACACGCCCAATAAAAAAAGATAAGGCATCAAAGTGAGGAAATGGATATTTTGAAAAAACTCCCCAACACTAGACTCAACATGACCCCTACTGGTGCGTGAAGACGCAACATTCGAAAAGTACCAAACTAAAACAATGTATAACTTTAGAGAAAACCCTGTCAAACAATAATAATTAATTGGTAATAGCTTTTGAAAGACATTGGACAATTTCTGGTCAGATCTTTTCCAGAAAAAAATGTTCGAATAGTACAGAGCACACACACACACACACATATATATATATATTTAAACGTTTCACCTCAAGCAAGGCGGGAAGCCACTAGGACACAAGGGGTTACGGAAATTTTGGAGCAAGATCAGATAGGAGTGATAGAAGAAAGGATGAGGAGAAGGGTAGTGGATAGATCAAGGCAACTGGAGATGTCGATTGACATTACATTTGAATAGCTGGAGATTATAGCTCTCAGGGAAACTGGAATAGGGAAGGGAGTTCCATAAGCGAGAGGTGCGAGACATGAAGCTATTGGAGTAGAAGAGACGGCTACATTTAGGAGTTTCGACAGTGAAGGGGTGAGAGCGGGATGCCAGCCTCGTAGGGCGCTTGAACTCATGAAGTCTGGGAACCAGCGAATGTAGCTCCTCGGAGCAATTGCCATGAAAGTACTTGTAAAACAGACAGAGATAGGCGACGGCGCGTCTGTGAGAAAGTGACTGTAGACGAGATGCCAGATCAGGGCCAATTATATTGCATATCCGCCTCTGGAGCCTATCAAGAACCCCGATCTTCAAATGTAAAAGAACGAAGAGTAAGATTTCAGTGTTCTAAACATTAACTTAAAACAGAGCACAATACAAAAATAGAACAATAAATATTTATCTATTTTACAGTGTTATATTAGAACATGCACATACCAACTACAAAACTGTACATCTTGTTTCAACGTTAAAATCTTTTTTAACGTTTCATCAGGTGGGAATTCATGATGCTACTAAAATATTTTATTTCGAAATGTATTTAAAGAAGCATATTTTCCACTTCCGTCATTGGATAGCTGTAAATGTAATTAATACTGTTTAATTAAAACAGATCATTCACTCAAATAAGTTGTATGCATAAAAGTAATATAAACAGAAAATATATTAAAATATTTGTCGGGTTTAATCCATTACATATATGTTATCACTATTTACGTTAGGTTACGTTTCGCGAGCAGAAATGAATTATCGATAAAGGTTGTCGAATATGTGTGTTTACAAGCAGCAATCTGAACCTGGCTAAACCCGTGATGAATGGTTAATAGCTCGACAGGACAAATGGTGGTTTCCTAATGGAATACAGGTTCGATTCCTGTCGGAGGATGCATATTTACTACGAAATACTACTATAGTGTGAGGACTATGTCAAAATGTCGTGCCCATCCCCCTCATGTGTCTATCAGGTCAGGTGAGGTCTAACATGGATGTTTATATGTCTCACATTTTCTAAACACTTGGAACGGGAGATAGACCTCACGCTATATTGAGATAGACCTCACGCTATAGTAGTACCGATTTAATTAATACTGTTTAATTAAAACAGGGCATTTAGGATTACTCCATAATATTGGTGATTTCAAGATTTTGACTTTTCTTGTTAACCTGCTGGATTTGAAAATCCTTGTAATTCAATCTTAATTTACAAGGTGAAATGATCATCATCACTATTATGGAGTCATCCTAATTCCTATTGTTTATAATTTATATGCTCTGTTTGAATAGAACATTGATATCTCTCTGTGAATCAGTTTTAATATTTTAATTTATATTATATTAATAGGATTCACTTGAATTATATACAAACTGGATTTCCTATCTCTCTCTGTATATATATATATATATATATATATATATATAGTAATTTTCAAACGTAGCTCGGATGTGGCACAAGGCCGAAAGTATGAGGCACCCAGTGAGGACCAAAATCACTACTCAGTCACAATTGTTCTTTTTTTAGCGAGACAAGCTTGCTAACCGTTACACCACATCGAAGTATCACACACACACACACACACACACACACACACACACACACACATATATATATATATATATATATATATATATATTCCTCACTTCGTTAATTTACATATGTTTAATACGGCCCGTCAAAAATGTGTAAATTTTCTTTTCATTTTTTGTTTGGAAGTAAAATCTGATGATCCGCAGTCCTTTAAAATGTCTGTGGTGAAATAATTTATTACATGGAACCTTAAAGTGGTCTGTTTTTATTTAAATTATTTGCTCTTTATTTACATTGAGCTCTCTGGATTTTATCCCCTTAGGTTTACCCATACGGATTACTTAGTTTTTCATAAACTAAATATATATATATATATATATATATATATATATATATATATATATATATATATATACGAACAATGCAGTTAAACAGGAATTATTTCTTCTGCAAAAAGTAAAGAGCATTATTATCAATAACAATGCCATAAGATTAGATGTAGATAATACTGTGGCAAAGCGAAACAAAGAAATCAATAAACGTCTTAAATGAAACATTAATAGGAACATTCAGAGAAAGACGTCTCCATAAAGATGCTTCATATTACCTATCTAATTTAATTGTGGCATGTTTTTTTTTTTGTAAGTCAATGTCGATTTAGCGATGTTCTCTTTGACAAAGATATAATTAAAGCAACGTACGCGACGGTATAAGATGTCGGCTATTTTGCCAATAACAAGAAACCATAGAAGGGAATCAGAGATTTTGTTTTAATGTTGGTAATGTCCACAAGATAATTCGCGGGGAATCTTTCAAGCGAGAATGTTTTCTTGGCTTAAAATACCAGCTTTTCGAAAGATCTATGAAAATAATCACAGACATGCAAACATACGCATAGGCAAACATATAGACAAAGGTATAGACATACACACACATAAATATTTTGTATATTGTTGAAACTTGACTAATGCATGGAATAATAATGCAACACAAAATGTACTTAAAACAAAATGTATTGAAACAAGAAAGTGTACACAATATTTACATATAGTCTTTTGTATATTCCTGGTAAGACCGTTCCTGGAGAATGTGTTGACTGAGTCGCAGTCGGGCAGAGTCTCTGGTTGAATTTCTTGATTCCTCCCTCTCTTCCCGGTACCAACCATATTTATATGGTCGGTACTCCACTATGCAAATTAGGTGGATCCTACCACAACATATATAGAAATCAATATTTCATGTTGAATATCAGTTTCACTATAGCTGGGTAAAAAAAGAAGAAGACATATCATTTTTCCTATATACCGTTTCTCTTCAAGACATAGGGCATCATAGCTCTCCACAAATTACTGGTTTTGTAGTTTATAGCAATATTTTTCTTTTTTTTACATCTCTCTTAATCTCTGTTCTGGTAACCGTTTATAAGAACTCCTGTGGTAGGGTGTCCTTCATGCATTCAATATGTCCTGTGGGTGTTAAATTTTCCAAGCCCTTCTCCGTCATTTTATGCACTAGAAATTTTAACTATCTCTTTCGGATGTTAAGTATAAGTATTCTTTTTAGTTCCCGTTTTCTCTAAAACTTCATCGTTGCTCAAATATTCGGTCCATGGTATCTTCGACACCCTTCTATTTCTATTGCCTCAAGTCTCTTCTCCCTCTGTGAAGAGATTCTCCAGCATTAACTGCCATACAAATTAGAGAATGAGGCAAGTACAAAAATGTAAAGATCTAGGAAGCGTATTAAAATGCGACACCGAAAGCTGAAGGCAGAGTAGGAAAGCCAAAGATGCTTTCGAAAAGAGAAGCAAAGTATTAAGAAACAGGAAATTTTGTTAGAAAAAAAAGAAAAAAAGTATTGAACTGTTATGCAGTATCGATCCTACTATATAGAATTGAATGCTGGACAATCTCATCACAGAAAAAAGTATTATAAATCATAAAAAAAACACAGCACAAAAATCATCAGTATATTACACTACACCCACTACTACTCCACCCACCTCTGACTACAGGACAAATTATGAATGCCCAGCAAACTGTATACAAAATAACGTAATATACGAAACTACGCTAAGATCGAAAGGAAACACAAAAATTATATGTGAATAAGAGAAAGTCCCTAGTTACATAGAAGCTAATCACATAAAACACCATTTAACAACAGAAAGTATTCAAAGCGTATAATACTCTCAAAGAGTATTATGAGAGTTAAAAAAAAACAAACTAAAAGCATAAAAAAGACCGGCTTACACCAACATCTGGGTACGATGTAACTTTGTCTAGAGGATAAATTAGCAATAATTAACTTGCTAAAACAATGCATACTCCTAAACAAAATATCAGAACTTATTTCTAAAGACAGACAAAAACTTCTATGCTATCCACAACCACGTCATGATCAAGAAGGTTAAATCAAATCTCTTAATCTACACCTAATAAGATTTATTCCATATATAAGAACTTAACACCCCACCCCACAAAATACAGTAGGAAAATATACAAATCAAATAAATAAATAACAATTAGTGTAGGTTTGTAAACAGTGACTATTGCGGCTAATAATGCAAGACTCTTCGGTAAATCGAATCGAGTTCTCTTAGTCACTGTGTGTTTATCTAAAAATAAATACGCTTAAAATCACCTTCATCTCTGCCGTGTGCCAACGGCTTAGTGGTGGAATCCCTGACTGAATTGGTGTCAGTTGGGTTTCGATCCTACCTAGCTAGAAGCAACCGGATGTCTAGTCACAAGGATGAGCTGTAATACAGCGAAACAGTCTGTGAATGACAGTATATATATATATATATATATATATATATATATATATATATATATATGTTATGACGTACGGTGGTCGTTAATAATTAACTCATAGCTCCAATGTTGAGATAAAATGGTATTTAATTACAACCGCAAATAAATACTTAACAAGAACAAAGAAGTAAAAGTCAACCAAAGATAGTTAACCGTTTCAGTGAATATCGTGTTAGTAGCGCGGCTTGGCTTAACGTCTGGTAAATGCTAAAACAAATCATTAACGCACCAGAATTCACCAGAATAGTTCCACTCAACAGCCAGCCAATAATCACTGCAGTCAGTAGCCTGACACCACTATTTATACACCTGGCGAAAAATCATTCTTAAGTGCAGAGTGTCACGCTCGAACCTCGGTGTCGATAGTTACTCATTTTCTTCGTATATGACAATATATATATATATATATATATATATATATATATATATATATATATATATGTGTGTGTGTGTGTGTGTGTGTGTGTGTGTGTGTGTGTGTGTTCTCTGCCTGATAAAATTAGCCACTGTAGCCAGACACAAAAAAACAACCCAACCTTACACAAAAATGATGTGGGTCCAAAGTTGGGACCACGGAAGGAAAACCCGGACCACGGATTAGAGATAAGAAAGATATATTAAACAAAAAGGTTACAAAGATAGTGTAAGTGTAAGCGGAGCTTACTATTAATGCTAGTGTCCAATATTGGTAGTCGTACGCGGCTGATACTACGGTATTAGAATACTCTCTCTCTTTTTGTTGGGACTAGAGTGTTATATCGCATACTTTATATACTCCTGGAAGAGTCCATGTTGTAGTTATGTTACGGTCTCACAACAAAAAACTTGACATATTACAAACACCCCTATTCCATCAAAGCAGAGACACCTTGATAATGAAAAACTAACCCCAAATCACACCTCCATTTCAAAACTATAAATGAGTAAAACATTCCGTTACTTAGTTATTGAATGAAACTGCCACCCAACAGTTATGGTTTAATATTGAAATTAAACTTGAATACTGCTAACCAGTTTCGAAACATAGTAATTTCTGCGTCGCGATGGAATCATATATATTTTTTTTAAATATTATATCTATCTATCTATCTATCTATCTACACTAATAATCTTATAAATATCAGCAGCTATACTCGTCCGGAAAAACCTTGGCTGTTTTAGCTTGTAAATTAACGAACCAATACCCAAGGGAAAAAAAGGTAAAAACAAAGAAAGAACTAAGAACATATACTTCCAGCGAAAATAAGAATCAAAGTTCAGAGTCCAAAGAAAAAAAAAAAAATTTTATAAGTAAAATTAAAATAACTAAGCAATGTGCTCAATAAGCTAAGTAGAGCAAACTAAGTAAACCTAAAGAGCCAGACAATCCTACCTAGGTTTCAACTATGCGCATTGTCATGGTGAACTGGCTCATATATATATATATATATATATATATATATATATATATATATATTTACCAGACTATTATTTTTAGGGGGAATGATATCTTTGCTCGGACTTGTTGAGATTGATATTCGAGGTCATATGGAAGACAAAACATGGAAGTCGATTTTGACAGGCTGAGCCAGCGTGAGAACGATAGACATAGGAAGAGTTTTCGGTGAGTCAAGTCTTAACCATCAAACAAGGTAGACGTGTTTTCTTCCGTGTCTGAAACGGCTTCCCAGTGAGGGGGAGGACCCCACTGGATAGTTAGAAAAATGTACACGTCGACGTTAATAAAATAGTTAAGTAAACTTCCATGTGTTGAAGTTCTTTAATCTCTTCTAGATTCAAAACAACTAGCGATCACCAGGCGAGAGAGAATAATGCAACTTTATTATCGAATTGATACCATCGCCCCAATCCTCCCCAGAAAGAGGGCGTTATACAACATAAAAAAAAACAATTGTCTTCCAATTGTTTAGATCCTTAGTACTAACGCGGGTTTCCCCCAAGGCACTTGGTTCGACTCTGTTTTTTAATTTTCATTAGTTACCTTCTTAATGTCATCAGCTCTCAAATTGGCATCTACCTCGTTGACACAATTTACTCCTGCCTCGATAGTAAGGTTTGTCAGTTCGACAAGTTCAAAATGGCAGCCGAAAACCATAACGACTGCAAGTCCGTCGTTAAATGAGGCAAAATATCGCTTGTTAATTTTAACGCCACCAAAACTAAAGTTTAGTCATCTGAGAGACCCTCGCTGTCATCCATCAACACGGCTCGTGCTAACCTCCAGGAAAGTGATTCGTTCCACCTTCTAGGGTTCACGTTCTCTGGTGACATGAAGTAGAAAAACTATATTAAATCCATTGCTAGGTAAGCTGCTTAGGAAACCTGTGTCGAACGAGACACTTTTTCTCCCCAGAATTTCTCTTACATATTTATAAGTCTATCATTCGTCTATGCTTAGAATATTACTGCCACATATGGTCCGGTGCCACTTCTACTTAACTTGAGCTCCTTGATAAGATCAAAAGAACAATCAGCAATATTATAGGTGTTGACTTGGCAGCTCGGCTTCAGTCACTTTCCCACCGACGTAATGTTGTCTCTCTATGTCTTTTCTGTAAATACTTTCATAGAAAGTGTTCAGATAAGCTCTTCCCTATGGTACCTAGACTTTTTGAATTTAAGCACAGTACTAGACTGGCATCATCAATTTACAGATGATATGGCTAGATGTAGCCGTAAGTTCTATGCTAGCAGTTCCTTCCCTCGCACTTCTCGAGTATGGGAATCCCTTCCGTCTCCATACTTTCCATCAAACATTAATCTGCAAAAATTTAAATGCCATGTCAATCGCTATCTACTGTCCTCCTGATTACTCTTTTCTGTTTCTGCTCATCATTATTTTTTCTATTCATAATTCTTTCACACACTGTAACTCTTTGGGTTTTCGCGGCATTACCATCTTGCTTGGTGTGACACCGATTAAAAAAATCAACTTGTTTACTGCAATTAATGCAGTAAGCTTAACGTCGTCTAATGTCGACCCACGATATTGAGACATCCAATGAGTGCGACATGAACTTGTTTACGTTCATTTCACAATAGGTGTCCGAATAATTACAGAACCTAATTTCAATTGAGCGAAACGACAATCGATCCATTAACATTTGTCTGCAAGACTAGCTTGCTAGCCATTGTTTTTCTGCAAGTTCCAGCTTAACCGCTTACTTATATTACTCTTGTCTACCTCAGGGCTAAAATAAAAGAGCATCAGTTGGGATTTTATATTATTCTTTTTGTAATAAAAAAACAAGAAAACCATTTCTCTACGCTAGTAGGATATAGATTAAATGTAATTTGGTACAATGTCAAAATAATTGGACATCCACTAAAAATCGATCTCATTTCAGCGCCTATAAATAAACAGGAAAAATTTCGCTATTTTGATTTCCTGGTGAATTATAATTCTTAAGTTGATGATTAATAAGATCCTTGAATGTTTAAAAACTATAAAATAGCCGTGAAAATTACCCTTTTATATCGTTAAATATTTGTATGCTAAAATAACAATCATGAATATGAATACAAGTTATTATTTAAAGAATTAAGAGCTTATAAATGAAAACATTAAATTGACGTTTTTTTCTCTTTCTCCGAAGCAGGCTTTTCAAAATGATAGGTTTTTCTCCCCTCTTTCATTATTTTTTTCATTTTTTCTTCCTTCCTTCCTTTCTTTCTTTTACTTTCTGAAAAATAACAGTATCTCTGATATGTCTTCCTCTCTGACCCGTTGATCAAAATTAAATATTTCCTTATTTATACGATATTGGCAGGCGTAACGTACATGCGAACTAACTAAGGAACAATCAGAACTATAATATGATGATTTGCTAAAGAGGATAATCACTGGTCGAAAAGCGGTCTCTATAGAAACTAAGCCTAACCTAATCTGATATAGCGCCTATAGCTTTGAAGGAGTTAAGTATTGGCGATTATAAAGATTAAGTTTTTTATATATTAAAATTCACTTAATAAAAGTTACGGAAGTCATTCAAAGTAGAAAGTTACTATTAAAACGGTTATGATACACGAGGTATGTGAGATGAATGAAAAAGGAGGGATAGAAAGTGAAGATTACGTTGATAAAGTGTCTAGGAGACGATTGACGCTAGACTTGATGAGAGTAAGATGGTAGTTTTCAAGGAAGCGTCCACGCGAAATTCTGTTCCATAGTGTAGCAGTTCTTGGGCAAGGCTCTCTTAGACTTTCTTCTTAAATTTGGAGCAAAGAAGAAATGAGACTAATTCACCTCCGTAAAAGTAACATGGCATATTCTAGCTCGAGATGTCTGAATTGTTGCAAAATGAATAGAAATAAAAGAATGCCATGGAAATAGCTACTGGGTAGCAATAGATTTGCAATGTTGCATCTTTAGGAAAGAAGCTGCAGAATGGAGAATATGTCTTAAATCAACAGGAATAATGATATTTTAACCATTCCCTTACAGTAAGTTCTCTTTGTTTTTTTAATTTTACGTGTTTACAAATAAAGACACACAGGAAATGTATAGTACATAAAAAGCTGTTTCCATTATCTCCATTATCTCCATATTTATTTCTTAGAAGTTATGTATCATTTCCTTTCAGAAATAATAATAATAATAAGAAGAAGAAGAAGAAGAAAAGAAGACTGGATGATGGTATGCGTCAAGGAACATGAAAGTAGGAAGCTTCTTTACTCCGTAATAAAGGAAGCCAACAAATTCAAAATGGAGTTTCAAATGGGCGCAGAAATACAAGTAAAGCACAATACACCGGCTGAAGCTGCAAAATACATAAAAAAGAAAGCAAAGACAAATGCAACCGACCAGATACAGAAGCAATGGCAAGATAAACCGCTTCATGGCCAATACTCTGCCTGTACCAAACAAGTTGACGTAGACAAAACCCGTACCCATCAGTGGCTACGTAGTGCAGAGTTGAAAGCTGAAACTGGAGGTTTTATCCTTGCTGCACAGGACCAATGCTTGTTAACTAGGAATTATCAAGCACATATGCTAAAATATTGTGTCAGCCCAAAATGCAGATTCGTGATAAATATCCAGAAACGATTGATCATCTTGTATCAGGTTGCACGATATTGACACCCATTGACAGAGTGGGCCAATATCTGCACTGAAAAATTTGCAACTTCTACGGGAAGGAAACTGGTATGAACACCACCCAGATCCGGTTACGGAGATAGGACCTGTTACATTTCTATGGGACTACACAATACACACTGACAGAACAATCAAAGCCAACTGCCCAGACATTGTTATTAAACACCATAAACAAAAAAGTGCCTCCTTAATTATATGGCAAACCCTGTAGACTGCAATGTATCTTTGAAGATAATCAAAAAGCTGTCAAAATACAATGACCTTGAAATAGAAACCTCAAAAATATGGTACATGGGAACATCAACAGTCCCTGTTTTAGTTGGAGCCCTAGGATTGGTTGGAAAAGATTCCAGTAGACTAATTGAAGGGATTCCTGGAAGTCCATGCCTCAAAGAGATACAAAAAAATGTTCGGACAAGTACAGCCCACACTTTACGAAGGGCTTTATCTATGTATTTTTTTTTTATTCTCTCAGAGGAAAGTGTCATGGTGGCATTTCTAACCTTAGGTCCCTGATCGGGACCCGGAAAGAAATGTGTAAACGTCAGAAATCAAAGAAAATAATAATAATAATAATAATAATAATAATACAGCCTCTGAAATGGTTGAAGTAGTTGCATCTTTTCTGGCAGTAGAGTCGTTGTATCGATGTATTTGTTTTGATATACAGTATATCAATGTCTTCCCTAATATTCCGAGTTATATCGTTTTGAAAAACAATCTTATGTATAAATCCATGTAGTATTTTGATATTTGGCTCACATACCAAAATTTCAAATGCCAATTTGTGAAATAGGGATAGAGGCAACCTACGTGTATACATTGGCCTAACAACACCTTCGCTCACCGTCACACGTTCATTTAACCCAGCTTATTAAATGGTAAGTCGAATATAATGATGTATCTAAATTCACTTTATAGAATGAAGAACACGTTCAGATTGTCTCCCCGGCTTAAATACAGTGGAGGGAAATAAATATTCGTACACATGAAAAATTGTATTTTTATAAATGTAAAAACCTTAAATAAAACAAATCTCGGCACATTTTATGTATAAAGACACATACCATTAAAAATAATAATAAACTTAATTAATTCTTATTCTAACAGAAATTAATGTATTTTCTCAATTCTAACTGGTGAAAAAAGTATTCGTACAAATCAATTATTAGAATAAAATAATCAAATAATTATGAAAAAGTATATTCTAGGATGTTCCAGTTATGTTATCAGTAATTATAGTTAACGCTATTAGGCATTATCAGAGCATTCTACAAATTCTAGTCTTACGAGAAGGTTCTAATAATGCCTAAAGGTAAAGAATTGACTATTTCACAAAAACAACACATTTTCTCTCTTTGGAAAGATGGGAACAGTTACAGAACGAATTTCTAACAACCTGAATATTCATTTTACTGCAATTGCTTCGTTCATTGCGTGGTCTAAAATTCGTAACAGCGTCGAAAACCAAAGACGAACAGGTGCTCCGAGGAAGATCAGCAAGGATATTAGGACACCAGATCCAATAAAATCTACAGTTTACCCGAGAAGAGCTGCAGAAACATCTGCACGCATTAGAGATTAAAGTAACCAAGCGTACAATAAGTAATGAACTACACAAAAACAGTCTGAAATCAAGCATCCCAAGGAAGACTAAAGTCCTCTTGAAACGACACAGAAATGCTAGGCGAAAATTCGTTAGAGAGCATAAGGATAAAGAATATTCGTTTTGGGAAAAAGTACTATGGACAGATGAAACTAAAATAGAGTTATTTCGTCATAATTATCGAAATCATGTGTGGAGGAAGGACGGTGAAGCCTACTTGCCAAAGAACACGTTGCAAACGGTAAAGTTTGGTGGTGGCAGTATCATGATCTGGGGCTGTTTTTCTGCAAAAGGTGTTGGCAGAATATCAATAATAGATGGCAAGATGAATGCTGAAAGATACCAGAAAATCCTGCAAGACAATTTAATGCGTTCTGCTGAGAGACTTCGGCTACCTTCTGATTGGGTTTTCCAACTGGATAATGATCCTAAGCATACCACTAGATCTACAAGGAAATGGTTAGCTGAAAGTAACGTTGATGTCTTGCTATGGTCAAGTCAGTCCCCAGACTTGAACCCAATCGAGAATTTATGGCGATATTTGAAAATTCAAATTGGGAAAAGAGCACCAACAAATATCAAGAATTTGAAGACAATATGCCAAGAAGAATAGGACGAAATACAACTCAATGTTTGCAAATCATTAGTTGAGGCGTACAGGAATAGACTGTTAGCTGTTGAACTCCAAAAAGGATATTCCACAAAGTATTAAATTAAGTTAATATGCTTTTTGGTTTTGTAAGAATAATTTTTCATCAGTTAAAATGAAAAAAATGCATTAATTTCTGTTAGAATAAGAATTAACTAAGTTTATTACTATTTTTTAATAAAATGTATCTTTACACATGTATCAAAATTTCTTTTAGTTAAGGGTTTTACATTTATAAAAATACAATTTTTCATGTGTACGAATATCCCCCCCACTGTATATGCAGCTAGTTTTATGAGTTTCTACATTGGTGCAACATAAGCGGGAATTTCTGATTAGGTTATGGATATGACAATCTCGTGCCGCAAGTCATCATTTGGCAACGACACAAAAATCTACCTTATCAGACTACAAGTTTCAATTATTCCAGGTAAATCTTTCTGTTATAAGAACAAAACTTTTGGAAAAGCTTCACACTGAATTCACGTAAAGATTTGAAATGCTTCCTTTTGTTATTTCTGAATGGTGTTTTGAAAACAAAAGATGATGATATGCTATCTCCGATATTATGGCCGTATCTTTTAATTTAGGAATGAACAAGGATTACCGATTCACTCTTTTTTTTTATACAGTGTATTTCGAACGTATTAAAAATCATGTTTGCCTAGAATATTTTTCCATCTTGTTTTCGTTTTCTGGGGTGTTATTATTAGCTATATTATTTACAGTTGGATAAACGCGCTCATGCTTGCTACAATAACGTTTGATTAAAGGTTGATTCCCCTAGGATTTAAGCCCTGTTGGCATGTGTTGTAGCATACCTACAGACGATAATGGATATATCCCCATTCACATAAATACTGTAGTACATACTGTACGTTGGTCTGCAGTTGGAGATTCGTTTCCAGCTGTTCTGGTCAAAGTCTCTGCCTCCAGGCAGAGAGTATCACCAGACGAGGCTATGTCGAGGGGCAAAATCTCGTCTCGGGAAACAGCTACCCGACACCGTTTTATACGAGGTCAACGGGGAATTTTTGGTCGAGCCTGCGGGCTCGGATACCCAACATTAAATTCGGCCTTGTGTCACATCTGAGCGCGCGGGGCGGTTGGTAGATATCCTGCAAGTGGAGAATCATTGTGGAATTCACTTGACTCACTTCTAGCATTTGACTACTAATTCTACTCGCCGCTGGCAAATCTTAATGTTATAGTGGAACGCACCTATTCTATAGTTAATAGACTCTCCCACCTATAATAAGTAGGATTAGTAGGAATAACAAAGCAGTAGCCCAGGAGTTGGTCAGTCATTCGATGTCGGAAGACCGTTAGTCGGATATTTAAGTATCAGCCACCCCAACTAGATTACTGCGTCATTACCTATTATATCAAGTTCCTAACGTTTTGTACGTCGAACCTATTTTAGGACCGACTTAGTACAAATACAAGCCTCCACTGTGAAACCACTACATAACACTTAAACATGTTGTTCTTCTCCTAAGTATTATAGTTCATTACCAACTTTCATGGGATTATTCTATTCAATAACCTTGCCTAGGTTACAACAGCATGATTTGGAAGGAGAGAAGAAAAAATGAGTGTAGGAAAGAAAGGATCTAAACGCTTTATCCCTTTCTCATGGCATTTACGGTCATTTAAAAACCAATAGAGATAAAGAAAAAGAAAAAAAAAACGAATTGTGTATGCTTGCAGAATAAGGCGATTATATTTCTGTTGTTGTGCCTTTCGGATTTTTCCAGAAAATTGTGGAGAGTCATGATCGCCTACGTCCTGAAGGGAAGAAGAAATCCTTCAAGACATTTCGAATTGGGCCATTTATTGAATCTCCCCTGATAGACTGTCCTATTTCCGCTTTACATAATTAGAGACATTACGTTCGGTTCTTTCTTAGCAACACAGAAGGTAATAAGAAAATAAGGTTTAAGACTCTACGATCACCGAAGTTAAGCAACATCGAGCCTGGTCAGTATCTAGTTGGGTGACCGCTTGGGAATACCAAGTGGTTTGAACTTGGATATGCCAATGAATATTGCCTCAGAATTGTTAATCGGAGAGCTGAGTTTAAAATCTAGCTGGGTTCATCTTTTTCGCTTATGCGTAAATATTCTTGGGAAAAATATGAATTCACTCCTTATTGACACATCTAAAATATTTTCTGGCTTTAAATAACCTTCAATGGGTTGACAATCCATAAAATACGAATCAATTAATCGTATTTTTATAAAATGTACTTATTACGACACTAGCCTTAATAATTAAGCTTCGAAAGATTCGCTGGCAGATATCGATCATATAACACCGGTAGATTTTTCGACCCAAATGTTGTTGGGCAATGGACATCTGTTTCTGTGCTATTTTTTTTTTCACGCTGAATCTGAAAATCAAGTCCATTTTCTTTTCACATCACGTTTTCTCTGTGTAGATAATTTTCATTTTTCTTAAAATAGGCCAAAATAACCATTTAACAGTGATATGTTATGGTCAAGTAGAAACAACCTTAAAGGTTTTAAGTTTAGAATAACTCATCATAAAAGAAAACGTATCCCAATAACTTAAAGAATGCATTATCAGCATGTTCATTTCAGAAAAAAGTTTCAGAAAAATCTCACCCAAAATTAAATTAACTGAATGAAAACAAAGAATATACAAAGGAATGAAAAATACATTCATTTTTGTCGATCCAAAGGTATAAATCTTCTCATCTTGGAAACTCTTTTGAAAAGCTTGATCTCTTTTGATTGCTCCATCAGAAATCAGTCATCATGTTAACATCCCATCTGAAAAGTGCCTCGTTGGCTATGCCTATCTGGTGTTTGGCGGCTATTTTATGCGCTGATAAAGAAAATTCTTGGTAGTCTCAAATCCACTCGCCTAGCACCCTAACAACTCTCATTTATCGATGTTCGTATACATCTTATACAGAGACTGCATGACAATACCAGACTTCCGTAAATTCAAGTGATATGATAAAATCTTATGGCAGTTTCAGGCTTAAAGTGAAAACTACAAATAAAAACTAATATTGCTGTTCTAAAGATGACTTCTAAAGAGCTTCTTCTATGAAAAGTACAGAAGAAGCACAAATCACAAAGTTTTAACAAGCTAAGAACATTGAGGGCACAAGAATATTTTCCAGTGAGATATCTCTCATAAAATCAAGCATTTTCAGGACAACTTATCTGAATTGAAATAGCTTAGAATTCATTTTGAAAGTTATTTGGAGACGTTTTCTTGAATGGAAAATCATTTTAACATGAAACGAGATGTTTCAACTATGTCACTCGCATATTTAAACCGTGGCATATCTCTGTGAACTAAGCATTTTGGCCTATTTTAAGCAAAACAGAAATGAACTTGATATTAAGATTCCGCGTGAAAAATAGTCCAGAAGCATGTGTCCATTGTCTAACAACATTTGGATCGAAAAAATATTAACCGGTGTAATCTATATAGCTATTTTTCTTCTCCTTTAGGTTCCCATGGTATGGTTTTATGTTACTAGTTATACTAAATGCAATGGATTTCAATTTAAACCGGTAAAGCGTTTTCAGGCCCGTGAAGATAAAAGATGTTAGTTCAAATCATGCTTAACCAGAGGATCATGATAAAAAATTACTTGTGGTATTTATTATTATTATTATTATTATTATTATTATTATTATTATTATTATTATTTTCTTTGATTTCTGATGTTTACACATTTCTTTCCTGGTCCCGCCCAGGGACCTAAGGTTAGAAATGGCACCATGACACTTTCCACTGACAGAATAAAAAAAAATACATAGATAAAGCCCTTCGTAAAGTGTGGGCTGTACTTGTCCGAACAATTTTTTGTATTTCTTTGAGGCATGGACTTCCAGGAATCCATTCAATTAGTCTACTGGAATCTTTTCCAACCAATCCTAGGGCTCCAACTACAACAGGGATTGTTGATGTTCCCATATGACACATTTTCGAGATTTCTATTTCAAGGTCCTTGTATTTTGACAGCTTTTTAAATATTTTCAAATATACATTGCAGGCTGCAGAGACTGCCATATCAATAAGGTGTCACTTCACATATAAATATATATCATAGCATGTATGGCCAGATATTTAATGAGTTTGGCATAGTCTGGCACAAAGCCATATGGTGATTACTGATAAGGAATATGACCTTGTTAACCATTTCTCCACGACGAGGCGTTCTCAATCATGATATGCATAAATATCTAAGCTACTTCTTACAGTATTTATAGATTCAAAATATTTCTAGATGGATACGGCTTACGAAAGGATTTGTTGGGCTGAATGGAATTTTTCAGGCCTATACTAAAGTCAAGTTAATTTTGTAGGTGTTACGAGGTGGGGTAAAGTTTAATAAATTTGTCTGGTCGATTACTAATACTTTATAGTGGTTTCCATACTCACCAGATGCCTCAAGAATTTAACATTGTGTGGAAGCGAAGTTCAGCCAATAAAAACAAAATTTTATTAATATTTCTAAACAATAAAATATGAAAAAAGTATTCAACGTAATTCAGGATAAAATTCATGCGTCGAAAATATCAAAGAATTTTTAGATAATTTATTCGATCATTTGACCATTAATTTCAGTGTTTGTTTTATCTGTCTAACTTGAGTCAAGAAACTATTTCTTATAAAATAATAAATATGTTGAATAATTAAAAAGAATGGCATAATAAATAATAATTGAACTATTGTCAGGGTGTTTTTTTTTTATTATTTAAACAATGTCAGTCTAGCATGCATGGAATCCCAATAATATCAGTCATAGTTAGACTTCTTCTACAATTTTTTTCTTATCCATTGTCAGGTGATGTAATGGATAAGACGTCTCGTAGCCACTCTTCAATTTTCGATACGCTGTGAATATATTTATTTGTGATACAATATACCGTAAAATACAAACACTTTTATGTGTTACCCCATCAATTTGCAAGTCCGTAATCATAAATGTTTGTGTTTCAGCAGGGAACATGCAGTAAGGAATTGTCTTGAAACCAGTGGCATGCATCGCCTTCTGCTTTTTTTTTCTGGTTGTAGTTTATGAAGCAAATATCCCATCCTAAAATAATATTACGTATTAGTGTCAGAAAGTCAAATGTAGTTGAATTTTATGAAATGGTTCCTATTCCCGACCGGCCTCAAGTAACTCTTGCTGGTGAACCGCACCGTCCAACAAAGTTGAGACTGTCATTTTACGAGATCGCTGCATTAGCATTCGGGAATAGTTAGCATTCGGGAATAGTTAAGATTGGTGTGAATTCTATAGAGCACCTACAAATGCGAAAAATATCCTCAGCGCACTGGTTTCCGTTTTTGCGTGCCTGTTTTTAAAACTAAGTCAATAATTTTTTACCCCGACTAATTAATGAAGATGAAACAGAGCTTCAAGACTGTCACCAAGTGAGAAAACCCAATCCAAATAATAGACTTACAATGATGTCCCAATAACCCAAAAGTGTACTTGCTCAAACTATATTAGCAAGGTACTCCCCCGAAATCTTCTGGGGCCAAAAGGTTGTAGTACTTCTATGAAAAGGTACCACAATTACGGTGATTAATTATGTTGCATTACCGCTAGAATTACCTATTTATACATTAATTGCAAGGGAGTCTGAAATCTCTGGTTTTGTGGGTAACCGGTCCAAGAGAAGAAAATGACTGAATTATAAACCATAACGTAAACCTATCCTTTATATTTCCCAAAAATGCATGGTCAGTTAGTTATGTGCCATGCGTGATACACATTTCGGCGATCATGTATCTTTCGATATATGACTGACGAGGCAGATTTTTCCCGCAGTAGGTTGCCATTTCTTTCTGCGGTAGACCAGTTGCCATCCAAGGCTATTGAACTTGGTCTGGCCTGCTATTTATCCATAGCAGAAGAAGAGGATTCATACATTTCCCAGGGGTATTAGACTCGACTGGAATTCGAACTCGGCTTCACGATTTCTCAATCCGAGCCGCTATCCATTACACCACCGTGCCTCCTGCATGCGTGGTAGTTCACAGTAGAGAATAAGGAATCTTTACAGAGATATGATTGCCTTCGTCCTGACATGCTGACATTATAGGATGACATTAAACCAATATTCTCCGTATGCCCAGGAAAATTATTTAGACCTTTGAAGTCTGCGCAATTATCGAAGTATCGAATTTCTATACCATACAGATGGTTCATTTTCATATGATCATATGTCCAATGAATGGGTGTGGCCGTAGGGTCACTGCGCAGCTAATCACCTGACCAATTCCCTTCATAAATTTGGGTTAAAAATCGTAGAATTATTCATTCATGCGCATGATTTTGGGGAAAAGGAAACCTAGCGGAGCCCATCCCTCTCCAGATTAAACGGTCGATGTTTCGCAATTTGAAGTATCACCTTGGTTACGAACACTTGGTCATTGTTGTATCGGAGGAACTCTTCGCTATGACCGGTGAATCTTGGAAATTTCCTCACAGATGTAAAAAGAAATAAAAGACAACATAGATGTGATTCTAAAGAAGGATGATTGGAATACCATGGTCGGAGAATGTGAGGAACGAGGAATTTTTTTAAAGGAAAACAAAAACAAAAAGACATATATAGAATCAGTCAAAGAAAAGTCCCTCCCAGCGATATCATGTATAGATAGTTATGAATCCTAGTCTCCCCATTGTGCTTGATGTTTTTGACCCCCACAAGAAGTGTGGTAGGTAGTCACTCTCCTCACCAGAAAAAAGCCTGGTGTGGGAACCGGTTTAGTCGTCGAGGACCCGACGATACGGCGCACAGTACTAAGTTACATGCTTCTAGTGATATTCACAATGACCAGATATAATACATTAATATTATCTTTAGCATTAAGTGGAAACTACATTGCAAAGATTTCACGAGAGAAATAAGTAGTTTTTAATTCTAGAATATTTTAATTTATCCACACGTTTCAGTTCTGTACTTTAACTTCCCAAAATAACCTCAATTCCCGCCGTTTTTGAGCAAAAGCAATTACAAAATTTTATTGCTGTTGCTGCTGCCTCAAAAAACAGTGATTTCACAAATATCATACTCTAATGAAAAGGAATTCTAACAGTTTAATCGGCATTAATTGGAACTTTAATGCCATCTCAAGTATTTTTGAACGCCACTGCTCTGTTGATGGTAAAAGGCAAACCTCAAACAACAACGGAGAACTGTTGGTACTCAAAAAGATATTCCCTCCTTTGTTCGACGATCCCAGGAAACATTGCATGACATAGTATAACCCAAATACAGAAACCAAAAGAATATTAACGTCATCAACTAAGACTGTTAAATAAGGCAGTTTGTGATCGATAGAGTATACAATTCCTAGTGAACCTGATCACTTACTACTAGTAACTAAACTGACAGCATCAACCAATAAAATAGCTCACATAAACGGCGAAAAACGTCTATGTATAACATCCAAGCCCTCGAAATGAAAAGATAAATTTGGAATTTCAGTAATAAACTAGAGATCAAATTGATGAAAATAAATTTTGATCAAAACAATATGAAGGAATCAAATAACCTTATCTTACCTTAATTAGTTAAATCACGTGGTACTATTCCAAAAATACATAGAAGTGAAAAGATACGCGCATGGGAAGATAATCGCGATTTTAAAAAAAATCGATAGAAGAAAGAAACAAGCAGAAAATGGAAAAGTAGAAGAGAAAATACCTAACAATTGACGAATAAAAAAATAGTTAACTCTTTGATAAAACAGTATCGCCTGAAAGTTGGAAAACGAAATTAATGAAGCCAAACAGCATAGATAATGTGTTAAAATGTAAAGAGAGAAACATCACAATAACATCATTCAAATCAAACCAAAACAGAAGAAATGTACTGGTCTCAAAAAAACATTTTGAATCTCTTTTCAAGCCATTCCTCACTAAACTAAAGGCGCTCGCAGAAATAGAAAATATACCAATATATATCAAATTATTACAAAATCTGCCTTCAAACATAAACAATAATGAACTTACTGATGTGGACATTAAGAAAGATGTTAAACAACTAAAGAAATATAATGCATCAACCGAGTTTTTGAATATAGCTTTCTTTCTCCCCGAATTCTATAACAAGATTATCAATTTTATGAAAGAAGTTTGGAATCAGAAAAACATCCCCAAAACACATTAATACATTATGAAAACAAAAAGGTAGTCCTGAAGACCCTTGGACATACGGAGGTATCTCAATTTTATTAATCGGGGAGAAAGTATTAACAAACGTTGTCTTAACTAGACTCTCGTCGTTTCATGAAAGTCAACTCCTCTTGAACCAATTTACTTTTCATTCTGGTAAGTGATGTTATGCTGGAATATATACCATCAAACACTTTCAAGAAATTGTATGATAGAAAATTGTATGCCTGCTAGGCTGAACTCATATCAGTATATAACTTCCTCTTCCCATCATTAGAAAGCGTCTTCCAAGTTCTGAATCTACAGAATATATCGACCTAATAGAGTAAGTCTATCAATCTACAAAATATTGCCTGTTTAGTGAGCATTTGTATCCCGTGATCCATAGGATCACCATGTGTACTGCGACCGCAGTAGAAGTGGTGTTTCTTGGGCAAGATAGCCTGACGGAGCCCAATCCTCTCCACACCGGTTTTGAATTCAGAGTTTTTGCTTCTAGATCGATTGTCAACCCAGTCTGTCCAAATAAAATAATGACAGACTCTATGAACAAACAGAACGAGTTTGTCGTCTACAACCTATCGAAACTGCACAAAACTGATGCAGCCAAGACGATGTTAGTTTATCAATGATGAGATAATAAAAAAGGAAACTAGCATATGGTTAAGAAAACAAGATTCTAGCAGACAGTCACATAGGTTCTCATTCAAAGGTGAATAGCGCAAGTGAAAATGGAAAAGACTATGTTAAGAAGGACATTTCGATTAATGAAATTTTTTTTTATTCATGTTGCCATGCATTGTGCATTTATAATAGATTAGTTGTTATTTAAGAAGAACGAGCATTCATAATTTTTATTAATCTTTGTACCATGATTGAGAAGGAAGACGACTATGTTGCAGATGAAGTTTTGAATCATGAAATCTTTGTGTCCATTTTGATAAGTTTTTGTGTATTTCTACGACTGCAATTAATGAAGAGGCATTACTTTTGACTGACGACCGTAAATAAAGAAAAGAAAATACAATCACGTTCATAGAGAAAAAAAAAATCGATTTGAGAGCCGGGAACAGAATGTGCATAATATTTGCAAGATTGCGTCTTCATTTTGCGCTATAAAACAAATGGAAATAAAAAATAAATGCTAACACGGTTACAAGCAATTCCAGACAAGCAGACGAGATTGGCTACTTCTGAATTTAATGTGGCCAAAAAATTGTGTAAAATTTTACAACCATGATATTATAGTTACTCACATGAATAATTTAGAATTCATAGAAATATGTTTTTTGTTTGTTCAAGTTAATTTTTAAGTTTAAAGTGCTTTAGATTCAGTTTTTATTCTTAGTGTTTTGCTTTAGTTTAACATGAAGAACTGTCATGACCAGTGACCAAACTTTCCTCGGTTCCAATGAAGCAGTACCCAGTATCGGGGGTAGAACGTTTTTAGACGTAAACCATGCGGACATAGCATGGTGATTTGAATGTTCACATATCTATCTATCTATCTATCTATCTATCTATCTATCTATCTATCTATCTATTGGTATCTCTCGCAGATACTATAGAGCTGTCGACAACTTCATGGTGCTCTCGGTTGCTGTAACTTCGAGTGCCGTAGACATATGACTGCATCTATCTATCTATCTATCTATCTATCTATCTATCTATGTGTCCGTCTACTAGTATCTCCCCTATAGCAGATACTATATAGCTGTCGACAAGTTCATGGTGTTCTCAGTTGCTATAACTTCGTGTGCCGTAGACATGATTATATCTAATTCTCTCTCTCTCTCTCTCTCTCTCTCTCTCTCTCTCTCTATCTATCTATCTATCTATCTATCTATCTATCTGTAGCTCTCATATAGCATATACTATGAAGCTGTCGACAAGATCATAGAGTTCACAATGACTGTAACCTTGAGTTCCGTAGACATATGGCTGTATCTCCCCCCCTCTCTCTCTCTATCTATCTATCTATCTATCTATCTATCTGTATCTCTCGTACAGCAGATACAATACAGCTGTCGGCAAGTTCATGGTGTTGTCAATTACTATAACTTCGTGTGACGTAGACATATGACTGCATCTATCTATCTATCTATCTATCTATCTATCTATCTATCTATCTATCACTTTGTGTGTTTAAAGAAGGAAATTTTAATCTTTTTGGCATTTATACAGACATCATCGAGGAATCTCTCCTTGGATCAACGTTGTTCTGATTTTGCATCAACGACCATTCTGGTGTCATCAGTTCTCAAATCGGTATCTATGCTGATAACATAACTATTTATTCCTGTCTTAATATTAAGTCTGATCGGTTCGAGAAAGTCAAATTGGTAGCTGATCTAAAACAATTATCTACAATCTTTTGTTAACTGAGGCAAGGAATGGCTTGTTATTTTAACACCTCCAAAACGAAACTGTTCTTTATTAATCGTCTGAGAGGGCCTTTTCTACATGACATCAGCATGATGGTTGCTAACCCCCAGGAGAATGAATTATTGCACCTTCTCGAGATAATGTTTACTTCTGACATAAGGCGGAAAGACTATATTAAATGAATTGATAGGCTTGAAGCTTGGAAAGTTGGTTCACTGTATTGTGCTAAAGATGTTTCTCACCTGAAACTATTCTACATATTTATAAGTCTACCATTTGTCCATGCTTTGTATATTGCTGTTACTTATCGTCTTGTGCACCTTCTGTATATTTAGAGATCCTTGATAAAATTCAATGAAGGATATATTATGCTATTGATACTGACCTGTCATCTCAGATTCAGTCACTTACCCACTGCCATAATTTAACTTCCTTGTGCATTTTCTTCCTAATAAATACTCTTATCGTATTTGTTTTGATGATCTTTCCAACATCATAACAAGATTTTTAATTTAAGCGTATTACTACATTGGCAACAATGGCCTCATCCTTTTACAGTTGAAATGACGATATGTAACCGTAAGCTCTAGTCTAACAGCTTCTTGCACTTCTCGCTCGTAGAACTCTCTTCCGGCTTCTTGATTCCCAGTCAAGTTTGATTTTCAAAAATAGGAAATGCAATGTCAAGCGTTATATTCTGTCGTCTTCATTTTTATTATTTTATTGTTGTCGCTCCTTAATAATGTTTTCACTTTTCTTATATTTCGTCACACCATGTCTTGTAGATTTCTTGCCTGGGGAGAAAAAATTTTAAAAAAGAGAGCTAAATCGAGTCGCCTAACTGAAGAGAAAGATTGTGCTGAACGAAGCTTACAAATGAGGAACGTAAATTATTGCCTTTGTTTTATTTATCCGAGCCGTTGTTGGTGATGAGCAGTAAATAACGAACTACCTCACAAGGCTTTATTTCTATGAGAAAATATATCACTTCTACGTTTTGAGAATAAGAAAATAAACATCTATTTTTTTCAATTATGAACTTGACGTCGCTATAATTGAAAATAATACTACCAAATCAACTGGGGAACAGTTGTAATGAATAAATTAATAGATAAATAAATAATAAAAGATACTGTTTATTTTGGGTTTGCTAAAAGTTTATGAGTAATTCATGGTTTCTTGGTATAATGATGTTGATAATAAAATGGTCTTTTTGGAACAGGTCATCAAAACGTCCTTCTGTCTTCATTTATTTCTTTAAATAACATCTGAAATGAAAATTTATTCAGGTTAAAATCACCTCAGTTAGAGAGATGTCTTGATCTCGTTTAATACCGGAATCATTTCATGCCAAACAAGGCGATGAAGCTACTGAGACCCAACAGGTTATTGAGAGGGAAGGACAATAAAAATAATAGGATTCAAGGAAAAAGAAGACTAATGACGTTGACCTCAAAAGGATGAGCCCAAAGTATGAATTGGAGATCGGATATGCCTAAATCAAACAGGTGTCGAAATTTAAATATCTGGGAAATGTTTTAACAGAGGACGGAAAGAACGATACGAAAATCCGAAGACGTATTAGGATAGCCAAGGAAGCATTCCGAAAGCTAATCAGCATCCGAAGAAATAGAAAAATTTCGCTACAAACAATGAAAAGAGTACCAGACTGATATATGATATCTATCCTCCTGTGTGGCAGTGAGTTTTGGAGGATCTCATAAAGGATTTTTGCAGCAACAGAGATGTGGTTCTATAGAAGGATGTGAGCATCGACTAAGTTTTGAAGAAAATGGAAACAAAAAGGAAATTAATACTTAACATCAAGAAGAGACGGCTGAGGTTTCTGGGGTTCATAAAGAGGAAAAAGGGCTTGTAAAATCTGATACACACAGGGGAGATGGGGGAAGACGAGAACAATGTATAACTTAGTGAACGTGAGTAAATTGATGGCGAAACAAGGCTTAGTAGAAATAAAAGAAATATATTAAGAGCAACAAGGGACAGTAGTGTTTTCTATTTATGACTAGATTACTTATTTATTAGCATGACCTCTCAACATTAATTACTAAGCATTACTGGTTGCCACATGGATTGAGTTTACATTGATCAATATTTTTATGAATAATTTTGATTAGAATTTATTTTTATCATATATTATTAGTTGTTTTTATGGAAACCTTACTTGGATCGTCTATCTACGACTGGGATTTAACATCATGAATTAGAAATAAAGGATAAAACATTGGCGAGACACGAAATCTCATTCCTTTTGCTTTGAAAAAGTGACTAAACTTACTAGTCATCCTGACCACCTTAGCTACGAGAATTTGACTATTTCCAGTTAAAGTTTTAAAACGATCTTTTCATTTTAGTTAAACTAGTTTTAATAAAACGATAGAATTAAAATTGTTCATTTTATAAAGTGTTTGATTCAATCTTATATATTTCATTTGCCTATATCGCAACGTAGAATATGCATGTATAGTAATCGATAACAGTTCATTCCAAAAAATACTCAGTAATTCCATAAAAAGGATGATTCTGTTCTTCTCCCAAGTATGGATTAAATAGGTATCTACAGACTGCAGCTAAGAAGGAAAATGACTGGAATAAAACAAAATTGTTCATTTTTTACAATAAGCCAATAAACAATTTAAAAAAAAAAAAAAAACTGAATTTGATTCCTCAATCTTATATATTTTTAAAAAATTACAAAATGCCTATATAAAGAAATTTTATCGTAATAATATAATAATATTATCAGCTTGATTATATATATAATCGATAATATATATTCATTATATATATATATATATATATATTTATTGAAATATAACAAGATGAATGTCACAATAATTCCACTTTTAGGAAAATAAAGACAAAACTGATATTCTGTTCGATTCTCCCAAGAGCCATATGGATTAAATAGATGTTCACTAATTCTAAAAAGTAAATTCTGCGGCATAACAGGCATTCATTTTCTGAAAAGCGTACCAAGACCGACTTTGCATTTCCCAACTCCCATCGATAGTGGAAATAATCGATTTTTCATGCTTCTACGGCAGTTTTCATGTAGTTTGCGGCCATTTTTACTAGCCAGAGTGAGAGCCTATAGCTGGCTGCCACGAATAGGCAGGAAGATTCTATTGGCCAGCGTGAGAACCAACAGCTGACTGACACGAATGTTAACTAGCATGCAAAAAAAAAAAAAAAATCGATAGCTGCATTCGTCACAAGTGGGAAAAATTTAAATCTGCATGGCACTTTACTCCAATTGACTCATTCGCTTGCTTAAACTCAACGTTGATTCTGATTCCGCAGAACTGGGTTGGGTGTGAAAAAGTATGTGTTGTTAACATTCTTTTTTCATTCGGTTTTTCCAGTTACGAGTCCTTTTTAAAGCTGATCGTTTTGTGTTCATTTTGTTTAGTTCTTTTTTTCGTAACAGATTTAATGTTTAGTATAGAGCTTAGAAAAAATTCGCAGTGTGAGATAGGCAAGAAGTAAGGCATGTAGCAACATCAGCACGGCAAAGGGGCACTCCTTTAAAGGCAAGGAAGGGCAAAAATTTTTAAGTCAAGTGATAGCGATTGCTGTATGAGTCGTACGATTTTTTTTTAATCAAGCACGGGCAACGCCGGGCCATGCTGCTAGTTATATTATATATTTAATTTGGCTATATATATATATATATATATATATATATTTATATATTGGGGTATATATTTATTTCAAATTAATAAAAATAAAATCCAGAATTATTTTATGCTGAAAATCGAACTTTGAAAAAAATATTTAAATTTATCAAGATTAACTTTTATATTTTAATAAATATTTTATCTTAGATTTGCATTTTTTATTCGTTTGGATGGTCTTTTGGCAGATTTTTTTAAAAAATTTTCCACATGAACTTTGTTTTTTTTGCCATTTTTTAATGGAACTTTAATAAGATTATCTAAAAATGAATAACAGGCGTGATAAAAAATTAGATTTTTCATCTTTTGAAAATTTTGATACAAATGAATTTACCATTTTCAATAAATTCCGAGAATCCAACCGCATAATATTTATATATATATATATATATATATATATATATATATATATGGTTTAAATTCATTCTTCTTATGATTAAATTTAATATTAAATTTTTAACCGAAATCTATCTTCCTGTCTTTTGTTAAGATTTTTGATTTAATATATGTTCTGTTTTGCAAAAATATAAAAGTGGAAAGATTTTTTTTTTCATTTTATAAGCTTTAATGAAAAAATTCACGAAAATCATTCATTTTTATCAATTGTCATTTTCATAAAAAAAAACACATCCATCGCCAATTGAATTATCTTTGATATAATTTAATAATTTTTAAATTTGCTCTTATTTGTTTCAAATTTAAAAACGGCATTTCTTTTTTTTATAAAATACTATATTTAAAAATATGAATATTTTCATGAAAGGGGGGTTTAAATTATTTTTCAAACGTTAAATTTTTCTTATAAATTAAAATGTAAATTAAAAGAAAAAAATTGCAAATTTACTTTTTGTTTATTTTTAAAAAAAATTGAATTGTTAACATTTTATTAAATTTTTAAATTTTTGTTTCATTTTTGATTTTTGAATTTCGTAAATAATTTTCCAATTAAGTGCAATTTTGATGATTTTTTTTCATCAAAAAAGATAAAAAAAATGACACACAAATCCTTTGAAATTTAAAAAATATAGTTTAATTTTAAATTTTATAACATCAAATAAAAAGGTTTTGATTCAACAAAAAGAAGGTAATTTTAATAAATTTTATAAATATCATTATATATAACGATATACATCTGTTTGATATTGGAATGCACAATTAAAATTATTTCCTTTGTATTTGCGATAGAAAATATTTTTAAAAAAATTTAAAATATTTAATGTATTGATAAATTTCAATATAATAAAATAACTAATGTTATTTTTCAGGTAAACATTACAAATAAATCAGTTTTGTTCAAATTTTCCGTGAACTGAAAAATCGATTAATATTTGTATTGCTATTTTTTGGAAACATACATTGATTAAATAAAATTTCAATAAAAAATTTATAATGAATATAATTAAAAGTTCTTTCTAATCCTTTTTAAAAATTATTTCTCGCAAATTTTTAAATTATTTATTTTTGAAGTTTGATTCACACAAAACTTTATGAAGACACCCTTGTATAAAATATTTTGAAATTTAATCAATTTTTGTTATATGCATTTAAAAATTTTATAATTTAAATTTATTATTAATATATAAATATCAGAAACATCATTTTATTTTCTTTTCAAAAGAATAGAATTTTTTATTTATGTAAAAAATTGATCCTCACTTTTTATAAAAATGGATAAAATTAAAAATCAATAAGCATGTTTAAATTTTGATGGTTGGCCTATTCAATTGAATTTTTTACCAATTTGCGTCTTATTTAAATAAATTTCAAAAATAGAAACATTTTAGTCATTATATATTGATAGGTAAAAATAACATATTTTTATTTATTGTTTATATATCGCTGAAACATTTATTAAACAACCATCAATAAATTCCAGTCCTTATTAAAAAGGAATGTTCTACCTAAGGAGAATTTTATCTATTTTTTCACCTTTTAATAAGACATTTTAATTTATATTTAATTTATTTTTACTATCCACAAAAAAGAATCCCTATATCATTAGAAATCACTGACATGTTTTTATATATTATTCAATTGAAAAATTTTATATTTTTATAACAGATCGAAATGTTGTATATTTTGTATTTTTAAATCTCGTTACCATAATTCAATTTTTTTAATATTTTATTTTTTAATATTTCCGCTTGTTCTTTTAATTTGCCCTATTTACCTCTATCATTAAATTTTATTTCCCATTTTTTTCCGTCCTTTTTCCAAACCAAATCGAAAAACAATCAATGTTAAAACTTGTTTTTTAATATTCATGTAGTTGTTATTTATTTAATTAAACAAATTTATATTTAATTAAAATTGAGACAAGAACTCTAGTAAGGATACAAACATACATAAAAACATAATAATAATTTATGTATACTATATATATATATATATATATATATATGATATATATATTTACAAGGGATTTTTTCCGGCAATTAAACAAAGACAATTATTATGTTTTACAAAATCTTTTGACAGATAAAAATTTTCAAGGGGAATATTCTATTTATTGTATAAAGATTATTTTCATTTTTAATTTTCCTTGTTCAATAGCCTTCAACATTTTTTTTCATTGAAAAATTTTCCAAAAATTTTTTTTAACCTATATTCCTATACTGAACCGTCATATAATTATATATGTAAATTAACCGATTGATACAGGTTTGAAATTTTATTCGAAGGACGATATAATTTTCCAAGAAAAAATCTGCTCATTCATTTGGGAAATAAAAAAATGTTATTACTTTTTATAAACATAGCATTTACTTAAATATTTGATATAAAATAAAAGAACGTATAAACATATATATATATATATAAATATATATATATATACAATATTCATATAACCAGGTCGGCAATGAAATTTTTAAAAAAACAATTAAATCTTCATAAAATTTTCACACAATCATAGGTTAAAGGTATTATTTTCTTATATATTTTTTTACATACAAACAAAATTTTCCAATTCAAATTGATTCAAAAAACAAAAATTTAAACCAGGAAATAAAACTATTTTTTTGACTTTATAAAATTTTTATTCAGATAGACAACCTTGTTCTTAAGTAATGAAATTAATAGAGATGCAAGGAAAGAGAATATATATAGTTTACAATTTCTGATTATAGACATTAATATTGCGGCGATATAATAACACCTTTTAAACATCGGAAAGAATTGAAAAAACCTGAAAAATGACAAGCAACTCATTGTTACAAATATCTTTTTTAAAATATATACATATTCGTTATATTCTAATTTGTCCCCAATAAAAAAATTTACAAATTTTGAAAGGGACGAAAAAAGAAAACATCTATATATTATATTTATATTTATTCAAGGTTAAAAAAATATAACCTTAATGTTTCTGGTGAGCCCATGAGTTTTTTTCTTCTTTATTTTCTGAAATCTTGTTCACACTGTCTGTTTTTTTTTTTTTTTTCCATATTGAATGACTGTCGTGGATCGATACGTTTAAATATATGCGTGATATGAATATTAACTGATTTATAGCAAAACACGGCTATATTCCATGCACGCTATAAATTACCAACTGAGGCGGGCAGACACGGCTTATGTGGACCGTAAGAAATACCAACTGAATTTAGTTTTCAGACAAAATTATTTCCAGCAATTATTTTTCATGAAAATAAAAACTGAGGCGGGCATGCAGACACGGCTCAAGGATTATGCGTGATTAAATAATGTGTTGTTGAGGCGGGCAGAAATTTTTAAAATTTCCATGCGTCTAAAAAATAAAAACAGTATAACTTATATATATATCACGTGACGCTCGTCATTTATCTCAACCAAATATATTATCGGCCCATTATAATGTTAATGGATTTTAAATTTTTAATAAGGAAAATGAACAGTTTCGAAAGTCTTGAACTGGTGTCGAGATGTTTCCATCTTTTTATAAGAACATTTCAGTAGAAATTAATTTCCCAATATCTAATAAAAGGGATTCCTATTCAAATACGTGTCCATTAAATATATTTATTTATGAAATGAGGAATAATGTATATATTTAAATCAATATATTATATATATATATATATATATATATATATATATATATATATATATATATATATATATATATATATATATAAAATTGTGTATTTAGGCATATATGTGTTCTATTCATGCAATCCTTTCATTGAATATGACAGACAAGACAAGCTTTTTATTTAGTTTTTTTATACAATTTCTCATGCGATCTAATAATTTTTTTTTTCTTTTCGGATGATAAATTATATAAAAAAACTGTCCGAATGTTCTTTTTATCCGAGCGCTTTCGGCTATACATTTAGCCATTTTCAAGGATTAAATATTTTAACTGTTAAATAAGAAATAGTTTGTTGTATGTATGTTTTATAAAATGTTTTCATTTTTCAAAACACGGTCAAGATATTGTGTCCATGTCCAAAGTTAATATTATTAAGTGTTTTTTTTTGTTTTTATTAATAAGGCATCAATTATTTCTATCCTTTTCCCCATTTAGATGATGCTATTATATCAGTGTTGTCAAAAAGTATGTTATGAATAGTGTCCGATAGGTCTCCATGAATATTTAAATGAAATCTAATTGAGCTATGATCAGAAAGGTGTAGAGTGAGCCTGTGTGCAAACATGTTGTAGTGTGGCCTATATATAATTATTTACGAATTTTGATTGATCAGGAATACAATTCTTTAATGGGCATTTAAATGTTTTTTGAAAGCGCTCGGATAAAAAGAACATTCGGACAGTTTTGATACAATTTATCATCTAAAGAGAAAAAAAAATTATTAGATCGCATGAAAAATTATATAAAAAAATAAATAAAAGCACCATGTCTGTCGTATTCAATGAAATGTGCATATATATATACGTATGTATTTATATATATCTGAGTGTGTGTGTGTGTACAGGAAGCAGATCCTTATTCAGGTATATAACAGACAACGGATGTCTATATTATATTATTTTTATTTTTATTTTTTTATCAGGGGCCGTTCCAAGCTTCGTATGTTGGCAGGAGAAAATAAAGACAAAAAATGTCCAACTTTAGGATATTTCTTTATTGTGTTGTCCATCGATCTAAGCTTTCGGCTCACATGAGTCTTCACCAGAGTGGTTACTTGGAATGTACGACAGTGATGTTCACATTCAAAGATGACATCATGTTTTGTTTACATAGATGTTTACTATGAGATGATAACGGAATAGCAGCCGGAAGTCGTAAAATAATAATGCTGATCTATGACGTCATAAATAACCACTATATTTTTCTCCTTTCCAACTCCACACATTTTAGAGACACTCTTTATCATTTGTCCAAGAGGCAGAATACAGCAACCCCACTTTTTTGAGGGTCGTGGGCCCTACTAATATCATTTAATGTTTAGTTTAGTTTTTAATTTATATTTAGTTTGTGTTGGGGTTCATTCCCTCCTCTCATTCTATTCATCCAAAGGAAAAATTAAGTATATATTTTATAATCATTTGTTTTTTTATGGCATAGGGCGCGTTTTGTAGGTTTCCCCTTGAGAGGATGAGCTAAAATATAAATTGGATGGAGGATTGAATAAATGACGGGCGAGTTCTTATGGTGAATGTGGAAATTGTAATGTGTGAATGGGTCGTGAATCAGATTAGCTAGGTATAGGATAGTTAGTGATGACCAGCTTCAACCCCTTCCCGTTTTGGTCTTGTGCCGCAATTGTATTTTAAATACAATAAATTATAATAACCACTTTAGCGAGATATGTTATCAACAGAACCATGTGTTTAAATGCAATGTAATATATATTATGACTGGTTTGAAATGTAATTTTGTTGAGTGTGGATTGCTTTGTTTTAATGCAGATGGCCTCCAATGTCTCAATATCAACATCAATATGATTATTTGTGTGTGTGTGTGTGTGTGTGTGTGTTTTTGTGTGTGTGAGGTGATGCTACTGAAAAGTTCTCGTCTTGTCATAGAAGCGGTTTCAGAAACCAGACTCTGTCATTTGGTCAAATTATGCGAACTATACAGTCATGTCAACATTTTCGGCACTCTATTATTTGTGTATTATGGGCGCGTGATTGGAACGTTCGCTTTCCCGGGTTAGAATCTCATGATGGTCGATTCATCGTGAAAGTGACTTCTTGATATGATCGGCTAACTTTGGAAAGTCCTTGAAAATCATGCCACGGGTTGACCCAAGCCTTTTAAGTGAAATTGGGTAGACAAAACTATTTGGGAGCCGTCGTTACTTGTACTAACAAGAAGTCACAAATGATCGTAACAGAGGCTTTGAGCGTACTTGTTTTATTTAATCTGTTGATCACGGCAACTAATGCACTTTCTCCAAGAAGTAGTAACTTGAATTGGCTCAGAATAATTGCAGTATAAACCACATGTAGACTCTGACGGTGTTGAATAAACACAAATGTGCTTGAGCAGGTGTCTGCAACACGGATTGGTTAGCCCTCATCGTAGACAAACATCCTCGGATAGGAGCGGACAGCCATTATTATTATTATAAGGTAGAGTGGATATTTCATGTAATGAGTTTTATAATGGAATAAAAATGGTTATTCGATGGTAAAAAAAAAATCATGTGAATAAATTGTTGCTGAGATCTTCATATGGGTCACGATTTAAAAAAAATAAGATTCAATTAATTCGACAAAAATCAGAATATTAGTGATACATTTATTTTTGTTTAGAAAATTGTTATTTAGTTTTAAATGTTGGAATTTTCGTTTCTGATGGAAATAATCGATGTCTGCTTTTCTATTCTGTTCAGAAAGATGACGTTTTTGTTACAATATCAATGTATCTTTTCACACTTTTATTATGGAATGGAATATTTAATAACATACGTTAGTTTAATTACTGTGCCAAAATAGCAGTTTTATTGCGTTATATACGCAAATGTGGTTTTATTGATTTATATTTTAAATCACAGAATAGAATAAAAAATCAACTTATTTTTTTTAAAAAATGTACAAGACACACTAGACTTGCATAAACCTTGAAGAAATTAATTTTATTAAATATTTTTAAATTGTAAAAAGGGGGAAATATATGGAATTAGAAAAAAAAAAGATTTTTTGTTAAAAATAAAAAAGGGAGGGTGTATATGTATACATATAAACATATATAAATAACGATGTATATTTTTATATATTAAAATATATATTAATATTTGGCATTTAGAGGCGGTGTAATGGTTAGCAAGTTTGTTTAATAAATAGAACAATTACGACTGAATAGTGAGTTCGATCCTCACTGGGTGCCCCATATTTTAAATTTTTTTTTACTTGTGCCACATCTAATTTGCTGATGATGATTTAGAAGAAAAAAATCATATCTATCAAGAACAGCACTGGAGGATGTAGTGAGGCAGTGATCCTAAAACTTTTGGCTAATGTATAACATACCTAAATATATCTGAGGCTTTTTTTAGAATTCGGCCCGTCATGCATTGCCAACCAATAATTGTGTGTTTACGAACTTCATGATAAAATAAAGGTCGAACGAAACTTCAAGATTTGGAGAACCCTCAAGAGGTTATTGTTCGAGAGAAAGTTGTTTTGAGGCAATGGCCAGAATGAAGATGATTAGTGGATGGCCAGAACTTTAAATAAATCACTTATTTGTTTATGGCAACACTTATGCTGGATGTAAAGCCATCTAAACAAGTAACCTTAGCAAGAAATTAAACCTTAAACTTTAAAGACAAATTAAAAACATCGCTTGAGGAAAACAAACTTTAAAGACATTAATTCACATAATTTTAAAGATTATCCGACCAAGGAAAAGATTGGTCATTGCTGAAAGGATTTTTTTTCTAAAACGTTATGTAGCGAAGGAACCTATTAAAAATATCTCAATAGACTATAGATACTAGTATGATTCGTTTCGACTTTAATATAATAATGGACGAAATGGAATGACAATTGAAGAGGAAAATGATTCAGGGCCGACTCATTTAATCGATTTCACTACTAATTGTTCTACGCAACGACTTAAAAAAAATGGAGAGGTTGCAATCCAATTTATTATGAATTTGGAAGCTTGTATTGATTTTATTATAGCAATGACTATTTATTGAAAATGATTTCAAAAAGAAAAGAAAAAGAAAAAGAAATGATGGAAATTCATTGTAAGAAAAAGATAAAATCAAGATGCAAGTATTGTAATTAGAACAATGAATTGTAAGAAAAAATCCTCATGGGGAAAATATATATTGTAATAATTTAAAAAAAAAAAAAAAAAAAACATCGTTTTAAAGCTGTGTATAAATGGCAAAATAACAATAATGTAAAAAAAATGGAAATAGTAGAGGATGGAAGAAATAATCAAATGAAATTTTTGATATAAATAAAATGAAATTTACATTCAAGATTATAAATTTGAATGGTTTAAATTTAAAGATTCAAAAATATATGAAAAGGTAACTTCATTCCTAGAAATTTTTGAAAAAATTTTAAAAGACCGAATTATAGTGAAACTGAAACAATTGATGGAATCTATTGTATTTGAACATTAGGTTATTTTCAAGGACATTTGAAACCGCGAAGAGATTTGAATCAATCACCAGTTTTGTAGTGAATTGTATAAAAGTCATAACCTAATAAATATATTAGTGAATTTGATAGTTTTCAATTACTGAATACTCTTTTTTTAGAAGTTTGAAAACGGAACATTAAAAATTGCTATTCATCAAAAAAAAATTTAATTCTAAAAAGAAATATTAACACCGTAATTGTTTCAGAGTCGTTTTTTTTTTCATCATATAAAACCGATGGTGTTTGAGAAGGTGAACAAAATGGTAGAAGAAGTTCCTTTCGAACATGTTGAACTAGGAGGCGGTTTTAATGGGCAGCTCCTATTGTTAAAATAGTCGTAAGGAAACATAATGGTGATGTTATGGGTCGTATTTATTTACAAGGTAGGTGTCCCGAATCCAAAATTTGTTCAGATTCATATCCTATTCCAAATGTAGAAAACATTTGCATTCCTTTTTTCTTTTGAAATATTTTCTTCTTATAGACCTTTATCTTTGCGTATAACCAAATTTCAAATAGACGACGAATTCAAAGAAATTTACAACCATAAACTTCTCCAGAGGCTTATTGAGGTGGACTTGCTTACCATTTGTTTTTAAGACAGCCAATGATTTTTTTTCAGAGAGCCACGGAAAATTCTACTAGAAGGAAAAAGTAAAAAAAATATAATAATATACCAGGATGATTTGAAATAGGCTGGGCAGCCATACTGAAGAAGAATTAAAACAGAAAACTAAAATGGTAATCATATATACTCAGAAATGCAGGAAAGACTTTAAACGAGTTCGAAATGTCTATTCCAATGCCAAAATTAACATTTTAGGATATCAAATCTCAGAGGAGGGTATATCTATGGATTTTCTAAAAATTGATACAGAAAATATTGAATGTTTTGACTTGAAGTAATAAAAGAGTTGGAATCATTTCTTGATTGACAATTTCTAGTAAGTTCTTAATGGAATATTCAGAAAGAATGGAGCCTTTTGTTGTATTACGAAAAGAAAAAATAAAATTTTCACCTATACTAATTTTCACCAAAAAGCCTTTGTTTACTTGAAGTTACCATTATCCAAGAAACCTGTTGTCAAGATTTTTAATCCTAAAAAAAGAAGTCACCTTAACAACAGATGCGAGTGGACACTCTGTATCAGCAATTTTGTCACAAGAAGGACGCCCGATGATGTATCTTTCTAGGAAGTTAACGCCGGCCGAAAAGAACTATTCAAATAAAGAAAAGGAAGCGTTAGCTATAGTATGGAGCATGACCAGAGCAAGAGAATTTTTCTTAGGGAAAAGGTTTTAGCTCAGGTCGGATCATAAACCCAGAGAATTTATATTCCATCCCAGAAAAGAATTGCAGAAGGTCACATATTCAAGGATACTAAGATGGGTAATAAATTTGATGGCCTTTGACTATGAAATAGAATATGCCCTAGGAAACAATCCCATTTCGTGAGTTGCACTATTTTTACAGTTTGAAATCGGACAGCAAAAAAAAATGAGACAGTGAAAGATGGAATTTTTACATTGGGTATATTGCCCTAACGATAGACTTTAGGATTGGAGACTCTACAAGATCCAGTATTAAATATGATCGTAGAGTGAATAAGGATCAACAAATGGGAAAGCGAAAAGACCGTATAAAGAAATCAGACATAAATTTAATAATAACGAGAATGGCGTAGTCTGCAACGTAGATCTGATGGTACCACTAGAATATTGTAGAAGGCAAATTTAAAAAAAACGTGCATGATATGTAATGTTGCAGAATAATTTTACACAAAACACGTCTAAAAAATTTGTTGTTGTTGTTCTTTTGTGGTGAAGTTCTTCCATCGTATACGTAAATAAATATTTAAATGTGCGGAGATAAAAAAAGTCGACAGAACAAGACACATTCGTTTTACAAAGAAACAGAACCATTCATTCATTTCATTCATTCACAATGTGTTCTAAATGGTTTAAATTGTGTTTGATATTGGTGGATGCGTTTTTCCAAACTTTTTGTTTGCGATTAAGATTTCTTTTGAGATTTCGTTTTCATTTTTTTTTATTCATTTTTTCCCAGAGGGGCGCTTTTGAGGTCGACCAAGGACGTGTTTGAGGTGTTTCGGCGGCATTTGTCTTTTCGTTTTTTCAAGGAGCCTGGTCTTAATGGCGACGAGTTTCGCAGCTATTTTTCTGACTTTTCTTGGCTCTCTTCTTTATTTTTGCTTTTCTGAGAGGGTGAGATCATTTTAGGGAGAAGTCTTACTTTTTTTGAAGAAGGTCGGCAGAGGTGCACTTTCTTTCTGTACTTTTTTTGTTTCTTTCTTTGTCCTTTTTTGACAGTGGTGTTCAACAACTGGTTCCAGCAGAGGTCCACCCCAAACCGGATTTCCAGGAGTGTTTTTCTTTTGTCGAAAAAATTCTTTTTTTATGGACTTTCTTTTAGATGATTACAGGCCCATAACTCTTTAAACAAAAAATTTTTCCAAGATTCTGACGGAGAGGTTGCAGTCATTGTCGCGAGCTTGTTTAACCTGAGCAGACTTGTGTCTGTGAGGTGACGAACAATTCAAAGCAACCTGCATCTGATCCGCACGAACATAGAGAGTTTAAAAGAAACAATGAATTTCATTGATCAATTCGGATCAGTCCAAAACAAATGAATTAAAGTTGACCATAACAATTTTGTTGTCCTTTAGGCCGCCGGATTTGAAAAATATCTGCAAGTGGATTAACTCCTTATAATTGCTCATCCAGTGCTGTGATAAAAGAACGGAAGGCGGTCGATTTTTTTTTTGGCTGACTCCTCGGTCCGACAGGGATGCCCATTGTCGCCCTTAATTTATGCCTTGAATTGGACAATTCCTTTGAGAATTATAAAAAACAGATAAGCATATCCGGCCCTACGGCGTAAATTTCCCTGGTAGTTTCTATATGGAAAAACCCTTTACGCCGATGACGTGTTCATCATGGTCGGTCTTCAAAGCAGAGACATTCAGGTTTGTAGAAACCGCTTGAACGCCCATTAGAAAATAAATGCTTGCAACTAATCTGTGGTCCATTCAATGTACTATATCATCCACAGAGAATTCCTAGCACTAATATGATATATATATTGGGTCCACGAAGAATGGCTTATCGGATAGATGGAGGCAGCATAAGTGCTCTTTCAATAATATAAATAAAAAAAATCAGACTTCCCTATCTAAATATTTTTTGCATCTGAAGGAAACAAATAGGACACCAAAGTTAAATGGAAAATTATAAACAAATATTTGTATGTAAAACTTGGGATGACCCATGCCCTTTTGTGCCTCCATGAAAAATTGCACATTATTAAACTTCTAAATAATAATAATCTATTAAACAATAGACACGAGTTAACGGTTTTTATACATCATCAGATTTTTTTGTTTGAATTATTAGCTAAAAAAAAAAGCATAAAATATAATAACTTGTTTAATCCATAGCCCAATCATCAGATTCATGGTTTGAATAATTAACTAAAAAACATGCATACAATATAACACCCTTCATAATCCATAGCCCAAATAAATAGTTTAAATACCCTACAAAAAAAGATAACCCTTTATGAAGTCGTCAAAAAACAAACGTTACGACAGTTTTTATATGCACAAATCCCTTTCATAAAAAAAAAAATCAAAAAAAAAAAATCTCCATAGACATGTTAACTAGACGAGGGTTAATACATCTTCCGTTTAAAATTTAGACACCCCTACCTTTCCCTGGCTTGACATCTATGAAAGTAACTCTATACTGATACTTATTATTAACACCCAACACTCGCCTACCCAATTTAAACAATTCGCCCTAGCTGTTACCATGGAAATTTTGATTTCAATTTTAAAACACGTAAATTTCAGATATACGTTATTCCAAAAAAAAAATTCGCTTGAAGATGGAACAGAGCTTATTTTAACTCAATTTAATTTAAATAATTATATTGAAGTTTTCGGCTCTTGTTTTGAAACAAGAGACTTCTTATGTAGCGTTTTGGAATCATATTTTTAAATAAATAATTATATTTATGCTCTACTTTTGTATCGAGCACTATTTTTAAAATAATAACTAAAATACTAAGGAACTTTTGGATTATTTACCTAACCAGTTCCTTCCTATTTTATATATATATATATATATATATATATATATATATATATATATATATATATATATCATGGAGTGTTTTGTTCATGGTGTATTTTGTAATATGTGTGAAGTCTGTGTATTGTCTTTGGTGGTGGATGAGTTCTTGTGGTGAATGTTTAATTGTAATGAACGAATAGGTCATGATTGTGGTTAACTAAGAATAGAATAGCTAGTGAAAGACCAGCCTTTCCATACTTCCCCTTCGGCCTTGTGCCACAATTTGTATCTCTTACGAAATAAATATATTACCACAATTGTGCATTTACGAACTTCATAACAGGCGAAAATTGCGTGATAAAGTGAAAAAAGTTTACTTGTGACGCGTTTCGTCCTTGAAGACTTCATCGGATTAAATTTGCTATGTTGGTAGCTCTACACACGCACACGACAGAGAGTGATGGGAATTTTAAATTTTATATTTTCTTATTCATTTAGTCTTTTTCTTTCCATCCCTTTTATAAGTAGGTATTCCACACTGTGATAACTGAAGATCTGCCAGGAATGGTGAATATTGTAAAAGCCAGAGAGCAAATTTCTTGAAGATGACCTTGCGATTAAGTCACTCTCTAAGCACAATTGATCTATTATTTTTTAAAATGTCCGTTTTATTTCGATTCTTTGAGGTTTCTCCTAAGTATTTTTGTGGCAATTATTACAGGTGATGGATTAAATTGCTCCTTCAGGTTTTAGCTTTTTTGTTTAGTATTGAATATGTCATTTATTGTTCTGGATCTAGTGGTAAGAACTTTTACGTTGATAGATTCTTTTTGAGTTTATATGTGATAGAATTAGTAGGCAGGATAATATATGTTTTGATTCATTGGGTTTCTCAGGAGGGTCTGTTATTTTGAGTATTTTATGGGCATTTTGTTTCGAATTGAATATGTAATAATTAGCGCACAGTAGAAGGTTGAAAATGTTTTCAATGTGTTTCTCCTCTTCGCGTAAACAATCCGAGCTTCATATTAGAACTCTTAGGTAGAATTCGATGATTATCCCGGATTTTATTTTGTTGTTATGATGGGAATAACACTCCCCTGTCCTGGGCATGTGTAGTGCTACAAACATAACAAATTTAATACAAGGAAGTCCTGAAGGACAAGACGCGTCACAAGTAAACTTTTCCCACTTTATCATATAATTTTTCCCAGTATATATCGATATGTGTGTGTATCTATTAGTATGTTAGCAATGGTGTGTGTGTAGATAAGGAAACAAGTAGAAAGAGCTATACAGTCTACGTGTTTCGTTTCTTTATAGTAGGCGTTTTCAGGTAGGAATAAGTGATACAGGCGCTTGTAAGGAAATAACTTTGGAATTTGAGGAAGGGGCAATAAATCAGTGTAGAATGTGTTTCCCTCGTAATTAAAGTTTTAATGTCTGTTGGATTTGAAATTTAGTTTACTTCGAGTAGATATCTGTTTTTTCTCTATTTTCGAGGCGTAGTTTGAATAACTTTATTTCACTTTGTTTCATTATCTCCCCATTTATTTGCATATTATTCTATATTCTTTTAATAGTCACGTTCAGACACACACATATCTATTGTTTAAAATGTTCAGTATTTACAGAAGAAGGGTGCTTTTTAGATACAGATATTGTAGACTTAGGATTCAAAAATGCATGCTGACTGCCAAGAATCTATATAAAAAATAAACTGTTTATTATATTTGTAAGGGAAGAGATCTTAATACTGGAAATAGAGCGTTTATAGTTTAAAAAATCAACACTGCATAGTGACATGCAGTCACACGCTTCAATGCATTTTTGACCAGAATTTGATCAATTGTGGGAAGATCAAATTGAAGCATGAAACTGAAAGCTCCTAAGCAGTGATGATCTATCTATCTATCTGTCTGTCTGTCTGTCTGCCTCTCTCTCTATCTCTCTCTCTCTCTATCAACAATTTCTTACCGGTGAAAAAACTTAAGTATATCCTGAAGAAGCAGGGATGCAGGGATATGTTGAAATGTGATGTATATGTGATATATATATATATATATATATATATATATATATATATATATATGTGTGTGTGTGTGTATATATATGTATATATATATATATATATATTTATATATATATATATATATATATATATATGTGTATATATATGTATGTATAAATATTGTATATGTATGTATGTATATATATATATGTGTATATATATGTATATATATGTATATATTTTATATATGTATATATATATATATGTATATATGTGTGTATATATATATATATATATGTATATATATGTGTATATGTATATATATGTGTGTATATATATATATGTATATATGTGTGTGTATATATATATGTGTATATATGTGTGTGTATATATATATATATATATATATATGTGTATATATATATATATATATATATATATATATATATATATATATATATGTAAAATGTTTCGTAAAGTAAAACTATATTTAATAATCATAAATGGAAAAGCTTAGATCCTCATAATTTTACAAAAAGTTTTAGATTTTTATTTTCTTTTGTGTGTATTAACGTGTAATATTTGTACGGACGTCTACACACGGAATTATCAGAAAATAGGAGCGATAGATATATACTAAATTTGAAGCCAATGTAACTAAAATTTAATAAAACTTTAGATTACGGAGAATATTTTCTTAAATGTTTAAGATTACTGGGTAGTTAAAACTTATATAAAAAGGCGCTCATGTTATACTCCTCAAGTAATTTTTACAGATATATTCCCCATTGATAAAATTAGATAAACCTCCGATTGTCAGTCTGTCAATAGACCTGTCAACAATTAATCAAAACACCCATCCCCGTGTTAAAAATGCATTTCTACGATATTTTATACTAAAAAGTATGTAATGTTTTTCAAATCAGATTAATTAAACTTTAAATCGGCTAATATTCCTCAAATAAAGTTTCAGAAAAAGTATATTTTATTTTTGAAAAATTTAAAATTACAAACTATTGAATTATATTTCCGTGAATTCGGTTAAAAAGATTGGGCAGACTCGAGATCAGACAACAGAAAGGTGTACCGTAAAAAATGACGAGAGATAATCAGTGAGCAAATCTATTTAAATAAAAGAAAATAAAATGTTACTAAATATTAGGGGTGCACAAATTTGGAGATTTGCTCCCCTGGAAAAGAGGATAATATATTTCTGGACAAGTAACTTATTTTTCTGAAATACTACTCAAGGGTAGTTGTGGAAAAAAAAGATTAAATTTGGAATTAAAATCAATCAAATAACATGGAGTATTATACGAAAAATACCAGCGTATATAAAACAACGTAAATTACAAGGAAGAAAGTAAAATAAAGGTGTTTCAATGAGGTCGAATCCATTTAGAAAGGTATATTTTCATTGAAGGTATAAAATGTGAATGTTCTTATTAGTTTTTGTGATTTGATGTAAGTTGTCGAAATTCGTGACAGAATTCGTTCGTACCATCAGAGACTTCAATGTAGAGCGTCGTTTTTAGAACAATACTTGTTCCCTGTCGTGGAAATGACTGTTTTGTTACAATAGTCGGGGTGGAAATAAAAATTAATTCTGTCCTTCAAATGACAATTTGGTTTTCAAGACCCTCGTCGAGGCGTCTGTTCCAGAGCTGTTTTTTTGCGTCTACGCTCTGTCAGGGTTTCAGATATTTCCACTTCCGGCCTCGCGTCTCCTACTTCTGCTGATGATCGAATTGTAGGGATTTTTGTAGCCAAAGGTCGGTTCCGATTTACCTCCAAAAATGTTATCGATCAGTGCAAGAATTCCAGATTTCAACCGGCTTGAGTAGCCACTGGTTAACAAATGAGGTTTATCAAAAGAATTTATTGTAGTAGAAAAGAAAACACTTCTGTTTTTTTTTTCCTCTTTCTTTCACCTTCAAGTGATACCCCTCTCTTCGTTGTTACAAGGTTTATATTTTAGTAATCATTTTATTACCTTCGCTCTTTCCCTCAAAACTACCAAGAGCCGAAATTTACTCAGAATGGAAATCATTTTTAACAACGTAAACTGTTGCCGGCACGTCGATAGTTTCTATCTGCATTTATATACGTTAGCATTTATACTAAGCACAACTAACTATTAAAGGGGGAAGTTTGAGGTCATTTAGGTTGTTTTTCTTTCGTTTAAATCCGTCATTTTTTTTTGTATAACGAGTTAACTTTGACATTAATGCCAAAGTGGTTAAACACCTTACCTCTCACGTGACTTCGAACTGATTGAATATGGGGGGGGATTTGTTGTTGCTCATCATATTCTTGCAGGCCCGCCAATAATCTCTAGAACCAAACCTGCGAGATGCTATACGATGTTTCATGCTATCACCAAACATTAACTTTGCTTCATGAAACACACTCGCTTGCACTTGTTACAAGCAGAGACAAAGAGACATCTGTTACAATCAGACATGTCCCTTTCTTATTGGCTATAGCAGCTGAGCAAGGAGATGAACACGGTTTAAATAAGTATTTTCTTGCTGGAATGAAAGCATCGATGCCAGCTTTTATCCAAGAGTAGACCTTAGACAGGATGGTTAAAAACTACATTCCAAGAGACGACACAAATGTAATCCCGTCAGGGTTACTGGGGAAACGCGTATGAAATTCAACCACTTGTGTGAGAGATTGAGTGATTGAAAAGTTAAGTGTTTGGATGCCAGCGGGGTCAGTGACAGAGTGGTTTAGCCACCAGCTATGGTGGGCGTTGAATTCACCAACTCATATCTGTTAACAGATGGGTGTAGGAAGACGACTTTGTCAATATTATCGGAGGTATTATCTAATAACAGTCATGAGAGGAAGGGAATCGATAGAGAAAGAACAGATAGCTGACTGAGAGAGAGAAAGAATAGTCCGGAGATACAAGAGAGAGTTTCCTAGCCAGCAAGCGTCCTGGGTAAGACGATAAACTACATCCGCGTCCTGGGTAAGACGATAAACTACATCCGCGTCCTGGGTAAGACGATAAACTACATCCGCGTCCTGGATAAGACGATAAACTACGTCCAACAGCAAAGCCTCTGAACAGGAGGTTTTGAGGGGCGTGGATCCACCTTTTAATTGCTGGTGTTCCCAGCTCCACCCTGACGCGGGGTGGTATCACCTGTTAGGGTCCCAGCTATGGGCAAATAGTTAACGCCGAAACTGAGGTAAAAAGCATTATAAATGTAAAAAAAAGTGTAAAAATAGGTTTTAATACCAGAAATACTTTGTAAAAAATTATTACAAGAAATACATTTTTGAAGACAAAAAAACAAACTATTATCGGCAATATATTTTTGAAGAAAAAAAAAATATTACCAGCAATACGTTTTTGAAGATAAAAATATTACCAGAAATAGATTATTGACAAAACAAAATATTACCAGGAAAAAAAAGTTGTCGGCATTAAATAACCCACTGAGGTTGATATGCCGTAAAACACAACAAACCAAACCAAACCAAACCTAGCCTGCGAGAGGTATATGCGGACACAAAATCTCAGGCCGTGCATGTGGATATTGGAGACCTTTCTAATTAGAAGAAAATAACAAGGCATCGAGAAATCAACGGAGGGGGTTGACGAGTTATGTCTATTTTTACAGGGAGCTAGGATATCCGGGGAATTTCGAAGAGGAACGATTCCACACTGCAGAAGTTGGTACGAATACCGCGAATGCTGGGGTGGGGGAAGAGTCGTCAAGGGATTTAAGTGTTTTTTGTGTGCTTGTTTAGGTTCGTATCTTTTGTTGTTTATGGTCATGATCCGTTATATTTGTAAGGAAAACGCCTAGGATAGTGATAGCAGTCGGTCATCAAATGTAACATAAGCAGAAGGGAACTTAGTTTAACCTCGGGGTTGCCCACCGGAGGTGCTTGCAGGGACACCCATCCATGCAACACATGGCACGACAAGAACCTCTATAATATGCAGCTGTTGATCACAGCAGCCTCTCAAGACACTACGCAAGAGTTCGGGCTCTTAACTACCAGACGGGAGCAGCAACCAGAAAAACTTCCAACCCGATACCTTCAGTATGAAGAGACGTTGCCACCATCCACACACATCACGCGAAATTCATGTGGGAAACACTATTAGAGCAGGGAAAAGGAAACTAACCGGGAACTTCTTTCTAAACATGGAACAAAACATGAACCTCTTCCCCTATTCCCGAGAAGTGGGAGTATAGACGGGGCGTGGGAGAAAATATTTAGACTGTCTACTCTTATTAAACAGAAAAAAAACCCAAAACACTCAAAAAGCAAGCCAAAAAACAAACAATAACGGGGTTGGCTACTAGATGAATTATTACGAAGAACAAGTTTTACTCAGAGAACTCACCGGGAGAGCCGAACAAAGACCCACAGGTAAAAATATATAATTAAAGTACTTAAGTTTTAACTTAATTAAAGTCCGAATAACCACTCTTACATAATGCGTATTTCTTTCCCCAGCCAGAAGTCAAAAACGAAGAAAAGTCAATGATTATACGAACCCGATCAAAATAAAAAAAATGTGTTAATACTATCAAAACAAACGAGAAGAACTTTAAAACAAAAGACTGAATAAAAAACAAGGCCGTGGCAGAGGACTAAGGATAAATAAATACATAAATAAAAAGCAAATAAAATATTAAACTTAGAAACGAACACGTTCATTACATTCAGAAAAGACAGGATTTGTTTTTATAAATATCAGTGACTAATTGGTCAAAAGTTGGAATTCTCGGAGAGACGGTATCCACGCTTGGGAAAGAAAGGGGTTGGTTAGTACAGTGTAGCTACCCTTTCTTTTATAGAGGGGGGCACAAATACATCTTTTATTTTTATGCGGATTTCTTTCCGCAGCCAGTAGTAAAAAACGAAAGAAATAATCAATGATGATACGAAATCTACCAGAATTAACAATACTTTAGTACTATTAATATAAACGAGAAAGGTGTCTAGCAAAAGACTGAAAGGAAAACTAGGCAGTTGTAGATAAGTATGTATGTATGTATGTATGTATGTAAATCCTTTATGATATATATATATATGCGTGTTTGTGCATGTGTATATATCGATGAGCATGTATATGCATACATGTATGTACAAGTATGAAAAATAAAAAAGGACTCTAATACATGTTTATACCTGGTTGAATGTACATGTAGGCACACGTAAGAGTGTGTATATGTATGTACGTATATATGCATGCGTGTATGTATATATATATATATATATATATGTGTGTATGTATATGTGTGTTTAGTTATATATGTGTATACAAAAATTAAAAATAAAATAATAATTATAAAAGTCTCTGATTTAAAATCCTGCAATACCAACCGGTGCTAATAGAGATTAAAAAAAAAAGCGCAGAGGCAGACAAATTCTCTTCAAGTCTCAAGTCAGGAAGTGATAAGTTAGGGTAATTAATGTGATTTACAATACCAACCTCAGAGATCACAAGATATTTTGCTAAAACTTAATTTTGTTTTTCTTTTGGTAAAACTGATGATGCCAAAGAGAACATAAACTTTTTCCGGCGAAACGCGTCTTTTTTCACTGACAAATAAAATTTTGTCCTAATTTGTCTCATGATCTTCCTAAATAAATGAAATAATAACAAAAAACTTGGTACCTCCTCAAAAACGGGATGACTAAGTTTTGAAATAAATTTTACAAAATGAAAAATTTTTTTTGATGCGTTTATTTTAGTTTTCATTTCAAGCTATGAGATTTAAATTTAAAATTTCCAATATGCAAAATATTCATTACTAAACACTGACTAAATAAAAAATCAAATTCCGTATGATATTTTTTGTTTTGCAGTTGTTGCATCAAAAAAATTCTAATAAAAATATTTTTAAAAAAGAATTAAAACTCAAAATTAAAATCCAATAGAAAATAACTAAAATAAAAGAAACTGTTTGACAACAGAACGGGTAAATAAATTGTTCTTTGAAGTCCACATTTATTTCTTTAAATTTACTTTTTACAACAATAAAACCAGTTACTCCGGATTCTTTAGTTCACCTGGAAAAGCTTGATATCAAAGTTTTTCCATCTGTGTGAGAAGCCCATACTTTGGCACCAGAACTTTGATATTTTGTCTGTTTTTAATTTCTACATAGAAGTGAGAAAGATAGTGAACTGATAGTGAAATAAAGGATAAAGATACAATGTATCGGTGGATAGATACAATGTCATAAAATCAAAGAATAATAAAAATGATTCTTGGATATTGGAATTGTCACATTTTCATTTCATGGCCTTAGAGAAATATCCTCTCAGATTTCACTGACAAACTGGAGGAAAACTCTTCCCTAGAGCCTTTGCCTTAAAAACTTTGACATCACTTCAGCACATAAAAATATTTTTTTTTTTTTTAGGATGCTAGTTAGCATTTATGCTTCTACCTAAAGTTTAAAATTGAATAAAATAAACCTTATGTAAAAGTCCGCTTGGAAGAAAGATTTATTCTCCCATTTTATTTCCTACCATATGGGCATTATTATATCCGCGATTTAGTAACATCGATATTTCACAAACGGAAAGGAATGGCTGAAAGGAAAAAGAATTGCAATCATACGTTTTTCTCAGATATACATTTATAATACTAATATATACACGTGTCCTACGCGGAGAATCTACACAGCAAAGCAGAGTGTAAAGAGAAACAAGCAACAATTAAATATAATATAGAGGTACTCCTATACCGGGAGAGCCCATTTTTTGGAATCTAGATTCAAACGGGTGGGATACATCTATGTCCCAGGTGAGGACATATTCCACGAATGGGAAACAGAGAATCTTAGGTTTCCCAAATTGAAGACTGCGAGCTGTAGTTTCATTCTATATGTGGGAAAGATATATTCGCAAAGAAAAACGGCACCATGGACTTGTAAGCTGATGAGGAGGCAGATTTCATCTCTACCCGGGCAATTTATGAGCTAAAGAAAGCAACCTTTTTAGTTGCTGTAAACGAACTGAAATTTGACTGCCGCTTTCAATCACTGCATAGAGTGACGTCATTAAGGAAGACAAACTCTTTCTGTATTCTTACATTTATATAAAAACTAGGTATCTCCATAGATTCGCTAAAAACTTAATAACAAAAAAATTGTATCATTAAAATCCTTATGCTATTATTAGGAGGAAAGACCACAGGTTTTTTTTATTATTAAATTATATCTTTTGATAATTTTTAGAACGTTCTAATGTTTGCTTAAAAAATTGTTTTTCTTGCATCAGCGGATACCAAAGTTTAGTATAGGAAATGTTAGCGTTTTTTTTCGGATGAAAACACATTGATTTGGAAATTCTTTGAGGACTTTTTCACAAATGGATGAAATTATTTCTAGGAATGTTTGTTTTTTAGAAAAGTCTTGGTAAAATGAGCCTGAAAAGGAACATATCCCTCCACTAAAAATGGTGGCGGGGACAGAGCTTCTCTCGTCGGTTACTCGCACATTGAAAAAAAGAAACTACTGACGCGCCACATCAGATAGTTTGTGAAACGCTGACATAGATTATACATTATTATTGCCTACTTCCCTTAACTTCTCCATGTGAGTGTTAAATCCTCCACACTTAATTTCTTCATTATGCGACCTAGACATTTCAGGACTCTTCCTGATTGTAACTATCAGTTTCCTTTTAACTATAATTGCATATTTACACTCAATACCTTCTTTAACCCGTAGCGGACCTAAAAAAAATGATCGGAAAATACATTTTTTTCTCCACTCATTTTCCTCGCCGCGGGCATTTATCTCACGTAGGTGCGAATTTTAGCTTACAACCTTGTCCACGCCCTACGTCATCTACAGCCGTCGTAAACATATAGATAGCGCAGAAATTTTTAGTTTACGAGGGAGAAATCCGCCAGCTACTGAATTTCATGTCAACAGATGGGAGGAAAGCAGTCACTCATCCCTTTTTTCCACTCCTTTAACGACCGCGGCCAAAGAACGAACTCACTGATTCACGACATCGCCATGGTAACCATGTCGAGAATTGAAAACGCTCCATATTAGCGATACCAGTTATCGACTATCTCGCAAATTAAGGAAAAATCTTCGAACTCTTCACCATGTGCACAACTTTGAAAATCACCTATAACTATATACCGGAGCACTAATACCGTATACAACCGAACCACACACAGTCATTACATACTATCGTTTTAGACCCCCCACCAACATGGTGTAATGGTTAGCAACCTTGTCAACTCAATTACGACTGAGTTGTGAGTTCGATCCTCACTGGCTACCCAATATTGTCGGCCTTGTGCCACTTCTAATCTATGCGTAGAAAATCATCATACTGTCGTTTTTGAATAAATGTTATTTTGGATTTGGTTAAATCGAGTTTGTGTTTGTTTCGAATTTATGATTTATGATTTACAAGCAACTTGTAAATCATAAATTTTGTATGTTTGAGGCTTCGGTGCGGGCCAGGCGTTGCAAGCCTTCAGCAAGCTGTTGACCCGACGTTAAAAAAAGTAATATATATTGAAACAAGGCAATTTTCCATTCAAAATTCTATTTAAAATTACTACACTGACCTCACAAAACACCAAAACTCCTACTACATAGCCTTTACATAGTTGTGCACAGAAAGTATTATATCCCTTATGTTTCCTTACAGGCTTGCTAGACGACACAGTCTGCCATTCCTTTTTCTGTCACTCACAATTTGTCACTGTTTCCTTTACACAGACACTAACAAAACACAGAAAAATAAAGCTCCTTTATTTTTCTCTAAAAACAACAAAAATGTCTAATGCTCACGAAGAAGTTTTCGAAGTATCTGCAAGTCACTGTCTACCACATTTTAATGACTCAAAAGTTAAGAACTGGTTTACTCAATTACAAGCTCTATTCTCAGCCAGGAAAATAACATCACAGAAAACCAAATTCGCTAACGTGGTGGAAGTGTTGCTACCGAAAGTCGTAGACTAAGTAACTGACTTGTTGGACGCTGTACCAGAAATAAATCCGTACGACACAATCAAAGATACCATCATCAAGAAAATGGGTCGGCCCCCAGAGGCCCTGCTACAAGACCTGTTCATTAACATCAGTCCGGCGACAGAACTATTTCGTAACTACCGCGATATATGCAAGCGCAAAATATCATGTCTGAGAAAGTGCTACGGCGGTTGTGGCTAGAAAAATTCTCCCAAACCACGACACAAATGCTAGCGCCGATGGTAGACACCACCTCTATCGACATGGCAGACCATGCCAATAGGATACCACGAGTCTAGCAGTAGCTCACAGAGTATCACCACACTCGCTCCCCAAACAGGGGGAGCGAGTGTGGTGATAATACCATAAAGTACCATAAAAGTAGGCGCAGAGAGAGACAACCACATAGACAATTCCAAGGCGGTGTGTGCTGCTATCACTTCCCGTTCGGCACCGATGTCATGAAATGCAACAACTCCTGTAATTTCAAGCAACAGGGAAACGCCAATTCCAGCCAGTAATAGCGACGATTGCAACTGGAGAAAGAAGATTATGTCGCTTATTCTATGCGAAGACCAGAACAACAGTCACACATTTCTTGTGGATACCGGAGCCGAGATAAGTGTAATTACACCACGACGTGGACACAGACCTACCCCTACCAGTTTCTGACTTAAAGCAGCAAACGATTCCAAACGGCATGAAGAAACTTACCCTACACTTAGTACTACGCCGGATTTTCACCTGGAAATTCGTACTAGCAGATGTCTACATTTCCATATTAGGAGCCGATGTCCTTTCACATTACAACCTGGCCGCCTACATGCACAACCAAATACTTTCGAGCAACTTGAGAGACGCCAAAGTGAAGGAAAAACAAACGCAATTCAGCTCAACTGCAATTTGTTCCGCAACTCATCATGATACAAATTACACCAATAGCATCGACCAGTATCCAGACATTACCAAACTATCTGACATTAGTGATTCGATCAAACATAAGACAAAACACCACATAAGAACTTCAGGACACCCAGTCTGTTGAACTCCTCGACGTTTATTTCTCGAGAAATATACTTATACCAAAGGAGGATTGCAGCAGATGATTAAAGACGAAATTATCGAACCCTCAAAAATTCCATACGCTTCACTTCTCCACCTAGTTCCTAAACCAGGCTCGAAATCTCTTTGTGTGTGTGTCGACGACTCAACGATACCGGACCGCTATATCGTCACGCTTATATACGACCTCACCTTAGGACTTCAAGGCATGGCAGTATTCTTTATACTGGATTTGACTAAGGCATACTTCCAGAACCCAGTAGCAGAGGAGGACGACTTTCCGAAATCGTCTGTAAATACACTTTTCGGACTTTTTCAGTTCAGACGGGTACCTTTCAGATTGAAAACTGTTGTGGGGCTCTCCCCTTTTTACATAAGATGGACTCATCCAAAGTATACTTATACTGACAGAGAGAATACCTGCCGTGGAGAGATACGTGGAGATACGTTGAGAGATACGGAGGCAGACATAGGGGGTTCTCAGAGAGATAGAGAGAGAGAGAGAGAAAGAAAAAATGACGGGTTTACTTACAGAGACTTGTACATATATTTTCTACTAACCTGCATTCCTGGACTACTAATCTTCATTTCAAGTCTGTATTCTTACGTTTAATACACTTATTTTTCTATCTCAATTACTGGCATTGTTTATTTATTTGTGCAGGATTCCATTCACGGAATCCACAACACAAACACTGCTCAGATCTTTCAACGTCTCACCGACAACGTGCTAAGAGGACTATTCCACATATAGTAGTGCATCACGGCTTGAAAATAAAAGTAGACAAGTGCATATTTGGAGTCAAGCAATTGCAATTTTTAGGACAGCAAATTGACAGAGACGGAATCTCACCTCTACCTGAAAAGGTGGAAGCGATACAGCAATTCCAAACGCAAACCTCACTTCGTCAGCTGCTACGGTTCATAGGACTTGTGAATTATTCTCGTCATTACATCCCAGATTGTTCGAAAATACTTTCACCACTGACAAACATCTTGCAGGACAAAGGAAAACGAGCAAAAAACAAACACTAGCATTCCATACGGAAGCACTTGACACTTTTAACTGAGCCAAATCTGCATTGTCAAATTTCACCAAACTAATATACGTCACTGACAATGTTGGGGCTAAACTGACTCTGACCACTGATGCAAGTACATCGGCTTTATGTGCAGTTTTAAACCAAGAGATTAATCCTACCAAAGTACCTATATCTATCTTCTCGTCTAAAGTCAGTCCAACGCAGTCAAAATACAGCACTTTTTCAAGAGAGCTCTAAGCAATTCATCTTGCAATAAAACATTTCAGACATATACTGGAAGGCAGAACTGTGACACCTCAACATCCAGCCCTATATAGGGGTGGGTGTTGAGGTGTCACAGTTCTGCCATCCAGTATATGTCTGAAATGTTTTATTGCAAGATGTCGCACCTTCACTGCAACATCGTTTGTTTGTTCATCTTCACTCACTCTCCCATCCAAGCAAGAGAGCTAGTTTAAAACTGATCAGTGAAAGATTTGTTTGGCCTGAAATGAATAAAGACGCCAAACTTTGCAACAGTAACTGCATAGACTGCCAGCGTTGCTAAGTTCACATACGCAAAAATTCACTCATTGGAAGTAAGCAAACCCGACGCTAGATTCTCATATCTATACATAGACATCGTCGGACCCCTACCATCTTGGCAGAACTACTGCTATTTGTTGACAATTGTCGATCGATTTTCTCTTTGGCCCACTTCAATTCCAGTAAGGGACATCTCGGCGGACACAGTAGCAAAATCCATACTCAAAAATTGGATACCCTATCACGGCATGCCCACAGTCATCACGACTGACAGAGGCAGACAGTTCCAGTCGAAGCTTTTCAATGAGTTAACCCCCCTGTTAAGCAATCAAAACATTCAAACAACAGCATACCAGCCATGCGCTAACTGCTAAGTAGAACGATTTCACAGATAGTTAAAAGCATCGCTCACAATGAAACCCACTGTGATTAACTGGGTGGATAATTTACTACACGTCCTACTATCCATCAGGAGCATTGTCAAAGAAAATTTAGGATGCACGGTAGCTGAAATCGATCTATCGATACAATACTATTTCTACCCGGAAAATGCTTCGACAACAATAAAGACATACGCCCTACAACCACCTTTGTGCAGGATCTAAAAACATGTATGTCCAAATTACAATTCACTCCCTGGCGGCTTACACCAAGACAAAGCTACATACCCCAAACACTTTTTGAGAGCGAATACGTGTTTGTTCGTGATGATGCAATTAATAATCATTTACACACAAGCTACCAAGGTCCTTACAAAGAAATCAAAACGACAGAAAATTTTTCGCAATCCTGAAAAATGGCAAGAATGACACTATTTCTATTGGCAGACTAAAAATAGCTGCAATTGAAAAAACACACCGAAGCCAAGAGACACGCAATAATGGACACACCCTACCAGAAGGATCCACACCAACAATACAGACCCGATTTGATAGAAAATTAACATTCCAACACAATTTGAAAACTCACATATACTACTAGAACATATTTCCAAAAAAACTTTTTTGCAATCTGAAGTGTGTATTTGAAGCGGACCTAAAAAACGATTGGTCGGATAATACGTGCCTCTACTCATTTTCATCACCGCGAGAATTTATCTCAGGTAGATGCGAATTTTAGCTTACAACTACGTCCGCATCGTACATTATCCACAGCCACTGTAAACATATAAATAGCGCATAAATTTTCAGTTCA
>CAHIKZ030001436.1:200000-250000 GCA_903632075.3 Acanthosepion pharaonis | reverse complement strand
CTCCTTTTAACACCAAATTTGAACTGAAGGCAATGATTAGGACAGCATTCACCAACTTAAACAAGACGACCATCTAGAAAAGATGCAGAAGATTCTGAAGCCGTCTCGTGGCCGTGGTTGAAGCCAATGGCGATTTTATTAGATAAATTTACACTTTAGTATTTCAAGATATTTTTGTGTAATTTTACTAAATATATTTGTTAAAATGAGATGTTAGTGTTAAAAGTGTCACAGACGACAATTTCTTCATCGCGCCCTGTATTTTTTTGACTGCATTTGAATCAGGTATATTTAGACAAGATTTCTGGTTTTCATTTTTGCATAATTTAGACGACAGCTATATCACCGCTTCTCGTCCGATCACCGAACTTGATCAGTATCTAGATGGGTCAGGACTACCGGGTCCTGGAAACTTACATGTGCTGGTTGTATAATGAATAACGGCTCTGAATGAGAAATCGGAGAGCCGAGTTCAAATTCTAGTTGAGTTTTTTACATTCACTTACGGAAAAATGATCACTTAATGGAAAAGTATGAATCCAATGATTCTCTCCACCCACCAGCTATGCGTAAATAGCAGGAAAAACTATGCCTTATGGAAATGATTGGCAACCAGTCTGAGTGAAGAAAAATCTGAAATCAAACACGTCTGAAGTAGATTGGGAAAATGTAGATAAGCTTCTTATAGGAGCCAATGGCCAACATTCAGCTATGAGATAGTAAACTCCAATTCCTCAAATACCTGATATTGTAGTAACATCTGCCACGTGCCACACAGTGCACCAGTATTATATTGCTTATTTTAGAATATTAAATCTCTTGATTTAATATCCTAATATGGTGGATGGATTCTCCCGTTGATAACGATGGATGAGAGTGAACATTGATGTCAACACTCAGAGGCGAACAGGCTATTTCATGCTAGACGCAATCTATCTATCTATCTATCTATCTATCTATCTATCTATCTATCAAGAACAATCCGAACTAATAATAATATTTGGCTATGCACAAACCGGGCCGTTTTTTACCATGAGACATAGCTACAATCCAGACTGTTATTTACTTTTTGACTCGAGCACTATCCGAAGAAATAATTACCTTTTGAATGAAGTACAATCCGGTCCAAATTTACCGTTAGATTCAAGTACATTCTGAACAAATTTACCCTTTGACGGAGTACAATCAGGTCCAAATGTTTATCGTTTGATTCAAGTACAATCCTTACCAATATTTACCCACTGAAGCAAGTAAAATCTGGACCAATGTTTTCTTTTTTGATTCAAGTACACGCCACACCAGTTTTTACCTTTTGACTGACAGAAAAAAACTAACGATTTAACTGAAGTAGCTTTTGATTACAGTACAATGTATATCCGAGCGAATATTTCCTTTTGACACGAGCACATTTCAAAACAATGCTTAAAATTTGATTCATGTAAAACCCAGTTAACTTTTCTTATTCAAGTACAATATGGAAAAATATGAATTTTTTTGACTCCAGTGTGATTTGTACTAATATTTACCTTTAGAATCAATTAAAATCCGGAAACTGCTTACCTTTAGACTAAAGAACGATTGGGACCAATGATCACTTCTTGATTCAAATACAATATGGACCAATATTTATGTCCATACTCAATTATAAACTTAATCAATATTCCGAATCAAGTAAAAACTAAAGTGTTTAATTCTTGCCTCACGGATAAGCTGGGCTAATATTTACTTTTATCGTTAAATTAAACAAAATCTATGATTGGTTCATATGTTTGTGTAATTCTTTTCATTTATCTATCTATCTATCTATCTATCTATCTATCTATCTATCTATCTATCTATCTATACACGCATGCAAACTTTAATTCTGTGAGTAAAATTTTTGTTTTGCACAGTTTTTTCTTTACATACATAAAAATCACAGATATAAACAAAACCGGGCACCAATTTCTGCGTGCAGGGGATAAAAATGACACTCTGCCGGAAATGCTTATCGATCACAAAAATTAGTCTAAGAACAAAATAAAAAAAAATATTTCAACATATCTACGCCATCTTTTTCAACACGATGAAGAAGTGGATAATTCATTCACACGTTTATAATTTGCATTTTGGAAATCATATTTGTCTGTGCGCGTGAAAATGTTTAACACATTTCTAAAGAAGTGAAAAATACTTTTATAGTGACTTGATATATATATATATATATATATATATATATATATATATATATATATATATATATAAAGTCACACAGGCACACACACACAAACACACACCACACGCATATATATATATATAAATAACGTTTGTAGGAGATATCAGGTACTGATGTAAAATAATTAGGTATAATTTTTTTTCTTTTTTAGCTTAAATTAAAATAACTTTTTGAATGAAAAATTTATTACTTTTCATCGCGAAAAAATAGCAAAGATATAATTTAAAGTCTTTTGTAACTGAGAATCTTTCTTGGGAATTGCAGAGCATTACTAAGTGTTAACAGCATGGAAAAGGAAATGGTCTAATCGGGTTCAAATTCTAACGGAGACATTATCGCGCAATCGAGAAAACTTGTCACAAGTTACATGGAAATAAACGTTTAATAAGTAGTGTTTCGAAGAACCCTATTATGGGGCATAAAAAGTATCTCTATTAATAGCAAAGAACATTGGATCGGCTAATCAATGCAGCTTTTTTTCCCCCAAAGTCGCAAATTTACAAAACTATCGCTACTCCAAAGCAAGATGTTCAGACGAACTCCATTCTTTAATATCACCAATTCAGACATTCACAGCTAAAGTCCATCTTGCTACGTCCGCGACGTTGAACTCGTCTCATTCCGTCTGCATTTCATTGCTAAGATCAAAGTTCCACTCAGCTTTTTCCTTAGAACCGTTTATTTGTGGTACAGACACCAACCTTCACCTCTTCAAGTCAAAGGTCACTCTCTATCTAATCTACTGGCAAAATCATGTTTAAACACAAGTTCCCGTACTATCACCGAGTTTAAGCAATCTAGAGCCTGGTCGGTAACTAGATGAGTGACTGCTTGGGAATACCAGGTATTGTAAACTTAGAGGTATGGCTGGTGTGATTGATAATGACTGGGAATCGTTAATCGGAGAGCAGAGTTTCAATTGCAGTTGGGTTCGTTATATTCATTTAGGCACAAATACCCTTGGGAAAGGCATGAATCCGCTAACTACCCCAGTTATGGGTTAATTAGTAAGTCCTGTATCACTAAATCATTATAAAACAAAAAAAAATCAAGCAATCAATCTAAACATATTTAAAAACTTCACTTCTTACTTTCTCTTTTAACTTCATGTTACACATTTCATTCAGTAACTGTCAAACTTGAGCAGCTCTTGAATTTTGTATTATGGGAGTATTACCAGATTTATTCAACCTATAGAGAGAGACAATTCTGTTAGAATTAGAAGTCCTACCAGGATTCATTATTGGCGACCACATGATTTGCAGTGTTGATAGCAGATACGGAGAGGAAAAGTTCTTACAGAAGGTACCGAAGGAAAACGTGAAGAAAGGACTAAGTATAAACTACACGAATACAGAATGCATAGTTATCAGCAAAACGATGAGTGCAAAATGCAAATAACAAATCGGAAATACTAAAATCAAGCAAGTACAGAAATTTAAATATCTGGCAAGTTTTTTTTAACAGAAGACGGAAAGTGTGACACTGAGATCCGAAGATGTACTGCAATGGCCAAAGATGCATTCCAAAAGTTAAACAGAGTATTAAAAGACAGAAAATTTCGTTAGAAACAAAGAAACGAGCATTGAAATGTTACGTGATATCTGTCCTCCTGTATGGCAGCGAATACTAGACAGTCTCCTCAAAGATGAGGACGAGACCTAAAACTGCAGAAACGTAGTTCTACAGAAAGCTGCTGAGGATATCATGGACCGAACATGTGAGTAACGACTATGTTTTGGAGAAAATGGAAACAAAAAGGAAACTAAATGCTAACATCAGGAAGAGGCAGTTGAAATTTATGGGACACGTAATAAGGAAGGACGGCTTGGAAAATCTGATACTCACAGGACAGATTGATCGAAAGAGTGACAGATAAAAGCACCTCGTAACATACTTGATGAATTTGAATAAATGGATGATAGACCAGGGTTTGGGAGAAATAACAAAAAGATAAAAGATACAAGGGGCAAGAAGATGTGGATGACCATGATCGCCTACGTCCTGAAAGGACAGGGCACATTAAAGAAGAATAAAAAAAAACAAACCTTTTGATCATTTTCTCCTTTGGAATGGCATGGATCAACGTCAGTCCATCGGTTAGGGTTTTTCAAAATTTCTGATATTATATAAATAAGAAAACTTCGTCGCATATTACATGAAAAGATGTCAACACCCAGATCCCCGAGAAATTCCATGAGGGACCCATTAAGCTGTACCAACAATTTATTGCATCACGGGATAATATAATCCATATTTTGCAATATGCGCTTTCGAAAAGCTTTTCCCCAGACGCCCAAATTCTTTCTAAAATTAGTTTTCTAGCTTAGAGCTATCTTAAGCAGCAATTTGAATTCATAATGGTAATAGTTTTTCAGACTTGCTTGTTAATCAATATCATGACAACTATTTTGGGTCTATTTTTGGATTTTATAGTTTTGGATTTAAAAATCTTTAGAAAAAACTGTTGTATAGTATTGTTTTATGCCATGTGATCATTAGTCAACTTCCTGTTGTCTAACTCTTTACTCTATCCTATAACCAACACATGCAAATAAGTAAAATCCTATTTGCAAATCTCACTACACGTCTCTGAACCAAAGAAGTTTAATGCATTTCGTTATTAATGAACTTCTTCAACCTCTTTTTTCCTCTTTCTTTCTTGAGGTTTATGTCGTGTTCTTACGCACAGAAAGCTAATGTTATCCGTTTAGTCCTGCAAAATAACTGATGCCCATTAACGAAACCATCTGCCTTGTTAAACTAATTTTATCAAACATTTATGATTTCGATTGGTTTAGTAGTAAAGCAAGATCAGTAATCATGTGTACAGTTGTGCTCTGGATGTCTTAATTTCCGCTTGGCTTGTCTTTTCTTTTTCTAAATCTTCAATTAACGGACAAATGATAGATTTTTTTTAAGAGATAGACATTTTATTTGTTTCATATTTAAACAAAATTCTAGCAGATTTTTGATATAACAAATGACCGCTTATATCTGAGTATTTCTCTCTGCTACGGCTACTAGCCAATCGCTACTCAGGCACATTTGTGTTTGTTCAACACCTATAGAACTCACCAGTGATTTATATTGCAGCTAATTGTGGAATATTTTTTCAAAATAATATTTAAGCATGAAGGCTCCAATGATGTTTTTCTCTTCAAGGTCATACATAACCAAATAAGACAAGATTTGAAGTAATTGAATCGTTTTGTCAACAACGAGAGAGAGAGAGAGAGAGAGAGAGAGAGAGAGTTGTTCACCAAAATGAATTCTTTGGCAAATTCTTGAAAATAAATGCTTGTGATGGAATTTACCTTCAAGAGGCTCTCAAATCATAAGCGGAATAAACGTTTTTGTTTTTTTAATTTAAAGATATTTTTTTTTTTGTTAAAATATATGGAATATTTCATTTTGCCTTCATAAATATATACCTTGGAATTTCCAATGGCCCTTCTAGTTTACACAACTATCACACGAAAAGAGAAAAAAAATCAAATAAAGAAATGAAATTTAGATCCTGTTTTTAAAACCTTTACATTGAATTTTTTTTTTATTTAAATTATCGATTACTAGTTTAATTCCTATAAAATGGGGTTTGCAACGAACTGAAGCTGTGTATTTTAAGTAGAAAGAGACAAAGCCAAAAATGCGTTAAAATATTTGATCGATTAATTCCGAGAAAGAATAAACAGTAAACAAGTTCTTGTATTATTTTAAGCGAACATTCTTTCAGAAAGAGAATCATACCGAATAACGCAGTTGCTTTTTTTTTCATTCGCTTGAATGGACAGCAGAAAAATAGATTTGTTTGTTCTCTTATAGCGCATATGATGTCGGATTCAATCAATTTAACATGATTTTGATGTTAAGATAAATCTATAAACCGAAAGGAATATTTAAGTTGTTTGTTTTTCTTTTGTAAAATAGCAAGCGTTTGGGAATCTGTAGATTGTGTTGCAAATATTGCTAGAATATTAATAAAATAAAGTGAAAACTAGAGACTATTTTTTAAAAAAATGAATCAAGTTAAAATAGACAAGAATGCATATAAACACGCACACACCTACGTATAAATATATTTGATGGAGGGAAACATTTCTAGCATATTTATGACAAAATAATCTATCCATATGAAAAATTCAACGTATTATGATTCAGCCATCAAAGTATCTTCCGTGGATTCCTAAGATCTTATATTATCAATTTCTATCATATTTATGCAATCATTTTCTTACATCAATGATTAAAAATTACTTCAAAGGAATAAATTCTTTACATCTAAAGGAAAAGGATCATTCTTCAGTCCCTACAGAATGGCGCTACAGAATCACACTATTATTTACCACATACCAAAAATCGAACCACTTTAATTTTCCGACGGCAGGAAAACAAATATGTGTAACATACGTACACCTTTGTGCAAATTAATTGAAACAACCGTTTTAGTTTCCTTTCTTTCACTATACGGTCAGCTTTAGACCCACTGGAGTGACAGGGTGTAATTGATTTCTATTTTTTCCTCAGAGTAGGTCATTTGCATTAGTGTGCAGTAATATGAATTTATTTTGGGGTTGTATGATGAAATTTGTTTGACCTTGGAAAATACTGCTTCATTCGTGATGGCATCGGATTTTTTATCATGCCCAGACACTACTGTCCCGACTGTCGATTAGTTGTCCTACGGCCTTTGTCTGTGGTGGCCATTACTCCAAGGAAGTTTACAAAAATTGTAACGCTGCACAAATACAATGACATGTCTAACCAGTGAGCAAATCAAAGTACTATCTGGCACGGAAGCTTTCCTGATTCAAATCCAATCGAGAATCTGTGGTCAATCTGCAAGGAAAGACTTCGTGGAATGGACAGACGAAGTACTAACATGTGCACTGGGTCATGTTTCATTGGAAAAAGACGAAAGAAAGTAAATACTAACGGAATTATTCGTTTTGTTTTCATTAATTTACACAAGGGTATATCTAAAAATAATGATATAATCAAGCTAGTAAATTTTCACGCTGCGAAAAACAAAAGATTTGGAAGAAATCTTCGATCAATACTTGAAAGAGCCATAACAATTTAGCTGTTATGTAAAACTGAAGGACGCATGTTTCCGATATTGAAACGTCTAATTTCATCATTACCATTCCGAGTTACAGTGTGTATTATATCATAAAAGACTAAATGCAGATTTATCTTGATAAATTCTTAGAGGACTGTTTTGATTTCCTGAGATTGAAGGAATTGATATTAGGAAGAGAGATTTGGGCTGTTAAGTTGAATGCAGATATTTGTCTAGAGAATTAAGTAACGAGGAAGTCACGAGGAAACTTGAAACAACAAGGAAAATTTTACTTACAATCGGATTGAGACATGAAATTTCCCGGACATCGAATAGAGAATAAAACACTAACAAGACAAAGTGAAGGCAAATGGAGAATGGGCAAAAGACGAGTAGTCGATTGATCGAGTTTGAACATATGCTTGGTTGGTTGATTCTGTTTAGCGGCCCATTAAACTCTATGGGTAATTAATGCCGAAATCTAACTGTTTTGAACACAATTTTATGGCTTCAACTACAGATAAATTGTAGTCATAATAATTCTTCTATAAATAGTTATTGTTGGTAATGTTGCTATAAATAGGTATTGTTGGTATTTTTTTTATATATAAAAATGCGTTGCTGCTATTTTTACTATAAAAATGTATTTTTATAATTTCATAGATGTTTTGTATGTGAGTTCACTAGTGGCCCATATCTGAGACCCTAACAAATGCTGCCACCTCCGGTTAGGATGTACCTGGGAACAATAATAATGAAGAGGTGGTTCCATGCTCCTCAAAACCTCACAATCAGAGTCCTTGCTGCTGGATGTACTTTATCGTTCTACCTAAGAATATTTAATGCATGGATAGCAGAAGAAGAACAAGAAAAATGCTAAATAGTCATAAATACTGAGGAAGACAAAAGAAAGGAATTTGTGGAGAGCCGTGTTCGCTTGCTAAACGAGTTTGTATCAATAGTTGGTTGGTTGGTTGGGTTTTATGGCATATCAACCGTTGTAGGTCATTTAATGTCAAATTTAGTTTTATATATATATATATATATATATATATATATATATATATATATATATATATATTAACTATATAGTAATAGTAAACGTATAGCTGGCAACATTATTATTTTCAAAAACGCATAGCTGGTAACATTATTTTGAGACGTATTTTATCGCCATACACAGGACGGGGATGTAGTTTATCGTCATACCCAGGACGCGGATATATGCTGGGAAAAAACTGGGAGTTCACTATTTTTCCCTAGCTAGGACCCTAATAGATGCTACCACCCCGTATCAGGGTGGATCTGGGAACACCAGCAATTAAGAGGTGGTTCCACGCTTCCTCAAAACCTCCTGATGAAGGCATTGCTGTTGGATGCAGTTTAACGTCATACCCAAGACGGTTTTATCAATGGATAGCAGGAGAAGAACAAAGATGATTAGTATAGTGGTAAAAGTGTCATAGAGCAAAAAAGCAGAATGTAATGGAGTCTCTTGATTGAAAACCTCCTGACAGAAGGACCCGTTCTGTTGTTTCATTAGCTGGTTGAATTATCTTACAAGCAAGTTATACAGTTTATAACCATCTTTTTCATCTAAAAGTTAATTAACATTCTATCATCGTGTTAAATCTTCTGTTCATTACCATTCTTATCTGCTGTGATTATTTCTACTTAAACTGAGGCCTCGTATTCATGCGTTTTCCAGCTCCAAGTCGAATGGGTGGACAAGTAGCGCCTCATAACCGGTAGACGGAGCGTAACAGGCAAGGAAGGCAGTCCATCTAGCGGAAGGAAAGCCCTGGCTTTAAATCTCCGTTACCTTGAGGTTATATCTAAACAAGGAAAAAGCCGTGGAAGTAAATCCAGACAAAAAACCTGGAGTGGAACTCCGAAGGTGGTTGTCTGTCAACATTGATAACTTTAAAAAAAATCCTGCAATCCAGCCGTGTCCAAATCTAATGCCTTGTATTTCTTTTGATCTTGACCAAGAGACAGATACGTAGTTTGGACAGCGCACGACCTTCATATAACATCGTCCTTGTCTGCGTCCTGAAATGGTCAGTCCAGTTTCACCATCGAAAGACTGAATTTCGATCATACAGTAAATTAGCTCTACCTCGAGAGATAAACAGATACCTTCTTACACTAAGGTCTCGTTTTAGACGAAACGTAAACTTTGTATCAGTAGGAATTCTATTTATATTTCAAGAAGCAACAATTTCAAATTCATAATGGGGAATGTTGCCCTAGTGGATATGACACAAACAGGACATAACGAATGTAACAGTAGTTCCTTCTTAATAAATGTCTTTTTCTTATTTATTCTAAGCACTGTTCCGCCATCCATTTGCTCGGCCGACCCAAGTATGTTATGCGTTGTTTTCCTCTGTTCCTCTTGCCCTCTATCTGACCTTTGAGTATCAGATTTTAAAAGCCGTCCTTCCTAATTACGTACCCCAAAATCGTCAACTGCCTCTTCCTGATGTTAATTATTAGTTTCATTTTTGTTTCCATTTTCTACAAAATTTCGTCGTTGTCAACATGTTCGATTCATGGTATCCTCAATATCCTTCTGTAGAACCACATTTCTGTAACTTCAAGTCTTCACTTCATCTTTGAGAAGATCATCCAGCAGGAAGACTGATATCATGTAGTAGTTCTGCACTATTTTCCTTCTTTTTCTATTTGTTAGTAATTTATTTAGCTTTTGGAATGCTTCCTTCAATATCTCATTGCGCCTTCGGATTTCAGTGTCACACATTTGGTTTTCTTTTAAAACACTTCCCAGAAACCTTGCTAAAAGTACAGAATTCCTTGTCTTCTGTCCCAGTTTGGTTTAATAACAGAGCAAATCGAAATCTCTAAATTATGATGTCAGCCAGTCTCGGAGAAGGAAATCTTTGAATTCAAAACCGATTAGGTGTGGGGCTGACATCAAGATGTTAACACGTAATAGCTACGGAAACCACAGCGGCAAGCACCTGCTTTCGATATGACATTTCACCGGGGTGTTTATAGCATTATCATCGTTACTCACAGAGGTTTTGCGCAGAAACAGTGTGTCCAGATTCCAGGACTTTATAAGAAAGTATTTCCCTTAAACATCAAGAAAAACGAGAAGATTTCCTCAGATGCCGTTTACGTTTTCATATTGAACATTCTCCTGAATTAAACTTCTTTTTGCATTCTCGTAATAAATAAATTTTCCTAATCAATGTCTATCTAATCCAAAAAGCAACTTTTCAATTATTGAAAAAAAAAAAGAAAAGGAAAAATATTTCAACGCTGACCGAAGTTCGTTTTCTTGTATTCTTTTGCAATCAATTTTCTAGGTTATCAAATTTTCCTAAGGTTTTGTAAACGATATCTTACAATTGATTGATTGAACAAACACTATAAACTGACTAATACATCCCTCCTACCTATCTATCTATCTATCTATCTATCTATCTATCTATCTATCTATATATATATATATATATATATAAATATTCTCTAGATATACAACAGGAGCACAAGACAATATATATATAGTGAACATTGAAGTCACCACTCAGAAGCTACAATTGCGTCCAGCATGAAAAAGCCTGTCGCCTCTGAGTGTTGACTTCAATGTTCACTTTTATATTTATATTTACACACGCTCTATCTCTGATATTGAGCACTTTATCCCATAAATATAGCAATTCTTAAAACTATATTTCTTCATATATATATATATATATATATATATATATATATATATATATATATATATATATATATATATATGTGGCACCATGCATCATTAGAAAAACTGAAGAGATATTTCATAAATATATGATTTATTTTTATTCGGTTTGTTAACCAGTTGATAGTTATTTAGAGATGAAGAATAATTGAGTTTTGAGAATAATTCTCTAATTGTATTTAGGCGATCCGAAAGAAAGAAAAAAAAAAAAAAGAAATAGATGGTACAAAACCCAGTCATAAGCATGTTTCGCTTAAACTGACACAAAACAGGTGTCAAAAGATATCTAGGTCAAAGTACCTGACCGAAATCCACGAAAAATAGAAATTGTTATAATTGGTTGAAGAAATAGAGTTTAGAAATAATAAAAAGAAAGAAAGTGAAAGACAGGAACATGATACGAGACGGGGTCGTGAGCGAATAGGCACACGCGCGATTGATGCATAACAGATGTCGGTCAAGCACCTGACCTACGTTCGTGTCCGCGGAGTATGGGATTTTGTTATCAATTTGGTTGAAGAAATAAGATTTTAGGGACAATGAAAAAAATATTAATAGGTAACGAACGAAAAGGGGTGTCATTGAGATGATAAGGTAACCGCTGGGGAAATGTATACGAAAACAAAACATTAATACAATGAACCCTGACCATTTCTAGGTTGAAGATAAAAACCACCCAAGATGATGAGTGGAAAATATTTTCAATTTAGATATAATTAAGATTTTGTTAACAGGCCCGAGCGAAAAAAAAGATGTGAAATATTTGTTTTAGCTCGCGGAAGACGCCGACAGGTCGGAAAAATTCTTTCCTGGAGTCACATCTAATTAGCGGCGGGCTGTTTTGACAAATACCGCGTGTACGAAAAGGACAATTTAAATTTTGTTTTTTTTTTAGCAGGTGTTTCTTCCCCAGAACAAAGCCCCGGATTGTTACGCCCGATTAGAGACGTCACGAAGGAAGGAGGAAGATACCGACCAGAGTTTCATTAGCCGAGGGCAGTCACATGATACATGAGGGGAGGAGGAGAGACACCCTGACCAGAGTCTCATTGGCCGAGAGCGGTCACGTGATGTGCGAGGGAGGAGGAGAGATGCCCGACCAGGACCCCATTGGTCGAGAGCGGTCACCTGACATACGAGGGACCAGGGGAAGCGGGTATGCGCCTCCCCCCAGAGGCACTGTAAGGAAGTAGGAGTGAAAGTAAGAGCGATAATGGGAAATCAGAAATAATACGACTTTAGAATTATCAAGAAAACCCTGGCGCCGACAGACCCACCCCAGTTTGTTACGGTGTCAATAAAAGCAGGACCCCAATCGACAGAAATCAGTTGCAGGGCGGACGGCGAGAGGAGCTGCAGAGCGGACGGCAGGCCCTGTTCATTCGCCCCTTGCGGGCAAGGAAGGCCGGTCCGTTGCAAGTCAAAGTTGCAGTTTGGTTTGCGCCTCGGAAAGAGAAGAGAAGTTGCAGGCCGGACAGGCAGAAGAGTTGCAGGCCGGACAGGCAGAAGAGTTGCAGGCCGGACAGACAGAAGAGTTGCAGACCGGACAGGCAGAAGAGTTGCAGGCCGGACGGCGAGAGAGAAGTTGCAGTTGGGGTTGGGTTTGCGCCTCGGACGAAAGAAGTTAACTTGCAGTTACGCCTAGGAGAAGTTGGAATCAAACCAAGCCTAAGAATAGAAATTCGTCCAACACAAGTCGAAGTAAAGAAATTCGCCCAACAGTCAAGTCGAAGTGAATAAACTCGTCCAACCGAAGTAGAAGAGAAGAAGTTGATTCGCGCACTGACGGCGAGGGGAAATCAGCCGTGAACGACAGGTAGAGATCAGCGCCCAGTGTCGAAACCAAACCACACCCCGACATGCAAATTTCTAGAGAACAAGCAACTCGAATTCTTAAAGTTGTATGGTAGAAGCTTGGTGCCACAGTCCACAAAACGGGTCGGGAGGTAGGAACAATTTTGTGTAACGAACATTTAGATATAAAAGGTTGTTACCTTTTTTTTTTTAATAATTTTCGACCTTGTGAGTTTTTTTTTTTTTTTTTCTGTGTGTTATCACACCCGTTGAACTTAGCTTGCTTACGGCCCCAATCCCTGTTTGATCCCGTCTGTCTAAGATCTAATCACAACGTGGGTAGGCAGACCGGAGATCAGTACAGTTACCCTAATAACTAGGCGTTGGAAGCGAGTTGGGAACGACGAGGCTGGTATTCATCTAACCAAAGGGTTAGAACGTCACACTTGGAGCAGCGAGGAGCGAACAGCTGACGCCGCGGCAAAGACGTCACAACTGGTGCTATCCGTGACCAGGATATCAGAGCCTGGAGAGCACGTGACGTCACAACTGGTGCCGCGGACGAGATCGAACGAGATCGAACGACACAGTCGACGCTTCGACCAGGGGGGGCGACGTCACATATATATATATATATATATATATATATATATATATATATATATACAGAAATAGAAAAAGGAGGGAGAGAGAGGAAACTGAGAGAGAGAGCTAAAAAGTGAAATAGAGTTTCAATAAAATATTTTAAACGACGGCTTTTTTAAAATTTTATTCTCTTACAAATATAACAATCCATCGAGAAGTTCTTTCAAACGATGTAATGTATAAGACAGGAGATTTTATTTTAATTTTGTCATTTAGTTAACCATTTATTTTTCTGTACCAAATACACACACAGAAGTAGTGTTCATTATCAAATTAAAGAGAGAGGGTTATACCATTAATAATGATAATACATATCATAATAATAGTAGTTAAATAGATTTTTAAGCATTTGGCTGTCTGTATATTGCTAGATCTGCTGCTAAAAAAGTTAGTTCACTGTGTTGTTCTGATCAACTTTTCTTCCCAGAATCTATCATAAATACTTATAAGTCTACCATTCAGCCAAGCAATGGATATTGCTGCCACATATTGTCCAGTTGTATATCTAGAGGATCTTGATAAAATCAGCAATATTATTGGTCCTCATCTGGTATTTCGGCTTTAGTCACCTTCTCATTGTCATAATGTAGCTTCCCCGTGTCTTTTCTCTAAATACTTTTTTGAACGGATGAACTCTTCACTATGGTACCTACACATGTATTTAAGCTTAGTATAGGTACCTCCACGAAATTGCAAAAAAAATAGAGCATAGTCTGATGAAAAAGACGCCAAAATTTACGAAAACAAAATTATATCGTCAAAATGCTTATGTTTTTATGAAGAGGATAGACCAAATTTTTTTTAATTATTTTTCAAAATTTTTCCATCTTTTTAGAATATTCTAAATTTTGATTTAAAAAACCTTGTTTATCTTTTTTTGCAAAAAGGGATACTAAATAACATAGATAATTTTTAGCGCGTTTTTTTTTTGTATTTATACCTATTAATTTGGAAAATCTTGTAAAAATAAAAATAATTGTCAGATGTTAATGAAACTTTCAGAAAATATTCACAGATGATCGAAATTATTATGAATATGTTTTTTTTATTAAGGTCATGGCAGAAATATTTTTTTTTTTTTTTTTATTAACACCCCATATCTAATTTTATGAAAAACTCAAAAAATTCCATACCATCGGTTTTTAGTGATTACAATATTTAAAACAAAGGCTTTGAAGAATGTAAATCATGTTTTTTTTTTTTTTTATTAACCCATTACCTGAAAATCAGCTCTGAATTGTAACATACAAAACTCAATAAAAAAACAAATATACTATTTAATCTCAAACGCTTTTATTTGTTTTTATTTGTTCGTATGAATATGGACAATATTTTCTGAAAGCAAAAAATTTTTCAATGAAAATTGAATTTTTAATACAATTATTTCTCATTTCTTTAATTTTAAATCGAAATTTTAACACTTTTTTCATTAAATTTTTAAAAAATTATAAAAATAAATAACAGCACCATCAACCTTTTGTACTTCTCTTTCTTAGCTCGTCATTGTCTAGGGATTTGAAAATTGTATAATTTGGACCCATCCGATGATCCCCACTAATGAAAAAATGTAATTATGTTTTGATAAAAAGCGCTTAAATGGTTTGTCATTAAAAAAGTACGGAAGGTAACGTGGCTTGAGTGTAAGCGTAGATTTCATTATTTATAGTATTTATTATCTCTAGTGTTACGTGTTGATAATTGTAACAAATGAAAAAAAAAATGATTTACCACAACACAGAGCTAAATCACAAACAAATATTTAATTTACTAAAACAGAACAAAAACATATACAGGATAAACAATTGTAGCCTACAAAACAGAAAACAAAGAGTTACTGGCGGAGTGTTACGAGGAAGAAGGAAAAGAATCAAATATCTTTATCACTTTAGGGCGAGTGAAGTAATCTAAGTGCTATATTTGGAAATCCACAAAGGTGTGTAAATAAATATTAATTTTAGTTTGGTCAATGAAAATTAGTCAAAATTCTATTTACCAACTTTGTTCCATGAAATTCTCTTTTGGGTTTTGGTTGGTCGGCAACTTTTTATAGAGATTCTTTCGGCTGGATATAATAGTCCTTGAATCAAAAGCCGGAGTTGATACTGACAGCATTGACAACCCTTTTTCCAAAATCCCATTTTTTCCATAGGGGCTAACACCTAATTTGCATATTTCTAGATTTTTCTCGAATATACTAAAATGATCTAGAATCTTCCAAACATTCTATTTCTAATTTCTCTTTTTACAACTACTTCATGAGTGAAAACTTTTTTGTAATAACAAGTAGAACTCAAAGGAATCCTTATTATAGAAATGCATCCTCGTAACAATAGATAGTATCAGCAAAGTTATGTTTTAAGTTCCAGTAATAATAAAATAACAAAATAAAGGAAATTGGAATGCTAATTTTTTGTTTTTTATTATCTACTAATTACGGGGTAGTACATAAGCTGATTCACACAAAAAACAAAAAACGTTACGTCACGTATGACCATCTGTATGATAACGCGAATCTCACGTTAGCTGTCGATATGTGATGACAGGTATCACTTGTCACTCGAGAAATGACAACACAGTTCAGATCGCTTACTTTTTTATTTCGAACAATTTTTTTATTCGAAAAAGTAAGTAAAAGCTTCTTTCAAAATATTTTAACTAATCTTTAAATTTGCTAATTTTAGTCAAATAAATTTTGAAAAACGTAGAATTGATTTTTTGGAATAATTATAAAAAATAAACAAGGATTTTAACTTGTTTACAAAATTAGAAAAAAAAAAAAATAATATACTACTTTTTTAAGTAATTTTGATGACAGAAATAAACAACATTTTTTAAATAAAATTTCGGACCTGATAAGAATGAGTAAAAAATTTTTAAAAATAATCAAAAAATACTTTGGTGTTTCTTCTTAAGAATGATATATATTTTAAGCCGATAAAAATTTATTACATCGTTTTTTTTTCATGCTATATATTTTTTGTAGCAATTTCGTGGAGGTACCTAGCTTAATACCAACTGAAGCAAGGTTAAGCATTTGCTTCATCTTTGAACTGATGAGATGGTAATTTTCTATTTTCTATTTGGTAAAAACAAAAACTGGCAAAACATTTATTTATTAAAACATCTTCATTTGATGTCTCTGACGTGCTTCAATTTCAATGTTGATTTTCAAAAATCAAATGCAGTTGCACTAATCGTTATCTTCTGTCCTATTGATTATTTTTCTTGTTTCTCACTCATTAATGATCTTTATTTTTTTAAGTCTTTCAGGAGCTTTTTTTAGACTTGAGTTTCAAAAGAAATTTTCAAAGTTTAAACGAACACGAATATCTTATATATTTATATATATATATATATATATTTATTTAACGGAAAACATTTCATTTAAATGTCATGTTTTCTTTAGAAATTTCTAAATATATATATATATATATATATATATATAATTTTCCATTATAATAAACCAATGAAATTTTGTTCCCATAAAAGCAGTTCGTCAAATATCCGTTTGTTTTTGATAATATATATATATATTTATAATATATTGGTCTAATCGAGACGTCACTTATAAACTTGGTGTATGACAATCTAGGGCAGTTAATATATCCTTGGGGGTATCTCAAATAATAAAAGATGATTTATCTAAAACTTACCAGTTCTCAAACAAATTTTAATTTTTCTTATTTTTTTTCATTGTTCAATATATATATAATATATATATATATAATATATATATATAATAATTTAGATTTAGAGGTTTTTATTCGGATATAGATTCCCGAAAAAAATGGAAATTGAGAAATTGGACTGAAAAATTTTATTATTTTCATTATCAAGGTTTTACACCCAAGATATGAATCACACACACCCCCCAGCAAAAATAGGAAGACATATATATTCTATATATATATATATATATATATATATATATATATATATATATATATATATCGTGGGAAAAAAGCAAACACGTCAAAAATTTATCGAATATCGTACACGTTAAAACGTGCTCAATTTTATCAGGATGGCATAAACTTGACTGACGTTTTATATCTTAAAAAATAATTCACATTTTTTTGAACATTACCGTTGTTTTTGACCGCCATGGTCTCTTCTTCTTCTTTTCTTCTTATTTATTATTAATTATTAAAACAGAAAACCGTAATTCAACGAAGAATAAGAAAATGGGCGGAGTTATAATTTGGGACAAAAGTAAAAATAAAATAAAAAGAAAAAATTCAATGATGGGAGAAAAATATATTAAAATATAATAAAAATTATATATAAGAGGGGCGATATATATATATATATATAATTCGATGAGTTGAAATAACAATCTACAAATTATGATGGAAAAAAGGGATCTCTATCTGATTATCTTCATTCATATTTTATTTTTTTTTCCATGTTCATATTTCGTAATGTGTCATCAATGAAAGACAGGCTTCCGAGTTTAACGACGCAAGTTAATGTTTCATAAGAAACTACAAATTTTTTACGATTTTACACTGTTTTCTTTAGCGATTTCTTGACGATTTTACACTGTTTTCTTTAGCGATTTCTTTACGATTTTACACTGTTTTCTTTAGGAGGGTATTTCGACACAGTATATTTTGGTTAAGAATAGCAACATTAATCAAAACTAATATAATAAAAATAATTACTTTGGCTGCGATGATTTTGTTGCTGCTGTAAATGAGTTGTTTCTCACTATCGCCAATTGTTATGCATTGATGAAACCCACGGTGACCATTTAAGCCTATATTAATGGACGCATCGTTCCTTTGAATTTTATCGTGCGATAATTTCAAAGAATATTATAAAATATTTAGATATTTTTAGATTACTATTAAATTATGTTTAGTTTTGTTTTTCTCATTTCTGAAAGCAATGAAAGGAAGATGAAAAATAAAACTAGTCAAAAGTGAATAATGACCGTATTTCATCTAAGAAAATTACAAAAGACAATCATTTTTAATTAGTGTTTTGGAATTATATAAAAGAAAACAATAAAAAAGAAAATTTTCTTTTTTTTTTTGAATTAAAGATCGTCTTTCATCAATCAGTATTGATTCTTGGTCAAAGTCAACATTCGATATTTTTTTTCTCAGTTAAAACCCATTATTCATTTTTTAAAGCAAACATCTGACGTTTCTAAGAAACGGAAATAACTATTGTTTTTCAATTCCATTTTTTGCATTATTCGGAAATGGTTAAAAATTATCGTGACTATTGTTTCTCATTAATTAACAGAATAAATCTATTCAAATAGATCGCCGTTTGAAGTACGGACGGACCTTCAACTTTTGTCGTATTCAAATATTAAGCTATAACTTTCTCACTCATTTCAACTGTATATAACATTTTATTGGAATATATGTAAGTTTTTTGTTTCAAAAAAAAACTTTATTTCCATCATTGACCATGTACTTATTGAAAAAAAATCAAATATATATATTCCCCAGACAGATAACAACCGCCATATTTTTCAGATATCGCTCCACTGCGTATTTTTTTATATAAATATAAATCTATATAAATATAAATATATATATATATAGACGTCAAAAGAGATCCAAGAGAAAATGATAGACAAGACATGCTCCCTATCCTATAACATATATTCCAAGAATATATCCATTAATGAAAACGAAGCTGAATAAAATCTGTCTTCAAAAGGGGACATCGAATATATTAAAAGTCGAATAATGTGTTTTAGTTTTCTTTTTATAGCACCATTTCTGATAGTTCTTGATTAGATCACGTATTATTGTGTATAACCTGTTCGAAAAATTTTTCTCTAAAAACTGGGAAGAGGTTTTTATCATTAATTTTTAAAAACATTTAAGTTATTTTATCTCAGCTTTATAAAGTTAAAATTTATTAGCTCTTTGGCCTTCATCAAATGTTATTCGATCTTTTTTTTCAGACAGAACAATCATTATTTTTAAACCCCATATTTAATCTTCAAAATAATTTCTATTTCAACTTTAAATATCTAGGGATATCTCGTCTTTTTCATATTCAGTTAATAATCCTAAATTTAAAAGATTACAGAAAGCGTTTCCAATGTATAATTTGTTAGATCTTACTTATTATAAAACGCAGATTGTGTGTGTGTGTGTGTGTGTGTGTGTTGTGTGTTATATTGGATCAGATTTCCTACATTTTTCAACCGATTTCAACAAAACTTCACAGGACTACGTAAAATTACCTTGCGGTGGTTCTGACAGCGCCAAAATTGGAAAAACACAATTGTTTTTGCACGAAATCAATTTGAAAACACGATAAAACACGATCATCATGTCGCTAGAATGAAAGGGGACAACTCATATCGAATTATACTTATTATAAAACCCAGGTTGTTTGTGTGTGTGTGTTCGTTTATATATATATATGGATCGGATTTCCTAAAATTTTCAACCGATTTCAACAAAACTTCACTTTTTTTTTTTTAGTGTTTCTTATTGTCTTGCACACTTTTTTTCTTTTTTTTACATTCAGAATGCTTTAAAATTCCATTTACAAGACAATTGTTTATAATAAAATTCTATTCAATCGATAGACTCATAACGATTGAATAGAATTTTTTTATTTGAACAATTTGACCAATTCCCTAAAAAATAGTGCTTATGTGCTCATGTATTGTATTTATTACCTTAAACAATAATCTTTGTCAATTTTATTTTCAGTCTTTAATATACTTTTTTGACGTCTAACTCTCCAGTATTTTTCCTTGTCCAGTATATACACATCGCCCCACAGGAGCTGATGACGACCCTTTTCCATCCATACATGATCAGTCATTCCTGATGTAATTGTCTCATCCCTCATTACATTTTTTTAATATTCCTCCAACCTTTCTTTTAGGAGCGGATTATTTTACCTTTATATTCTGTCAGAAATGGAGGAAACCAAGTTGTCGGTCATGTTCTCTCCCGTGTTAGGCTTTACTCGACACAGATTACTCCGTAGAATAGTTTACTGATGTGGTATTGACACAAATCTTCTTAATCCTCCTATAAGCCCTTGGAGTAGGATAAGACAGACTGTGGCCATTTTATGGTCTTTCTCCTCCAACTTTCTATTTCCATCTGAACTGAACCCTTTATTTAATCTACGAGTATAGTTTGTTCTCGTGCCATTGCCCTTGCTTAGGGATATACATCTGAGGAAGGCAGGAGGATACTAAGGTTGAAACCTTGTGATAATAATAAGAAAGGTGAGGATAATAGTCTGAATGTAAACAGTGTAAATAAAGAAGTAAATTTTGTTGGAATTTTTTCTGTATCTTATTTGATTTTAGATTCTTAAATGCCCTTTTCTTGGGAATCGTCTGGCATCATTTCTTTTACACGCATTTTTCTAACATCGTCCGGCTGATATGGAACGTTCTTTCAATGTTGAACATATGTTGTATTTCCGTAGTGGGTACGTGACATTGTAACAATCTGGATTATTAATGGTGAGGAATTAAGACCAACGTAAAGGATTATATAAATGAACTGCTAATAATTTCCCGGCGAACATGCAGTAGAACTTGTTTTATTATTGTTAATAATTTCATTATAGAATTCTAATAGAAATTGTTAATAATTTATTATAGATATATACACTTCGTGCCAAATTATTATCGAAATAACTTTTTTCTAATATTTCAAAGACTGTCCAATCAATTCAAACAAAAATTGAAATTTTTGTACTGATCTGCGCAATGTAAACAAACTGGCGCCATATTTGTTATCAGCACGGTGATGCCTTTTTCTATAAATATTTTCATAGTAATTGTTTCGATGAATTTTCCGTGATGGTATCTAAACTTTATGGAATTAAGCCTAACACCAAGTTGAATTGGCTAGATGCAACCGTAAGTTCTATGCTAGCAATTTCTTCTTTCGCACTTCTCACTCGTGGAATTCACGATTTCCAGTCAAATTTGATCTTCAAAAATTTAAATACCACAGTGTATTTCAATTTTTGAAAATCAAATCGGAAATATATTGTCTTCCTGATTCTTTTTTTTTTTCTGTTCTCGTTCCTTAATGACATCTCTCTTATGTATTATTCTTCCAAAATCAGTAAATCCCTTGTGTCTTAGTAGCTTTATTGCCTTGCTTGGGGTAAAATGATTAAAAAATATAAAAGGCGTGTACTGAATAATTACTTCCTAGTTAATGTATGGTCTATTTAAAAAAATCATTTTCTTAACATAATATTTTGGAAGGTGATAAAGCTCCTTACTCTTTTAATAAGCAAATAAACATGATATATTGTGATCTTTGTTCTTGTATTAAACCTTTCAGTAAGAAAGAATGATTGATGTTCCGATTTAAGTTACTTGCATAAGATCAGAAACATTCAATATATCGGTTACTCTTGTGTAACAAACAATTTGAAAATCAATAATAGCATATATTAAGAAAATGATGTCTCTCTAATGGCTTCGAATGGCTGATAATGTTTATATTGGTTGAAAAGGTTTTATGGGGGAATTTCAATCAACCAACAAAACAATCTCTCTCTCTCTCTCTCTCTCTCTTTTCTGTCTATATATATATATATATTGTATATATATATATATATATATATATATATATATATATATATATATATATATGTATATATATATATATATATATATATATATATATATATATATATATATATATATATATATATATATTCATCTATCTATCTATTTTATCTATCTATCTGTGTGTGTGTGTGTGCGTATTTAAATAAGATTTTTGTGGTACAGAATTTAATAATAGATAGGAAAAGACAAAATTTATAAGGCACTTTTTATAAAAGAAAAGCTAAAAAACAAAAACAAAATAACAAAAAACAAAAAAACAACCGGTTTCGTCGCAGGACTTATCAAGTTTATTTTTTGGGGAATAGAAAATTTCCTAAAATTTATAAAAGCGTGTCAATTAAATTAACGAATTGAGTGGAAAAAAAATTGCTGAGCATATAATAAACAGTAGGAAATGTGTGTTTGATTTTAGTGCGGACCGGTTTTTGATTTTATCTAGGTCCCACTCCACATTTCTCCTCAAGGTTCGAGAGTCTTTGTATATCAGATCCCGTGAGCCTTCCCTTTGTTAACAGAGGGAATGGGTCTGAATGATATTGGACTTTAGTTTCTTGAAAATCATTTTTTTTCTTCCATTCCATTCGGTAATTTAATTTACACGCTTTTATAAATATATAAATTCATAAAAACATATGACCTTACGATTATATTTCGCATGAAACACACTGTCAAGTTCTTTTATATATATATATATATATATATATATATATAAATGTGTAAAATTGTGTGTGTGTGTGTGTGTGTGTGTGGTTTCTGTGTGTGTGTGTGTGTGTGTTTCAAATTTAAAATCATATGTATATAAATATAAATATATATATATATATATATATATATATATATATATATATAAAAATAAAACATTATTTATATGATTTATATATTAAGAATAATCAAATAGAATTAATCAAAGTATTAATGCGATTATTGGCGATATCCATCGCTAGAAAACATAATATATGCATTAAAATCCTGTTCATCCATAGTGCGAGTTTTTTTGATCCTTGACGAAAATCTTGTTGTCTGTAGTTTTTCAGTTTATTTGATGTTAAAATGCTAGTACTTACGGATAGTCTTCTATCCATCATCAGGCATGTGTTTTTTTCCTTATAAAATCAAAACTTAAGACGATATACCTGTATGTCGACCGAAAGATGTTTTTGAATATCTGCTATTATTGACGGTTGTGTAAGATCTCGGAACGTGCAAAGACGAAACGCTAAGTTTTTCAAAATTTTAAGTTTAGTTTAATTAATTTATTCTAATTTTATTATTTTAATATAACTAAGTAATGTCTTAATAGTAGTTTTTTTTATGAACCATTTTTATGTACTGCGGATCGATAGTTTATAATAAACATAAAACATATAGGCATATATGATTTACATACAAAGAATAATCACATTTAGATTTAATCAGACGTATTAATGCGATTATTGGCGACATCCATCGCTTTAGAAAACATAATATATGCATTAAAATCCTTCATCATCCGAAATTTTATCCTTCCTCATCTGTAGTTTTTCAGTTTATTTGATGTTAAAATGCTAGTAATTACGGATAGTCTTCTATCCATCATCATATATTTTTTTCCATATAAAATCAAAACTTAAGACGATATACCTGTATAAAATCGACCGAAAAAATTTTTTGAATATCTGCTATATTATTGAACTATATACTTAGTTCATGACATAAAAACTGAATACACTTGTAAAAATAGAATACGTGGATTTAACACATCACAAGAAATATTTAAATAAAATTCTCACTTAAAATTTTTGAAAAACTTAGCGTTGCGTCTTTGCACGTTCCGAGATCTTACACAACCGTCAATAATAGCAGATATTCAAAAACATCTTTCGGTCGACATACAGGTATATCGTCTCAAGTTTTTGATTTTATAAGGAAAAAAACACATGCCTGATGATGGATAGAAGACTATCCGTAAGTACTAGCATTTTAACATCAAATAAACTGAAAACTACAGACAACAAGTTTTTTCGATAAGGATCAAAACTCGCACTATGGATGAACAGGATTTTAATGCATATATTATTATGTTTTCTAGCGATGGATGTCGCCAATAATCGCATTAATACTTCTGATTAATTCTATGTGTGATTATTCTATATATATATATATATATATATATATATATATATATATATTTATATATATTATATGCGGTACTTATTAGAAAGCGCTCAATATCAGAGATAGAGCTAACATATTTACAAACTCACATCAATCCAACCAAATATATATATATATATATATATATATATATATAGAGAGAGAGAGAGAGAGAGAGAGAGAGAGAGACATAGAGGGGGATTAATACAAATATAAAATATGCCACTTACTGATTGATGTTGTATTCAGCACCCCGATTCTATAGTTGTTGGAAAGAATGGCGGTGAATAGCACAATCAGTTTTGACAGGAAAAGTGTTATAAAAAATGAAATTGGCCAAAGTTTTATGGGACAGGCCATCGGTGGCCTGGCCCCTGCCATGTTCATTTCAGAAGTACAACGATAATAAGCTTCGAGCATGGTTCTCTGGTTAGCAACCGATGGTTGAGGTCAGATTCGTAAACTGTGACTCACTCGCCTCGCCGTATTTATATATATTCAAGAGACCCACCTCACTTCAAGCGAAATTCTGTCGTGGAGGTTCCAACACTTCTTAGTATATTTTGATTGCCGATTCTTGCATTGTTAGTCGTTCTTTGCATGCGACCTGTTCCCTTGTTTTCGCGAATCCAGCAAGCAGACTGTGCCTGCCAGATGTCACCATAAAGGCGGACGCGTTTTTTATGAGAGTTTGTGCGCCCAATCTACTGTGGGAACAGGAAGCCTTTCATCGTCGGATAGAACAGATTATGGCATCGTCGAAACGAGTAGTGTTTTTGCGTGTCATCGGAACGCCATCCTTAGGGAGGGTACTAAAATTCTTTCAGATGTTAAATATTTCGTGAATTTTCGCCAGACTCGATCTAGTCTAAAATTTCGAAATGAACATACGAAGCTTGTAGAGTGGAATTATACAGATAGGGGTAGCCCAGTTAAATGTGGTCTCGCCTCAGTTTGAAAACAATATAGCTGGCTTTCTATTTATAGCAATATGATCTCGTTGTTGGACAGCTGGAAACACTGTGTGCTTCTGCCCTTGTGAGCCATGATGCGCATGGTGGTATGTACAACAGAGTATTGCCTCTTTCTTCCAATCGTCTGGTTGCGTTCTTCAAGCGCCAGCAGAAGGTCAAGATCATGATGCAGAAGGAGAGATTTACCTTGGAGGACTTCATTGAAATGTGGATGACTGTTGCGCGCCTAGTGCGACCGAATGGTATTAAGTGAGTTACATCTCGAACAGACTAGTTGAAGAACTTGTTCTTTTGAGAAAAAATAGACTGACTGCATAACGGAAAAAAACAAACAGAATCTACACGTTTCAGTTTCTTAGGAGGAACGTGGGCCTTTTTCAGCATGCATTATTCACATCAGCAGTCAAATTAAAAAAAAAATCTTCATTTTGAACATTAATCAACCCAAATAAATAACAAACTTTGATTGAAATCAGAGAAAGGACATATAACTAAATAGTTTACAAAAGGTGACATTTTTTAATAAATATTTTTTAATATTGTTGGCTAGTTTTTTTCATTTATTTTTGAGTGCAATCTACGGTTAGATTAAGCGTCACGATGTCATCACATAGCCATCTTAATTGTAGTCGCCATTGTTAAAAATGGAAGAAAAGCCGGATGCTAATTTCGTCTGCTTTATTCAAATTAAATTGTTTTTTCGTTTGTTTTCGTTCATTATTTTTTCTTCATATTTTTACCGACGACTTTTTCTCTTTATAGTTATGATATTCATTAATTTAAATCAAATAATTTACTTTCCCTTCACTGAGAGGAATTTAAGACGTAAAATTAGGTTTTTAAATTCTTGCCATTCATTCAATTACAGTTAGCTAGGTTTTTTTTTCAATTATAGTTAGCTAGTTTTTGTTTTGTTTTTTAAATATTTCGGTGGCTTTTTATGTAAAGCTTCTCATCAACTTTTCATTATTTTCATTTTTCTTATTCAGACTTCGCTTCTTCAAATCTACTAAGCTTTTAATTTCTTTTCTTGTTTTTTTATCCCAATTTCAAAATCTTATGAAAAGTAACTCTTGCTTAATAGGAGAAGCGGTTTTTGATGGCCAGCAGTATTGGGAGACGAAAATAAACAAAAATCTGGAAAAGCAACTATGAATATTAATAAAATGATTATATGAATAAGCAAGTTCGGGTCAAAATGCAATCCTTATGCAAATGAATGAACTGTTGAATAACGGAATGAAGGAATTGTTTCGCGAATGCCTAATTATATGGTAGTAACATACGATAGTTCGATGGTTGAAATTCTTCAATGGAATCATCTCGATTTGTCATTAAGAATCTAAAAACATGCTGGTGTCAAAGAATAATATTGAAAAGCATAACAGAAATAAAAGCGAGAATAAGAATATTAAATCTATTCATATTGACGGCCTATTGGTTATGAGAAAGCTGTTTGCTTTTTTTTTCAGTCCTTGGTAAATATGGAGACAAAAGAAAAAAACAAGCATTCGTGGAATAAAGAAAAAATAACTCCGTGAGAAATAGAAAATGAGAAGAAAGGAGAGGAATGATCAAAGAGAGAACAGAGAAAAGGAAGAAAGTATTTGTCAGTTAGAAGCAAAACAAACAAAAAAAAATATTGGAAGGCAAAAAGATAGGTAAACTGAGAGAAAGATTAACAAAAAATCTGTTTGCAGAATTTAGATGACAAGACTGAAAGTAATAAACATTGTGCAAACAGATAACAAAAAAATACGATGAAGCGACCGAAAAATAGGAATGGACAAATGCAAAAGTGAAAAACGAAAACGACGAAAATGATATGCTGGAAGAATTTAGATGACAAGAGAGCAGGAAAAAAGATATTACGTGTAATGAAGAAACAAATATAAACAAAAGCAAAGTATTATAAAGCAACAGTAAATGAGGAATGGATAACTGAATGACGAAAAAAGAAAAAGAAAACGATGGAATAAAAAAAATGTCTCATGTACACACGTGTCTATCTATCTATCTATCTATCTATCTATCTATCTATCTATCTATCTATCTATCTATCTAAGTTAGTTCATTATCTATCAATCTATCTAATGGGCTATCTATTATCTATTTCAAGGCATTATCTATCTATCTATCTATCTATCTATCTATCTATCTATCTATCTATCTTTTCAGATGGTTCATTATCTATCTATCATCATCTATCTATCTATCTATCTATCTCAGTTGGTTCATTATCTATCTATCTATCTATCTACACACACACACACACACACACACACACACACACACACACACATATATATATATATATATATATATATATATATATATATATATGGCATATGTGTGCATCAGGCCTTTGAGAAGACATTCTTTAGGCCAGAAATGGAAGGTGATTCAAAGAGTAGTACTACACAGAATGTACGACCTTTTACAATTCTCGTTTATCTTAAGACATAAGTAGATTATCAGCATGGCACCTTCCAATCTGACACAGGAAATGAAAAGGCCTAAATTGCTGGTGGCATTAGCGGACAACTACAGCGACTCGGAGATAGAAAGCTTCTGGAAAATGGTCAGGTCAATAGAATAAAGAGTTGGGGTCTGCATGTACCTTACAGATGTAACCATGTTAATGTAAAATATATTTCACATCATCTGTGTTAGTTTTGTAGGTCATTCTACCCAACCTCTTCCAAAAGAGTCTTAGGGTAAATAATAGAGACAAAATGGACTTGCTGGTCACAGTGGTCAGTTTTGCGATCGTATCCCAGGAGGCCATTGATTACAATGACCCAAGTTTAGCTGACCGAAATCCTCATCATCATGTCTTCTTTAACATTTCTGGTTCTCTTCATTTTAATCTCTTTAAACTATTGCTCACCCAATACAAAAGCCAGTTGAGATAGAGCGTTAGTGAATGCTGTTGTTGTACGTATGTAAAGAGAGGAGGGCATATTATGTGGATAGATTAGATAGGATAGATAAGTGTTGACTCTGGACTTGAAGTAATTAAGATGGTAGCTTCCTTTCACTTCCTTTCATAAAGAGAAAAGTCCGAGGACGAAGATCTGTAGAAATTCCTAATTACAGAAGCAATAAGAAGAGAATGAGTGTATATTACCTCGTGGGTCCTAAATGTGAAGGTCTGAACTGGTGGGAATAAGGAATGCAACTCTGAGAGACATCAGGTTCATTGTATTAAGGCGATCTAAGCATCGGTTTCACAATAAAATATAGTTGCTGAAGGCCAGCATCGAGAACAAATGATCCAAGCATAAAGACAATTCCAAGATGCGCATCGAAAGCTGAAACCTTTCCAGATTTCATAAGCTTAATAATATCTTTGCAATTTCTTTACGATATACTGCTTTCTGTTTATATATTTTTTTCTCTTCACTTCTCCCCTAGATATTGATTAAATAAATGATTTGAAGAATTAACGTGACATTTATTGTAAAGTTTAGGTAAGAACCAGAGCCGGTTCAGGAACACATTTCTTTAGGAAAATTGCATGGTTACCACCGAATCCCGCAATCTTTCTGTGGCTCTAGTTTTAAAATGATATCACGAGACTGAAACAACTATTTACACCTGGCTGAGCAGCAAATCCTACAGAGTAGAATTAGAAATTTCTCTCAAAATGGACCCCCAATATGTGCTTACCTGGGGCAAGGCTTGGCTTGTAAATTTTAACGTCCCCAAAACAAAACTGCTTTCATTTAATCATCGCAGATAACCTTTTCTGTCTGCCATCAGCATGGCTGATGCTAAACCCTATATGAAAATAACACTTTTCGAAAAGTTAGACTTAAAGTTGTTTCGTTAAGGGATACAGGTTCAATTTCTGTTGTGAGGCACACCGTTTCTTTAATAGAACTTTTATCAATCTAGGCCGGCTTTTATCAATTTCCCTGTTGAAAAAAAAAAGCACCGACAGTAAATCATGCATGCCCAAAGTGCCCACTATCATAGTAATATATATATATATATATATATAGGTAATTACGAAACCCGACAAATGTTCTGGTGTCGTCATCCATGACTATCATGATTATGTTAACAAGATGATGACAATTCTTGGAGATTCCTCTAAATTTGTCCGGTAAGGCCCAATAGATAAATTTGATTCTATATTATCTGTTGAGGCCAAGTTCCAAAAACATATGGTTATGTGGGTAAAAAGTGGAAAATTGCCCACTGATATTTCAAATTTGATTAGAACCTCGGGCTCCATTCGTCCTCGTCTCTATGGCGTACCCAAAACTCATAAAATTGGTACACCATTGAGACCTATTTTATCTATGATTGGGTCTTCTCAACACGGTGTGGCTAAATGGCTTTCCACTATAGTGCAACCGGTTTTGGAGCAGTATAACTCTGCTTGTATTAAAGATTCATTTGAATTTTCCCGTTTTATGCAGTGTTATTCACCTACGGATAAATTTATGTGTTCATATAATATCACCAGTTTATTCACTTGCGTTCCACTTGCTTAGACTATCGATATATGTGCTGATGCCCTATATCGTAGTCAATTGTCTCCGCCTGTTATTCCGGAAGACATGTTTGTTGAACTGATGAAATTTGCCACGATGTCAGTTGAGTTCAGTTTCGACGGCATCATGTACAGGCAGATTGATGGTGTTTCGATGGGTTCCCCTTTGGGGCCCATCTTAGCAAATATCTTTGTTGGGTTCCAGGAAGAGAGTGTACTACTAAAATCTGATAAACCTGACGTTTATTTCCGTTACGTTGATGACACTTTTTGTCTCTTCGATAACGAGATTAAAGCGGACCAATTTCTTGCGTCCCTTAACAATATACATCCGGCCTTGAAATTTACACAGGAAAAGAAGGTTGATTCATCTCTTCCCTTTCTCGATGTACTCGTCAGCAGATCTACGTCAGGTTTTATTACTTCTGTGTACCGTAAACCGACGTTTACTGGTTTGTATATCCGTTGGGATTCTTTTTGTCCCAGGAAACGCAAAATCAATTTAATTAAGACCCTTACGCATAGGGCTCTCATGATCTGTTCGGACATCAAGTTAGATGATGAACTCAGGTTTATTACTTCTACTCTCTGCAACAATGCTTACCCATTGGGCATTGTTCAAGCAATTATTAAGAACAAAATTGCTGAATTTAACAAAGTGAAACCCGCTATAGTAGATTGATGTCCTGTGTATCTCCTCCTTCCTTGGCTGGGTAGTATCAGCGTTAGTTTTGCTAAGCAGGTTTCTACCGCATTTCGACATTGTTACTTTGCCGCTAACACTAGTGTTGTTTTCTCTGACAGGCCCGTTCTTCCGTCGATACGTAAGGATGTTCTCCCACCACACCATAATAGTTCACTAATTTATTCCTTTAAATGTAGTTGCGGTTCGCACTATATAGGGAGAACGACTCAAAGGCTAGATGCTAGAATAAAACAACACGTTCCATCGAAAACCCGAAACCGGAAGTACACTCCCTCGGACATTCTGACCAATGCGTGTGGGTCTTCCATCGCAGAACACCTTATAAATAACCATAATTTGTGCTTTAGTTTTTAGTTTTAGTGTTGGAGGCTTATTATCATTTTAAAGCCTTCTTTTGTAAACAGGACAAGTATTAGGCCTCCAACTAAACCATTTAATATTTTTCCACCAATAAACTTTGTCCATTGTTCTTTTTTTATTATATAAAAGGTAACCAAAAAAGTTCTGTCCGTTTTTTGATTAGTCATTGAATGAAGTTAAAATATATACGAAATGCGTGTAGCAATCGTTTTCAAATTCGGACAGTCGGAAGTAGGAACATCAGACGTTATAAAAAACATGCGCACCATGCCCGGCCATCAGTTATAAGCCGGACAGCTGTGAGAAGGATGGAAGTGTCTAGAGTTCGGGGCTGTTTGCTTTACGACTTCAAAGTGGACTTATCAGCAGCTGCATCAAGTCACCGCATATGTCAAGCGTTTGGGGATAGTGCTGTGGATGAACGTACTGTAGGCGTTAGTTTCGAAAATTCAATTCGGGAGATTTGTCTCTCCATGGTGAGCCTTGCAGTGGACGACCACAGGTCTTGAATGACGGAGTACTGAAGGCGGCCATTGAAGAGGACAGTAGTCTAACGTGTGGTGAACTTGCAAGACAGTTCAACGTTTCCGATGAAACAGTTAGACTTCACCTCCACCGCCTAGGTAAGACGTACAAACTGAGCAAGTTGGTTCCGCAAACGCTGTTGGAGGTCAACAAGGGACAACGAGTGGCAGCCTGCGTATCGCTGCTTTCTCGTAACCGTACCGCATCCTTATTCAATCGAGTGCTTACCAGTTATGAAAAGTGGGTTCTGTACGAAACTCCTAAGCGTTCCAGACATTGGTTGTCTCCTCAGGATGCTGTCACTCACACCACAAGACCGCCTATACACCCACGCAAGATTATGCTTTGTGTCTGGTGGACAGGTCGTCAAATGGTTCATTATAAACTGCTACCAACGGGCCAAACGGTCACTGGAGACCTATACTCGCAGCAATAGAAACGTGTGCAACAGGCATTGCGCCAGAAGGACCCAGCACTGGTGAATCGCAAAGGTGTGCTTTTCCTCCATGACAACGCCAGGCCGCATGTCGCGCGAGTGGTCAGGGGTACCATACAGCAACTTGGGTGGGAGACTTTGTGCCAGACCCCTTATTCACCTGACCTTGCGTCATCCGATTACCACCTCTTCCACTCCCTGGATAATCATCTTCATGGGAAATCCTTCACCAGTGAAGCAGACTTGCGCAAAGCCCTCATGGACTTCTTTGCATCAAAAGCCCCCGAGTTCTACCGCAAGGGCATTGAACAGCTGGAGACACGTTGGGAGAAGGTGCTGGATGCCGATGGCGATTACTTCGAAGACTAAATGTAAGTTACACATACTCTGAAGCGTTTTCTTTTTTTCCTTTTAAAACGGACAGAACTTTTTGGATTACCTTGTAATTTATGATGATTTAAATATTTAGCTATTTATATATTATTGGTTAAATTTAGTTATTCTCAGAATATTTCATTATTATTTTTTATTGGAAGTATTACCTTTATATATATATATTTATATATATATATATATATATATATATATATATATATATATATATATATTAATTATATATATATATATATTCATATATATATATATAATATAATATATATATATTTATATATATATATATAATAATTTAATATAGCTCTGCTTGTGGATATTTATGGAATAAAAACGTTCAAAATCAAAGATAAGGCTTTTAAAAAGAAAAAATTATAAAAATTAAAAAATTAAAGTCAATAGTCTTAAACATACTTTCTTTTTATATGTCACTTCATTTGTCTTTTCATATTTTTTTTTAGATATATCATAAATATATATATTATAATATATATATATATGCTTTGATATATATATTAATATAAATATATATATTTATATATATATATATAATATATATATATATATATATAATATATTTATATATATATATATACATATATATATAATATATATATATATTAATATATATATAAAATATATATAATATATATAATATATATAATATATAAATAAAAATATATATATATATATATATATATATATATATATATATATATATATATATATATATATAATTTTTAAAATTAAACTAATGCATGGAATAATAACAACATTGTTTACACTTAGAACAAAATAAATTGAAACAAAAAAATGTACACAATTTTTAATATTATAGTCTTTTTGAATATTCACAATTAACCGTTCCTGGAAATGTGTTTTGATTCTTAGTCGCAGTCAGGCAGATTCTCTGGATTGAATCTCTTTTTTCCTCCCCCTTCTTCCCGGTACCAACCATATTTATATGGTAAATAAGATATGCAAATTTATAAATCCTACCAATTTTCAATAAACAATATTTTATATATATATATTTATATATATATATATATATATATATATATTAAATATATTATAAAAAAATTGATTTAAAATATGGTTTTATCACGTTTCATTTCCATATTTTAAAAACATGCTTAAAATTTAATTTCCCCATTAAATTAAAAGCATTAGTTCCATTTCATCTTCAAGCGAATTTTGGATCAACTTTTAAAAATTACCGGGTTTTTAAAGATTGTCAGTAAAATCAAACGTTCCATGGTTAATGTCAAAATAGCCTTTAAAAAAAATTTAATTTTCCTTTTAAATTTCTAACCTAATTTAAAATAATTTGTTTAATTAAATCGAAATTGCATTTGTAAATACATTTATTATTTTTTTCTTGACTTTTTGTTGTAAAAAAAAATATTTTAAATAATTAATTTAAAACAATGCATCCAATTTACATTGATTATTTTGGAAAAAAAAATTATCTATAAGAACACCGGATTTTATATCTTACTGTTCTTTCTTTTTATTTATATATATATATATATATATATATATATATATATATATATATATATATATATATTTAGAATAATAAAATGACCAGAATAACATTTATTACATTGCAGATGTTATTATTTGCGCATTCTTTTTTCAGTGTAATTATTTTTATCTGAAGATTATCTTTTTCAAATCTGGATATCAACGATTTCTGAACGACTTTTTCCTGGACAAAGAAATTCCAAATTAGACCGTGTGTGTGTCTGTTCATTTGTGTCCGTCAGTGTGTTCTTTTAATTGTAATGTTCTTTTTTTGATAAAAAAAAAAAAAAATTTCCTTTTATATTTGATATATTATTCTAATATATAATCTATATTTTCTGGCTGAAGAATGGAGTAATAGTATCCCAAAAATAAATCTTATTTTAAATTCTCCGATATTATGATTTTTCTAAATTTCTTTCAACTATTTTAATAAATTTTTTCAAAACCTGTAATTTTTTTCGTGGTGAAAAATTTTCAAACAGGAGGGTTCAGGGTCTGTCATGTTCCAAATTTCCAATTAATAAAACAAAAAAAAATTTTGGTTTTCAATTAGACATATTATAAAATTTAGAATCTTTAAATTTTTTATAAGCATATTGATTTTCCATTCTTGTTATAAAAAAAAAAAAAAGACGTTAATCGTTAAGAAAATTACTATTATATATTCAATCAATTTCTCTATTCATTTATTGATTTTAATATAAAATGTATTTGAAAATTCTTAATTGGATAAATATAAAAAATTTAAATGATTGAACCTTTTTAATAATCATTTTCAAACAGTATTAAAATAAAATTGAAAGGTATTAAATTTCAAATCTCTGTGTTTTTTCTGATAGAATATTAAAAAATTTATATTAAAACGTAGAACCTAATAAATATATTTATAACCCATATATATAAGCCTAAAAATTCAGACATATTTTAATAGAAAGTAAATTTTTAAAATATATGTTTGGGATTTGTCTGTAAAGAAAGACTAATCAAACATGGATTTGTCTATAATATTACTGACACATTACAATTTACAAATAATCTAAAATTTGCATTAAAAATTATTTATTGTCATTATTTATAAACGACGAGAAGTAATAAAAGGAAGGAAAAATATTCTATAATTGAGAAAATTATCCATTTAACTATAATAAAAATAATTAAAAATATAAAAATATGTAACACAAGAAAAATTTCTACTGAAAAATCATGAACGAAAATAGGAAAAACAGAATATAATTATAAGAAAATGGCATTTGCAAAGAAACGCTGAAATAGGAAAAGCAAAACTATTTACTGAATTTCATATATTTGTTGAAATTAATCAAAGAGTTCAAAATTTAAAATAAACAAATGACACTTATCCAATTGATTTTTATTAAAATCTAATAAAGAAAATGCATGAAGAATTTATCCATGATGGATAACAAATCTTGTTATAATAGACATTATCTGTGTATTTCAATGTATCTTTGTGTACCTGTGTATTGCCCTGGATTGGTCAGTTTTTTTTTCTATGTTTTTGCTAATTTTTTTTTTTAGGATTTGTTTCTTTTGTCTTTTATTCTTTTTAAATATGTCATAAAACCAACAGAAACTAAATTTTTTCTAAGAGATCTACCAATATCCATTTGAGCAAATGCTGAGTGGAACTGACGACGGATGTCAGATTCCATTAGTCTTTCTTGGAACTTTGAATAAATTTTTCTTCAAAAAATAAAACATTGTGGAAATAAAAGGAAGATTTAATACATGTTTTAATTGATATATATATATATATATATATATATATATATATATATATATATATATCTATTTTTAACTTAATTTTATTTTATATATATATATATATATATATATATATTTCAATATACAAAAAATGTGTGCATGTCTGATCTGTGACTTTTAAGTTGTGGAAAAAGATTGATTTATTTATGCATTCATGTTGAGCATATTTGCAAACTTTTTTTGCAGGTCATTATTATCTGTATAAAATCTAATGGGCCAATAATCTTAATTACTTTATACATGGCACTTTTTGGTAAAAATATAGACAAAAAAAGAAAATTTATTTAAATTTTTTGATGCATTATAATTATATTCATATATTATTTTAGGTTGTATATATATATATAAGTGATATATATGTATGAATGTATTTATAATATATATATATATATATTTATTGAATATAATATATATATAAATATATATATATATATATATATATATATAAAAAAATATATATATATATATTTTATTTATCCTATATATAATATATAAACATAACATTCTCAATAGTTTATAAACATTTAAATAAATTTTAAAATATTTAATTAAATATATTTCAATTTCGAAGTTAGGGTTCTTTAAAGGTTTCATTGTATATATATTTAAAAAATGTTTGGATGAAAAAAAAGCTTCGTATTTGGTTTTATTCAACGTAATTTTTTAAAGAGTGAAAAATTTTATCAAAAATTTCTTTAACTTAGACTTGTATTAATTTCTAAAGAGAAATGCTTTTTTTATATTTTAAAACAAAAAAAGTCTATTTTACAATTGATTTAATCTAAAATTTTTATTTATTTTTTTATAAATTTTTCTAAAAAATATATTCTTCTAGAATTATTATAACAGATTTTGAAAACTCTTAATTGTAAATTGAAATATCTATTATAGAATGGATATCGATGATATGTTAAATAGTTAAAAATAAATTGGTTTATATGCTAAATTAATTTTTTTATCATTTTAAAATCAATTTTTAATTAATTTTCTGTAATGTATGAAAACAACATGCATTACGTAAAAGTTTAAACCTTTATATAATGTGATTTTCTTTATATTTCTACAATATAAATTTGATGCAAATGTTTTCAACCTTTTGATATATTTTCCTCGTAGACATTCTTAGAACCAATATTCAAATTCTAATATTTCATTCTGGTTTGAATTTAATGTTTTTAAAAATGATATTTTCGAAGTAAGATTTGTATTTTTATCATAAAAAAAAAGATTCCACTTTTTATTCGATGAATATTTCAGTGTTATCAACATTTTTGGGATTAAACTATTATCTTATTGATTCTTATAATAAGATTTATATTTTTTATTTATGCAAACGCGTCACTTAATCGAGACAGTTTCTCATATAATTTACTTTTAAATTAAAGTTAAATTTAAATGTAACAAATATTTCTAGTAAAATAGATAAATACCTTTATGAAGGTCTTTTTATGAAAAGATCACATAAAATTTTTATAATAGATAAGGAAATTTAAATAAAAATAATCAATGTGAAATAGTTAATTTCGTTAACATAATCAAATAGTAATAAAACCAAAACATTAACTTTAAAAATAGAGTTGTGTTCTTAAATAGAATATTCAGATATTTACATTTAATAATGAATGCATGAATATGAACTAAAACATTTTATATAATTATCCAAACTATAGCTTTACACAATCATATTGAATAGATCAATTTTTAAAAATATCTGAAATTATTTTTTTTTATATATAAATAGATTTATCACATCTTGATAAAATATATACAGAAATCATCAATGAAAACTGTACCAAATAAAAACTAAAAATCATTGAGGACATTCGACAATAGCATCAACTAAAATGGATATTACATATAACTCGAAGAGAAAATAATGACATATTGGGTCCCGCAATACTTAAAATAAAAAGTTATGAAGTAATCCCTTATTAATTTTTTAAAAAATGTTGACAGATAATGGACTATTTCAGCAATTTTCTCGTAAAAAAAATGTTTTTTAAATTCAAAACATTTTAATAAATTTTTTCCTGAAAAGTATTTTTTTGATACACGGTTTTGTATGACTAATGTTTTAATTTTCTAATGAAACGGCTAATATTACCATTATCATTACCATTTTTTTTCACTCAGTACTTTCCATTTGCAGAATGTCGAAGACGTTCGTGAAATTAGACACAGCTTTCTTTGCTTTCTCTGCTGATAACAAACCCATTTTCCACGAAAGCTTTTTTTTTTTATTATCTGAAAATGACATTTTTCAATGTTAAGCCTGCAAAAAACCAAAACAAAACAAAAAAACAAGCGTCTCGACACTGACAATTGTCTGCATCCAGGAGTTCAAATATAATCCACTTTCTTAGCTTCTTTTATTCTTAAACTCTATAAAAATTAATGAGTTGACTATATATAAAATATTTATATCAGAAATAAACAACCTGTTTTAGGATTAAGCGTCTAGTAGTGGAATAATGCGTTGATTTGGATTTTTCGAGATTATTCTGTCATAGCCTCTGATGAGCTTTTTTTACATTTAAGCGAGATAAAGAAAAAAGATTATATAGGACAAATATGCGACGCATGTTTGATCTCAAGTTTCTGATCTTTCCCAATTTTGTACAAAGAATGAACGAGAGGCTGTAAAGCAAGTTTTCGATCGTACATAACCTTGATTTCCTTTTTGGATTTAATTACAAAAAAAAAAGTGAGTTTGTAATATTTTTCTATTCTCGTGTATATTTCTAGTCTGACCTTGTGGCCCTTTTCTTTTTAAGCATTTCACCCCAAGCAAGGAGGGAATGCCACTAGCACACAAGGGGTTAAAGAAAGTGAGAGCAAAAAAAAAGGGTGTTGAGGAAAAGGATAAAGAGAAGGACGGGGATCAGATCAAATCATCAGAAGATGTCGATTGACATTACATTTGAATATTTGAAGATTATAGCTACCAGGGAAGCAAGTAGGAGGAAGGGAATTTCACAGTTGGGAAGTGTGAGAGAAGAAGCTGTTGGAGTAGAAGAGGCGGTTACATTTAACTGTTTCGATAATGAAAGGGTCAGACCGAGATACAAACCTAGTAGCACGCTTAAATTCATGGAGATGAGATAACAGTGAAAGTAGCTCGTCAGAGCAGCTGCCATGAAAATATTTGTAGAAAAGACAGGGGGAAGCTACATCACGTCTGTGAAAACGTGACTGTAGACGAGATGCCAGATCAGGACCTATCACACTGCATATGCGTCTCTGAATTTTGTCTAGAACCTCGAAATGAACAGCGGCGGCACCAGACCATATATGGCAAGAGTATTCAATGCAAGGACGAATGGTAGATTTGAAGGATGGAGGCAGGTGAGAAAAGCCTTCTGGTGCGACACAGAGAACCAACTTTCCTTGCGGTAGTAGGAGCCATTGATTCAATGTAGTTGTTCCACCTTAGATCAGTGGAAAACCTGAGACCAAGTGGGCGCAGAGAGACGCTCTCGTGGAATTGGGCATCAGCTCTACTTATAATAAAGCCAGAAGTCGGTCCTTAAATTATGGAGGACTGATAAAAAAAAAAAAAGAGTGACATTGAATACAGTTTTCCAGATTACGACATATTTGTCAATAATAGTAGAATAGTCTTTAGCTTCTAAAAACTCAATATCTTTCGATACACCTTAAAACTGCAACATTTTCAATAACACTTCTAATATTTGCATGTCATTATGCTAAACATAGCAATCAGTCTCGGTGAAGGACAACAGGAAAAAAATCAGTTTAGTTCCAGGTTAGCAATGCCCTCTTAAAATCTACTTCAAATCGCTATGCTGTTGAACTAGTATGCTTCACGGGTTGTCTGTGTTCAACGCGCAGTACTAGATTGGGTACTCGGGCATTTGGCCTACGGACATTTAATTGACATTTAACTGAAAATGTAGTGGCGTACTTACATGTATGTCACGCTCTTTATCGTAATGTGCTACATATATTTATATTTATTTACTGTATTAATTTAGAAATTTTCGTTTTTTTCGACAGGCTTTTTGAAAATCTCTTCTGTATATATTATATTTTACTTCGAATATTACTGTAAGATGATAAGTATTTTGAAAAAAAGCACATTTTACTACAGCAAAAATCTTTAGGCTTTTACAATATGAAAGATCTTTCAATTTCGCATTTAATGATCATTATCTTAAAGGGATCAACTAGATTTTATCTTACTGTTAAATACAAATTTAAATAATTAAGTGCTACTATTTACCCAAATACACTGAAATATTTTTAGAAATACACATAAATAAACAAATATTGAAATAAGACACATAAATAAGCAAATATTGAAATAAGAAAACTTCTAACTTCGAATTTAGATTTAGTAATTTAATCACTTGAAATTCAATTGTAATTATTTGTTCAATTCCACCTTATAAAACTGCTAATTAAAATACTTAAAGTATTTCTTGTTACTATTTTTACTTGTACTTTTTCGGTCAAATGTCCGTCCAACACTAGATTGTCAGTTAGGTGTCAGTGTGAAAATTGAAATCAGCGAACTGAGTTCAAATAGCGTATTCGTCTGTTGGGTCCATTTTCGCATAAATATTATAGGAAAATGGATAAAACAATTTCTTTTTTTAGCTGTAAATTATATAGCAAGATTGACGTTTGCCTGTGTCTTTGGGCTGGTTTAAAAGGAGTGATCTGAACGTAAAAACGTGTAGAATGCAATGGGAAATCACTATATTTCTTAAGAAGTCAAGGCAATGCCTGTAAGTTTTCACAATAGTTATTCTTATGAGTAAGTGTGGTTTAAATGAAAGAATAAGTGAAATATGAAGTGAAGGTTTTGAGGATATGAAGGCTAGATAATGATGGTAATAAATTAAAGGTAATAAAGGAAATTAATTTGTGGTAAGCCTTGATAGTCTACACTTTGAAGGCATATGGCATTAAAAGGAAACTCACACAGACAGATACAAAAAGACTGCATATTCCTCCTATTATCACAGCTATTGTTTTGATTTCAGAATCGATCAGTGTTTTTAAATTAAGAATTGGTCAAAAAAAAAAAAATGAACAAAAGATGCAATATATTTGAGAGTATCGTGTGTTCGTATTGGTGATTTATACAAGGGAGGGATTACGAGCCTGGTGCAGAAATTTTGCTTCCTACCGAACATATACACCTAGGAGCTCCACTTTCATGATTCCTTTCCGATGAAACCTTTGTATTTCTTACAGAAACTCCCTACAAACATTTCTAACGTTTGAAATTCCCAGATAAACATATTTTCATTTCTCTAAGTATTATTTAAACGAATACAATCAAAATAAACCATTCTGGTAGTTGCCCTCCCCAGCAGTCTGAAGTATTGTCATAATTCCGTAAAGTGGTTCACTATGATCCTCATCTTTGTTGTTTACGACAAAACTAGAAGAGCGAATGATGCCTTACAAAAACTAAAAGGACAGGAAAGTTTCGTTAAAACCGCCCCCCCCCCAAAAAAAACAAGAAAAAGTAGCTGAACCGCTATGTATTATCAGTCCTCCTATATGACAGTGAATGCTGGACAATTTCGGAACATATATTAAGGACACTTGAGACAACACGGATGTTCTACAGAATGATGCTGAGAATAACAGGGACATCGTTAGCAGCGAGGAAAATAGGAACAAAATAGATAGGTATACTTAGAATCAGAAGGAGACGGTTGGAATTTGTGCTGCAAATAATGAGGATAGAGGGCTTGGCGAATCTGACAGTCGCAAAACATAATGCAGGCAACAGGGGTCTATAGAATCATCGATGAACTTAACAAATGTGTAAATGGATGACAGAAAAGGGACTGGAACAAATTGTAATGGGGCGAGTATTGTTTAGAGATTTTATTTTACTAATTCTTCACCCAATAAAGGCTCAAGAGCCACTCATGTTAGGGTGTTACTGCATGAGGTTGCACGCAAAAAGAGGAGGAAGTAAGTTCATTTTAATATATATAGGAAATATATCAGTAACCCTCGGCTTAAAGAATTTAAGATTATTGATTGGTTAAGCATCGTCTCAAGAGCCTGTTACAAGAAGCAATGGTTCTTAAGAAGAATTATCTGATTGGAATTTCCTTCTAATTAACGGAATATAAAATTATTCTTATCACTGTACAAGACATTATTTGTTTTAGCTGTAACCGTCAGGGCTAATGGAACTAAGGACTGTAGCCCGTCAGAATATGGGAGACATTATATTTTTTCAATTGTGACACCAGTGACGGCATTTTCCCGCTATAGGGAAAGTACAGATAAATGGTCACCACCGATCGAATTAAAGAAAATCGAGAAAGAAATTGAATTCCGAAACGTAAGGGGCGTAAGGCAAGGATGTGTCTTCTCACCGGACTTATTCAATCTATACAGCGAGGTAATTCTCAGAGAACGGGAAAGCCTACCAGGATTCCTCATTGGGGGGCCACAATATTAACGACATAAGATACGCAGATGACACTGTGCTGATAGCAGACACACAGATATTTTACTATGAAAATAGTGATAGATTAGCGAGAGGGTTGTGACATTTTGGTCGCGGGAAAGGGGTTGTAGTGTGGAAAATAACCCAAAGGAAGTTGTGGAGAGCCTGATGAGCAATTCACAGAAGTTCTATGACAGAATTAGAGGAGACACAAATTTTTATGATTTTTTATCATTAGGACTAAAAGCTATATGCCATGCGTGATACACGCTTAAGCGAACATGTTTGATACATGACTGACGAGGCAGATTTTTTTTCTGCAGTAGTTTGCCATTTCTTTCTGCGGTAGACCACTTACCATCCAAGGCTATAGTACCCGGTTTTTCCTGCTATTTACTCATAGCTAAGGGGAGAAGAGGATTCATACCTTTCCCAAAGGGTATTAGCACATAAGTGAATGTATCTGACTGGAATTCGAACTCTCTAATTCCTCAATCCGAGCCGCTATCCATTACCCCACGCTTCGCGTATAAGGAACGTTAAACTAATATAAGTAACATGAATTTACAATGGTTTTTAAAGTATCTTTTAAACCGGGCAACATCGAGTGACACTGTTGAGATAGAAAGTCAATATTGTTAGAGAAATAGCCGCATATTTATTATAAAACGATCATTCATACATAATTTCAATGTTGAATAAAATTCCTTAATTCCATCAGTTCAGACATTCACATCAACAACAAGCCATTCTACGCACACGGCGCCAACACATTCTCATTACTTTTAAGTTCTTTTTGGTAAGGAGTAAGTTCTACTCGGATAACTCCTCTCCAGAACTATCGCTTTGTGAAAAAGACTCCCGAGAGGATGCTCTCCTGATTATTATAATCTTAGCTGCTTCGAGCCTAGGGTCAACTGTTATCTGTCCTACATATCTCCCTCACTTTACACCCTTACTGCAACTTTATTCACAAATAGTTGAGTGGCTATTTTCCGTGTATTTTTTGAGCAACTGTTTAAGAAAATAGATAAACTGAAAATATGTGGATTATTGTAAATTATCCACTGTCAACCCGGCACTTGGTTTATCAAGACTGCTGTTTTGCAACAGGTTTATTCAGCCTTTTCAGATATGCACAATTCTGTCGATTCCTAAGACTCAGAACGTGCAAACTCGAGTTATTACCTGACATCACACATAAACCAATAGCAAAAAAACAAAAAAAAAACAACAAAAAAACAAACAAACAAAACAAAAAACAAAACAAAACAAAAAAAACAAATGAAAAATCCCCAAAAAACAAAAGCAAGTATGCCTCAGCGACTGCGTCTTTCTTTGTCATTATTTGGAGTGGGGCTGAATGGTTTTAAAATCACGCGAAACCAGTCGATTTTCTTTATAGCTCTTTTGTAACCTTTTGTATTTCTGGATAAGCGTGCCGGCATGCGTGCGTGCGGGCATGATTGCATTGACAGGCATCCAGCGTTCTGAAGTTAATCCACGCATCAATGCGAATGTGCCTTTAACTCGAACTGCCATTCAACAGTTCAGTGTCATCCATTTTAATTCACAATGCTTGTACATATTTGTCAATTTAAAAAAAAAATGTCTCTTTTGGTCTTTTTATAACATTTATTTTGAGGTGTTTATATTTATTTATTTAAACTTCGATTTGATTCGTTACAGACAATGTTTTTGACGCCATTTTCAAATAAACACCTCTGCCTTGCTCGACATATGGTTTCCACAGCTAAAACAGATTTCCTAACCACTCTCTGAGCTGCCGTGGTCTTCCAAAACATTACGAACTGACACATGCACACGCAATTCCCATATATATATATATATATATATATATATATATATATATATATATATATATATATATATATATATATATATATATATATATATATATATATATGTGTGTGTGTGTGTGTGTTTGATATATATATATATATATATATATATATATATATATATAACACACACACACATATATATATGTGAAGAAATATAGTCATAAGCTGTGCTATATTTATGGGATAAAGTGCTCAATATCAGAGATAGAATAATATTTATAAAATAGTGAACATAGAAGTCAACACTATTGGAAGACAGTCTGTTTCATGCTAGATGCAAAACTAGTGGCCTGACGATTGCATCTGGATGAAATTTTAGAGACTGTTTTCTAAGGTTGAACACTTTTATATATATATATATATATATATATATATATATATATATATATATATATATATAGTTAAAATGACGGACAAGGAAAGTTTTATTAATTTTTTTCATGCGTTCTTGCATGTTTTCGTTTGGTAGTCGTGAGCAAATCCATATCGTCGATTGTACCATACGCTTTCAGCCATTATTTTAGCATATTCAAGGGGATTGATTTTAGTGTAGTTAGTTTATTTTCATGTTTTGACTGTGTGAATGTATTGTTTGTGAATTATAGTCGCTGCGATTCCGGGCCACCGTGTGCTGAGCATGGCATGAATACGGGTGGGATATTTTCTATTTCCAAAAAACTTATATATTTACTTGAAAAAAATATAGTTTTAAGTTATGCTATATTTATGCGTAAACTGCTCAATGTTAGGGATAGAGGGTATGTAAATATAAAAATGGACACCGGGGCAACACCGAGCGACGACAGTCTGTTTGATGCTTTGAAGCCTCCTAACAGAAATATAGTGATCTCACAAAATACATTCCTCCCACGTGATTGTGCCAAACGGCCACATTCTATTCGGTCAGAAATTTGTGCGTATTTAAATATAAATATGTACAGGTCGTACTCAAATTTTTTCCTCTTGAACCACATAATCCATGTTGATGATACAACTATTTACTCCTGGCTTAATGGCAACTTTGATGCGTTCGATAAGGTTGAATTCGCAGCTGATCTCAATTACAATCTGTTGTTAACTTGGGCAAGAAATGGCTTGTTAATTTTAACGCTTCCTAAAATGATATTTCTCTTAATTAATCGAATCTGTTTTAGTTGCATCCTTGCCTTGCCTTTCACCATAGCTGATACTAACCTCCAGCATAGTGACTCAAAATAACCTTTTCTAATTATTAGGTCTATTGTAACAAACGTTTGTTCACTGTGTCGTGTTATAAATTTCCTTTGACAGAATGTATCTTACACATTTATAAGTCTACCATTCATCCATGAATTGAATATTGTTGTCATATCTGATCTGGTTCTTCTGCTATGATAAAATCCAAAGAAGAATCTGGAATGTATGGTTCCTGACATGTCACCTCGGCTTCAGGCACTTTCCCACCGCCGTAGCGTAGCTTCCCTGTGCCTTTTCTTTAAATATTTTCACGGGGATTACATAGACTTTAAGAATGTAATCGCAGTACTAAATTTTGCAGCTAGGACTAATTCTTTTAAAATTCAATTGTCTAGATGTAACCGTAAGTTCTATGCTAACAGTTTCTTCTGTCGCCCTTCTCGCTTGTAGAACTATCTTCCGGCTTGCTTTCCACTCAAATCTGATCTGAAAAATTTAAATCCTATGTCAATCGTTATCTTCTAACTTCTTAATTCCTGATCTTTTAATATTATCTCTTCTTAATGATGTTTTTTCTTTTTCCTTTAATCTTTCAAGCTCACTTATACTCTCTCTTTTAACCATCATCGCACAAACAGAAAAATATAAACAGTGTCGAAATTCAAACCCGTTTTGTAGGTTTCTCTGTTTGTGCTGAAAAATCTATCATCTAGCGTCACAAAATAAAACGTAAGGTACAATCAATTTCTTTAAAATAATATGATTCAGTTTTCAAATACTGAAAACGATATTTTGCATATAAAAGCTAGAATATGATTTAAGGCCTTGAATAAATACTCATAATCCATCTTTTTTATTCTTATATAGATTTATTCGAAGCCTAATATCATACAATATATATATATATATATATATATATATATATATATATATATATATATATATATATATATATATATATATATATATATATAAGGAAGAGAAACCGCAAGTTCCAACGAGAGAAAAATATGTATATTAAAAAAAGAGAGAAACCGCAAACGTTTTTGGTTGTAATGTGGATTTTTTTTAAAAATTATGCTTTATTTTCCATAATTTTGCTACACGTGTTTCTGGACTCGCGACCGTCTTCAGATAAAAGGCGGAGATTTCCACATATTATTAAAAATAATTAATTTTTTTTCTCCTTTATGTTTTTCGATGTTAAATATTCTCGATATGAGACATTCTCTTTTTTGTGTTAGTAATCCGAATATCTTTCTTGAACTGGCACTGAAGAGTTCTGCCCGTAGGGTCATGAAACAATTAAGATTGGTCCGAGAAATGATGAATTAGTTGTCGGCATCTTATCTTTTAATGTTTCAATGACCCCTCTGTGTTCTTAGATCTATTTCCGTTTTCGTATGTTTCTGTCAGCATGCGTGTATATATGTGTATTTTCCCATGCATATCTTCATTTCAAGAGCCATCACCCCAAAACCTGCCTAAAATCCATCCCCTATTCTATAGCAGGTAGGTTTTGTACTATAGTGACTGATAAACACCTCCGAAAAACCCGCCTATAAGAACTACATAACACTCTCAAAAAACGAGGCTACCCCACAACACTAATAAACAAAGGTTTTGAACTCGCAAAAAAATTCCTCTAGACCAACTTAGAAATAAAAAAGAAATGTAACGTTTAACCAACTCTAGCATATGTCTCAACACACAACAAAAACAATCCAGAACTATTCGTAGAAATTACAAAAAATCTAGACCTACTTAGCAAGAATACACTGAAAAATATACTAAAAACAACCAAAATAATTAAAAGCATATGCCAATCTAAAAAGCTAAAACACATATTAGGCTCATCTAAATTTAACCAACACACAATACAGGGAGTCACAAAATGCAACAAAAAAGATGTGGGGTTTTTGACATCATTATAGAAGGAAACTCCTACACTTTTGAAAACCCCAAAACGACATGCAACTCCAAAAATGTGATTTATGTACTCAAATGCACAAAATGCAAGAAGTCATATATAGGTATCAGCCAACAACTGAACAACGGTCTCCCTACACAAAATCAACATAAAATTACCAGACAACAGAAAACTTTTTGTATCACAACACATCTTCAAATGTAACCAGGGTAAATTTAATATTATGCCAATATATCAAACAGATAATTATTCTTACCTACAAATAAAGGAAAAAAAACTTCATAAGCAAATTTTTATTTATAATTACCACTATTGAAAGATTGCATATGTCCCCGCTAACGTTCTTTGAATGAATTCGTCGTACTTCCAATGTAATTTTCTTTTTAATATTTGGTTTTTATAGTGTAGAAATTGTACTAAGATAAACTAGAGAACTAGTCAAACAATTATTCTGTAATGGACAATTATTTGGATTCCTACAATTGCACAAGTTGTTATTCGTGTCATTATACTTAGTAGTACTACTCGCAACTTGGTGAGTAGTCAAGTATTTTTAGTCTCTACACTTGTTGAAGACTCTGTTATTATGTTTCTCAATTATTTTCTCTGGGTTATCCGCACAACTATATTTTAATTTAAGGTATTATGACTGAATATTTTACTGAGTGTGTTTGTTTCGGGGTCAGGGAAATGATTCTTGATGAGGTTGCACATTCCACATTAAGCTCTTATAACACCCACAATTATAATATATGTAAAAGTAAAAAATACAGATGATTTCGGCTAGATTAATAAAAAATTCTTTCAAAAAATATTCTTTCAAAAGATTTTGAAACTACTTGCGTCTCGTTTCGTGCGCATGTGTAGACGTGGCAACGTCATCAAAGCCCACCCCGATAAACTACTAACGGATGAAAGGAGTCACGGGAAAAAAAAAACCTTTCCAGTTTGTCATATTTTCCTTAACACACACACCCATCTATATATATATATATATATATATATATATATATATATATATATATATATATATAGAGAGAGAGAGAGAGAGAGAGAGAGAGAGACAGAGACAGAGACAGACAGAAATAGAGAGAAAGAGAGATATACATATATAAGGTAAGATTATGCCCTAGTTTAGTCTTAACCATTAGATTGAAAGGGGGAGTAAATCAAATGATCTTCTGGGATCTTTTTATCTTGTTATGGTCATAATCAACAGGGTTTCTATATTGAATAGTGGTACCCTTGTATCCACTAATTTAAGGGCAGAATTGTAAAAATCACGATGTTTATTGAAAACATCTTTGTTAGAAGAGTTAGTACTAGTCCTAAATCCAGTGGAAGAGGGCATTTGTTTGATGACCGAAGTGGGGGGTTGGGATTGGGATGTACATTTACTGGGTTATAATTAACCTTCACATAAGGTTGGAAAGATATGCTAGTAAGGTCTAGGTTGATGTCCAGAAAATCTACCTGTTTAATGTTAGTCGCAACTGTATTCCTACGACCTAAATCCTTAAATTCCCTATAGATCATTTTTCTAATACGGCCAACCTTAATTTTTGTAGAGTTTTAAGAACTAATAAGCCATCATCTCTATATAATCCTACACTGTCAGAATCTAGATATTCAAAGGCACTTAAATTGTATAAAAGGAATAATCCCACCAAGTCAGATGCTTCTGCAGAATCCAAAAAACCCATTGAAATGTCAAAATTACTGCTGCAAGAATTTTTGGTCCACTGTTTTTCATTGCATATCAGAACAGAATTTCAGCATTTCATGATTATATCCACTTCACTCTCAGAAATATTGGAGTATTCCCGAGCGAACTCCAAGGCCAAAGTGAACAGATCCTTCGATATGGAGGGGTAATGATCAATAATATCGAACTGTATAAAAGTGCAGTCGTCCTTATTTTGGATGTTAGTAAACCAGATGATAACATCAGCTGTGTTAATCCACCGTAAGAGTCCAAGGGTGTTTTTTATGGAGTGATTGATTCTTTCCAAGATAGTTGTACTGATTCTGTCGATTTCTGGTCTAGTAGGGTTAATAAGCATAGTTGATGGCTTAGTTCTGAATTCGGGTTTATGGTCTTTTAACAGAAAATAAGCTTCCTTAGTTTGCAATTTACTGACACGATCACTTATTCGTAGTTTGTCAGTAATGGATTTACTGAGAAAGTTAATCCTATGTATCAGGTTAAAATTATTTGTGACAATTTTCTTGTAGCTTTTGGTCAGATTATTTTTAACTAAGGTATCACAATCCTTAAGGGATAACTTATAAAAGTTAGCCGTTTTATCGGATTTGATATAAGTATCACCGGGTTTATTAATATCTTTGACAATATAATCAAGATTTTTTTAAAAAGAGTTTTTATATTTATGGAAGGTTAATCCTTTGAAGATTCACAGTAGGTCATTTTCAAAAGCAAATAATTCCTTAATCATTGGTGCTGTCTTTATGCTCTTAAAACCATAATTTTCATGTTTGTACAAATGGTCCTGGTCATGAAGAAAAAAGTATGCTTTCCATCTCATTCTTCTGATAAGGTTTTCCGTTTGAAGAGTTAAACGGACGAAATAATCCCGCTTTTTATGGTGGGAATGTTCTTTAAAGATAATCCGAAATTGATTCTATCCATGGCATAAGAATGGAATAGACAGTGTTCAACAGTAATAGGAGCTAATATCCAAGCATAGGATTGGTGTATACGGAATAGATTCCAATAACCAACAAATACTATTCTTAAAAGCGTGCTCAATCCCTTTATTCCACATTCAACACCATCACTTGATAAGACACCAGAGGTGTTGAAACAAAATAGCCATTTTTGTAGTGATTTTATAACATATTTATGTTATAATCTTCGAATAAATAATTATATTTGCTCTACTCTGTATTGAGCACTTTTTTTTAAGACTAGTATTTGTTGATTATTGGAATTTATTCCGTATCCACCAATCCTATATATATATATATATATATATATATATATATATCTCTCTCTCTCTCTCTCTATATATATATATATATATATATATATATATATATATATATATATATAAACATCTCCCCTCTCTCTCTCTATATATATATATATATATATATATATATATATATATATAGAGAGAGAATACCTGGCAATATTTTCAGTTTTATAGGCGTCATCTTTAATCGCCGCTGTCTT
>CAHIKZ030001436.1:180000-195000 GCA_903632075.3 Acanthosepion pharaonis | reverse complement strand
ATATATATATATATATATATATATATATATATTATTCGCTATGGAGTACAACAACAAAAAACTTCCCTTTTTAGATATATTAATAACAAAAACGAACACTAAACTAGAAATCGACTGGCTCCCGACAATATCTTCTTTTTACATCTTCTATACCGAAACACACTCGTACCAGCATCCCACTCAAACTAGCCAAGCCGATATGTACAATAGTCTTAAACACAACCACAAGAGACCACAGATTAGAAGAGATGAAAAAATACTCATCAAGAGAAAATACCATCAAAGTTTTATCAACAATACTATTGAAAAAGCAAAACAAATTAACATCCATACACTCTGAGAAACAAAAAAACAAAAAAAATGTCATCCCTTATATCTAAACTTTCAACCCAAAGAACATACAAATCTACAGACATACAACTAAATCTACCAATCCTACTAAAGGAGAAAAAAAATCTATTACAAAAATATCCAATCATAAAAAGCAAACAACAACCTAAATCACTAAAAATATACTGACGAGTGCAAAACTGTAAAACACAATTAACGACACTCAAGTGAAAAAAAAAAAAACAACCAACCACTGTGCGGTGTATGCAAGTACCTATTAGAGGAACATGAATTTCAGTTTAAAGACAGATCAAAATTAAAAATTAAAAATGATTTCTCATGCAATTCAGAGAATTTAAGATACATAATTACATGCAAAGGTTGCCATGAGAATTACATGGGCTAAATCGGCCAGTCAATCCTGCAAAGGGTGACAGTCCATGGCCAACAAATTAGGGACCTCCACAACAGAAAAATACCACTTAGCCTAGATATAGAGGAATGCGGGGAACAAAACCCGCCAAATTTTAATATCTTCCCATTCTAACAGTACGACTACAGAACCACTGAACAAATGCAGGTTAATAAGGAAATATTTTTCATCAACAAACCCATACTTAATTCATTGCATTAATATATTCTACGAAATTCTCCTTACCATAAACGGCATATATAGCCAGTTACGCCCCTTGATTTTCATTTATTCATTTGTTCAAAACTTTTTCAAAAGCTAAGCGAAACCGGTTAAAGAAAAAAGTTTTAAAAAGGAAAACAACAAATCATTTTTCTAAGAAAAAACAAAACAACAACAAAAAACACACTGAAAAAAATTGAAAGTAAAAAAGTTTACATTCTTCGCTGTAAAAATTCATATATTATAAATAAATATCACCATGTTAAATATTAGGTGCTCTTTTCCAATTCTCATTTTAATCTATAAAATAAGTTTTTGTACAGAAATTGTTTATTTTTGTTTATATATATATATATATATATATATATATATATATATATATATATATATAATATATATATATATATATATAATATATATATATATATATAATATATATATATATAAATAAAAAGAAAGAACAGTAAGATATAAAATCCGGTGTTCTTATAGATATTTTATTTTATTTTTTTTTTTTTTTTTTTTAAATCTAGACACCCCGTGTTCAATTTGAGTAGAATATTCTGTAACCATGGAAACGTGATTTTAGCTGTGTATTTAAAACCCGGTAAATTTTAAAAGTTACTCCAAAATTCGCTTGAAGATGAAATGGAACTAATGCTTTTAATTTATTTGCAAAAATAAAATTAGGGTTTTAGCTTCTATTTTTGAAACATGGTTGAAACTGTGTAGCGAAAATAACCATATTTTAAATCAATTAATTTATAATATATATATATATATATATATATATATATATATATATATATATATATAAATATATATATATATATATATATATAATATATATATATATATAATATAAAACATTACTTTATATATATATATATATATATATATATATATATATATATATATATATATATATATATATATATATATATAAAATTACAAAAAAGTTAGTACATTAATTTTAAATGTTTTATACATGGAACTGTATGTCTAACCCCGACTATCACTAGGGTGTATATATATATATATATTTATATTTATTCACCTGTGTATGCCTGGTCGTATATATGTACATTAACACATAAATATATATATATGTATATATATATATATATATATATATAAATATATTTAAGGATTAGATGTGAGTTTGTCAATAAACTCACATCTATCAAACCAAATATGTTAATAAATATCTATCTCTGATATTGAGCGCTTTCTAATAAGTATGCCGTCAGGCCTATAATATATAAATAATTATACATATATATATATTTATTTATATTTATATTCAATTTTCACACATACACATATATATATATATATATATATATATATATATATATATAATATAGTATGCAAACGACATCTGGTTTACACACCAAGCTCACAAAATGGTATTATCAGCAAGCCAGAAGCTACATTAGAAAATGCGTATTCTCTAGTACTGGGCACATTCAATTAGCCACCTTACCAAACAAGGAGACGATGCAAAATATTCATAATAAAAAAAAGAAGGATCTGTCATATTGCTGATGTTGTTTTAAAGTGTGACCAATCTTAAAAAAAAAATAAATAAAATTTATAATCTGAATTGACCAGACAAATTTAAAGATTGTCCTCATCTAAACAAATGTAAAGGTAGATACATAAAAGTATGAAGTTTCTTCTCACTGTAATTTTTAAGTTCAGCTAAATCATTATCCAATAGTTTGATGCAACTCTGGAAACCTTTTTGTAGAACTGCAGGCTGGTATTGCAGACAGAACTGCATCTAAATGGGAATAGGGAAATGAGAAATGAAAAAAAAAAAGAGAAAAAAGAAAAAAATGTGAAGTAGTGGCAATGGAAAAGAAGAAGAAGAATTAGAAGAAGAAGAGGAGGGGACGATTCATTTGAAAAAGAAGAATAAGGAAAAATCGTTTTAAAAAGTTGAGGAGGGTGAAAAAAATTGAGGAGGAAAAGAAGAAGAAGAATTAGAAGAAGAAGAAGAAGAAGAAGAAGAAGAAGAAGAAGAAGAAGAAGAAAATTGGCAAAAAAGAAAGAAAAGATGAAAAGGGAAAGCTTCATAAAAGAGAAATGAGATATCGAAAAAGATGAAAAACAATATAAAAAAGAAAAGACATAAGAAAAATAGAAAAAAGATAAGCAAAGATAGAGTAGGATGAGGAAAAAAAGAAATCAAAATGGGAGGGGAATAGAAGAGGTAGAGGAAAATGGGAAAAGAAAAAAAGGAGAAAAGTAATTTAGGAAAGAAAAAAGAAAGGTACAAGATGAAAAAGAAGAAGAAGAAAGAATGAAAGAGAAGAGAGATTAACGAAAGGAGATAAACTGAAACTGGATAATAAATAAAGATTAGAAGTGAAGAACGAAAGAATAGGAGAAAATGAGAAACAAGAAATAAGTAGAAATCGAAGAGGAATATTTAAAACGTAGTGAGATTTGAAAAAAATACGACAAAAATACAGGGAAAAAATAGAAGTAAATGTATAAAATAAAATGATAGGAAAAATAGATAGAAAAGAACGCTTCTATTGAAAGACAACAAAAAGAAAAAGTAAAAAAAATATATATATATTTGTGGAAACAGCAACAAAAAACTCACTAGTATTCTTTTATTAAAAATAACAATAGCCAGTCTGAGATTAATGGTCATATAACATTGTATGATAGAAAAGACGTGCACATATAAACAAATTAATAAATTGAAGCCACAAGAATTGTCTCGGAGAGTTTTAGAGAGAATAGTGCATTTCTGATATAAAACATGGTGAAAAGAGAAAATGATAATATTTTAACAAAAAGAATGATGCTATTCTTGTAGGGCGTACACACAGATAAATAATACAAACAAGACGTTTTATATTTTCTATACTTAAAGACATCATACAGAATTACATTTAAGTTATATGCGTTAAATATATAAGAATACCGTAATATTTTAAAAGATTTAGAATATTGTTCCGTATGAATGTGTATTGTTTATGTTTATATATTATTTATGTCAGCGTCTATCTATCTATCTATCCTTTTCAGTCTGTTCACATCTATCTATCTATCTATCTATCTATCTATCTAAAAAGGATCTCTCGATCTATCTATCTATATTTTCTGTTTTTACATCTATCTATCTATCTGTCTGTCTATATCTATCTATCTATCTATCTATCTATCTATCTATCTATCTATCCTTTTCAGTCTGTTCACATCTATCTATCTATCTATCTATCTATCTATCTATCTATCTATCTATCCTTTTCAGTCTGTTCACATCTATCTATCTGTCTGTCTGTCTATCTATCTATCTATTCTGGACTTTTCAGTCTGTTCACATCTATCTATCTATCTATCTATCTATCTATCTATCTATCTATCTATCATCTATCTATCTATCCTTTCAGTCTGTTCCATCTATCTATCTATCTATCTATCTTTCTATCTATCTATCTATCTATCCTTTTCAGTCTGTTCACATCTATCTATCTATCTATCTATCTATCTATCTATCTATCTATCTATCTATCCTTTTCAGTTTGTTCACATCTATCTATCTATCTATCTATCTATCTATCTATCTATCTATCTATCTATCTATCTATCTATCTATCTTTGATTTTACTTAATTGAGAACGTTTTCTACTCAAACGTAAGATTACTTCCGTAGATACGTTATCAGGTTGAGTAAACTTTATACGAAATTCCCAAATCCAAAAACCTCCAAAATCCGAACGTTTTTCAGGTGCTGACATGATAGCCACGAAAGGAAAATTTCAGAAAGCAACATGGCTACACGTAGCCTGATTATCACATTAGAGCATTACAAATAAAATCCTGTCTTTTTTCAGTTTTCATTACATTTAACTGTAATTAGACTATTTTTTTTTTTTTACAAATACCACACCTGTATGTATTGTAACATTTTAATGAAAACACGATATCGTTGGTAGAGACTGATAGCTTCTCACAATCACCGTGATGTCATCAATGATGCACCCTCTCTCTTCCTTTTCTCAGACTTTATGTAGATGTGGTGTTTGGTGTTGTATTTATGTATTTTTTCTAAGTAGTGATCAGGTTTTTGTACACGTACAGAAAGTACTAAACAATTTTTACTTGCTATTTTAATTTCACGACTTAAAAATTCCTATCTGAGAATTACATGACTAGCGTTATTACCTTTATCTGTCTGTACACAAAATTTATTACATTTCATATTAAACTACTTTCAGGGTATATGTTATTTACATAAAACTACCGTCAAGGTATATGTATAAGCTGTGTTATGAAATGTAAACGGATATCCTGCTTATGTTTGGGTTTTATTCTCAATCTGCCGCATTTTAAGGATGCTATATACAAATTAAATAGCCTGTATTCCAAAATACAAAAAAAAAAAAAAAATGAAAACTGAAGCACTTCCGGTCTCAAGAATTTCGGATAAAAGATTCTCAACCTGTAATACTAAATACTAATGAATTATTACATCGCAAGTTGCGATTATACATTTATAAAGTGATAACCGATGATATATATATATATATATATATATATATATATATATATATATATATATATATATAAGATTTTTTTTTTAAATGTTTACACATTCTTTTTTATAGATACAAATATTTAAGTAAATGCTCTGTTTATAACAAACACTATTAAATAACATTTATCGGCCTGAATGTCCAAGAAATTTTCATAGAAAATATTCGTCCTCCGATATACGGAACCGTCATATAGCATGACGTGCCTTTTAACCTATTCGGCCACAGAGGATTTTTCGGTTAGCAAGGTCGAATTTACTGCTTTTAAACTTCAATCGAGTAGTACGATAAATCATGTGATCTACGTAACAACGTGGAGAGCTCATTAGAACAATTTCCATGTAATTATTTATAGCACAGACAGTAGGAAGCCACGTTACTACGCTGGGAAAGAAACTGAGGTTGAGATGCCAGATCAGGACAAATAACATTTCAAACATTTCTTTGGATTTTCTCGAGAATGTCGAAATATATAACCGGAGTACCAGACCGGATATGGCAGCAACAGTTTTTATTATAATTCAATGTTTTGTTATTTTGAAGCACAACTATTGTACCCTCCGTGCTCATGAATCTGTGGATAAATTCCCAAAGTAACTCATGTGATATACATCAGCAGGATGTCCGGGGTGTACTGGGTAAAACATTATGATATAATTAACAAAATCCAAACAAACATTTGAATATTCTTTCTTTTACGAGAGTCATTCAATAAATAAGGTGAATTTTTCGGTATAAGGACTTCTAATACACATAGAAGGTTACTTTTTTTCATTTTTTTTTGTTTTACTTTTTTTTTTTTCACATGGATTTAATTTCTTTTGCAGATTAAAAAAAAAAAAAATTTTTGGCGATTAACAAAACAAAGATGCCAACCAAGAAGCATGCTCCAGGATTGAACAGCAGTCAGTTATCAAGTTTTTGGTTGCTGAAGGGCAAACCAAACCAGAAATTCATAGGAGAATGTCAACTGTGTATGGTGCCACATGTTTCAGCCAAAAAAATGTCTACAAGTGGGCTAAATTGTTTAAAGAAGGACGGAGCAGTATTGAGGATGAAAACAGGCCTGAGAGGCCTACAGAAGTGAGGCCTCCTGAGGTGATCGAATCAGTCAATTCAGTCTGACAGAAGAACTACTATGAACTGCTGAGGCAGGTCAAGAAAGACATAAAAAACAAACACAGGGGTCACCAGTCAGAAGAAGTCATCTTGCATCATGACAACGCAAGGCCTCACACAGAAGCCCAAACGGTGCAGACCATCAACGAGCTGGGCTGGGAACTGCACCCTCATCCCCCTTACAGCCCAGACCTTGCCCCTTCAGACTTTCACCTGTTTGGTCTCTTGAAAGCATTCACGAGAGGCACAAAGTTTAAAAGTGACGATGAAGTCAAAAGTGTTGTGAGCAACTGGCTGAGACATCAGTCCAAAGATTTTTACGCTGAGGAAATACGGAAGCTTGTGCACAGATGGGAAAAGTGTGTGACAGTGCTGGGAGACTACGTTGAAAAAAAAAAAAAAAAGTAAGCTTCTATCTGTATTAGAAGTCCTTATACCGAAAAATTCACCTTATTTATTGAATGACCTTTGTATTTAGATGAGCATTTATCAAGAGATCATGCTAAGCAAGCTCTTTTGAAATCGAGGCTAAGTTTATTCGTGAACGTTAACAATAAATTCATTTCCTTCCTTATATTGTTAAAACCTCGACTACACATAACTTGATTAAACAAAATGGCAAATTGACTTTGATTAAATGCACTCAGTCGATTTTCAAAATGATGCTATCCCAAATGTGACTACGTAACTAAACATTAACACGATAAGCAGTCATGCATTTATAAGGAACCTGATTTGATTTCCCAGGAGGTTAAATCCCGGATCAAATTTGGGGATTAGATCCCCAATGTTCATGTTTTGTTCTGTTATTATTCAAGTGCTTGCTTATTATCAAGAACTAAATGTAGTAAGTGGATATGTGGGTGGTTAACTCCTCGAGACAAGAAATTGGCGAAACGAGTTCGAATCCAGGTCGAGACGTCTTTTGTGAAACGTATGGATACATCTCTTATCCCTATGTAGAGCAGACATGTCTCTTCCGTCAAGGAGATGTAGGAAAACATGCAGAGCTCTGTGAGAAGGAAGCTTCAATAGAAAGCTTACTCTTCCTCAGAATACTGAAATTGGGCTTCTAGTAAATCGCCCCACACACCGTTAAGAATGATATGATTACAGAAGCATAATCAAGAGGCACCAGTCAAAGAAGACACAAATGCATTTAGTAGGGTAGAGAAGGGCTTATGACTTGTACACTGGCGATTTTGGAAGGTTGCATGTCAAGTTTAAATATGCGTGTATCATATGAATTGACAAAAACAGAAAACATACATACGAGGTGCGTTCAAAAACTAATCGACTTTATATTTCCCCACCAAAACTAATAGCCCTTTGGCTGGAGTGTGACTTACAATTCCTGCGCTTGCGTGATAATTTTCACGCCGGTAGGCTGCATCAGTTCCCGGCTATTACGTCTAGGGAATCAAACGTGTCGTGCATGTTCGTTTTCACGCAAGCTGTCCGGACGTATCAAGCAGAGATATTGCATGAAGTTTTGTCAAAAGCTTGGTGATATTCAAGCTTAAACAATCCAAAAGATTCAGTAGGTCTTTGGCGACGATGCTCTGGGCAAAACTCAAATCAAGTAGCGTTACAACCTCTTCAGGCACGGCCGCAACAGCAGATTACAAGGTATGTTCAGGTGGGGACATCCTGAGGTCGAAACAAGGAGCCGATTCAGAAGGTTCTACGAATAGTCACGAAAGATCGTCGTGTAACTATCCAGAAAATTGCTCACGAAGTGGGAATAAGCACAGTATAAGGGCATTGCATTTTAACGGAGGATTTGTTCATGTGGAGAGTGTCCCCAAGATCTTGGTAGAACAACAGAAGAAAGTCCGCATTGAGGTCGCGCAGGACAAGCTGGATTGCGTAAACCACAACCAATATTTCATGAAGCCCATCATCATTGGTGATGAGGCATGAGTTTATTGTTACGACCCGGGACCCAAGTTTCATTTCTTCCAAAGGAAGCATTCTTCATCAAAAACACGACAGGTTTACAGCATTGTGAAGGTAATCTTGACTTATTCCTTCGGTTTCCGTTGTATTGTTCATCATGAATACATACAACAAAGCCAAACAATCAATAAGGAATGCTACCTTGAGGTCATTTACGTCGCCTTCGTGATGTTCTGCGTCGAAAGCGGCTGGTCATTTGGAGGGTGAAGAACTGGGAACTTCACCATGACAATGCGCCCGGTCATTCGCCCACATAATCCATACTTTCCTGGTTAAAAAACGGCTTGAATAGACAAAAATAAATAAATAAATACACTGTTTAATAAATGAACGGAGCGTCTATTCAAATACGAGTATCCAATAAAATAATGTTTCAGTAACAAAATTCTGTCAGATTAATAATTAAAAAAAATCCATCCCTTTTCTTTACAAAATTGCGTTGTTGGCATTAGAATACGAAATTGAGCAGATATGTGAATTTTAAGAATCAGAGAATAATCTGTGTTTAAAGCACTATTCGACTTCGTATTATCATCAAAGCACTTTGCGGTCAGGAGAGGTCAAAGCATATCAGATCAAATGACGGTTTCTCCAAGGGGAACGCAGGTTCGAATCCTGCCGGAGTAAAAAGATTTCTGGAATATGCAGTCCAGTAGATGAGAATAAATAAAAATACGTCTATGCAAATGCGAGTATCCACTAAAAAGTAACGCTTAATATATATATATATATATATATATATATATATATATATATATTTAGCGTGGAGACTGCGTTCAAGCACGAAAGAGACAATTGTCACACGGTGGTGACCTTAGTGTCTGCTCTCATATTTTATTTACGTAGGCTCTATCCCTTCTATTGGGCGCTTTTACCCATAAATATACCATACCCGAATATATATATGGCTACAATGGATTTGATGTAACTATGGCTATTTCGCTTTCATTGCTTGACTTGATAAAGTTGGAAGACGAAACGCGCCGGGAAGAACTAAGAATTATTCCAATCGTCATTTTTAAACTAATTTTTCTTGTCTTTAGAATTCTGCGAAATTTAACTATATTAAACATCTACAAACAGGCTACTGGTAATGTGATTGGAACGGCGTATAGACTATCTGTTGAGAATACAAGAATAAGCAAGATCTACTAACCGTATTACCAAATGTATTATTACGTCAATACATTTATTTGCTATATTTCATTTCTGCGTTTGTCATTCATTTGATACCGGATTTCATCCCGGAATCCACAACAGTTTCTTTACTCGTTTTGTTTCGTAGCTCCTCTACTGTCTCTTGTGTATCGTTGCAAATCTGTCCTCCGGTCAATTCAGACCCCGTCCTGGGTATGACGATAAACTACATCCGGCAGAATGGTCTCTGAAGGGCAAATTGGAAGTTTTGGGGAGCATAGAGCCACTTCTTAATTGCTGTTGTTCTGGGGTGGTAGCACCTGTTTCGGTCCCAACTATGGGAAAATAGTGAAGCACCCAATCAAAAATCAACTGTATATTTTTATTATAAAATGACCATCAATAGACTTTTATAGTTAAATGACCAATAATATATTTTTCTAGTGAAATTTCCAGCAATACATTAAAAAATTGCCAACAATACATTTTCTCATCTACAAACTAAATATCTAAAAATATACGTTTATTCTAAAATTATGTACAAAATATCAGTAGTTGAAGTTACAAAATTACGTACAAAATATTTAGATTTCGGCATTAAATAACACATAGATTTTGACATACCGTAAAACAAAATCAACCAACCAACAATTAAGATCATGCGGCAATGTATGTTGATATTTTTTCTCGGGCATGATCCCCCTATTCAAAATAATTATTTTGTTATCAGCTTTTAATTTGGGGTTTATTTTGTGATTTCCTCGCGGTATTCCTTAGAGTGAGATCTTAAATTTTCCTATCGAACTTAGACTGCTTCTTCGTTGAAAGCCAGCTTTGATTTTTTTGGTACCATCTCTGAAATAGCAGGGAAATACTTCTTACATCTCTACCAAGGTAATAGCTGTGATCCCAGCAGAAGCATTTTTAGATAGTTCGTAATAATTGTAAATGTGTCCTTCATGAGGTTAGGTGTATGTTCTCTGATACTTTGACGCGCTGTATAGCCTGTCAAATGTTTTGTTTTTGTGACTAGTGGCCGTTCTGTAGTAGTGCATTACGCTAGGTCCCCAGAATCTCTTTTTTTTCACTCAGTTCGACATGTTGTAATTTTCTATTGATAAAGCTGAACGTTTTGCACGAAAAATCTCTTCCAATTCTACTCTTGATTCATCTGGAATATCTTTTCCTGACTTCTCACTTCAAAAGCAGCCTCTTCTGTGTGATATGCACATAACTCCATCGATGGTAACTGCTGTCATCTGTAAACTTGATTCCTACACAGCATGCGGACTCGATGATATTACGACAATTGTCTTAAAGAAATATGCTTCTGAATTGGCTCATGTTCTCTCTAAGGTTTATAATAAATACATTGCTGCTATTTCCTTTCCTACTTGTTGGAAATTCTCTTCTGTAGTTCCTGTTTTTAAGAACTCGGGTGGACTTGTCTGATCCTTTGAAATATAAACCTATTCCTTTTCAACGACATTTTGGTAAAGAACTAGAAGCTCTGATCAATTCTGAATTGGTTAAGCGTCTCACCCCAGAGGGTCTTCTTTCAGACAAAGAATATGGTTTTCGCTTCTCTAGGCAAACCGCCAATATGTTACTCGTTAATGCCGAAAATGTTTGTCAATCTTTAGATAAGAATAGCGAATCTGGAGCTGTTTCTTTAGATATCTCAAAAAGCGTTTGGTATACTAGACTTCTTCGGAATTTGAAGGGCTTGGGTGTTTCTGGTGTAACATTTGATTTGATGACAAATCATGAATGAAAGTTATTTATCAGCGACTCTTCTAGATCTTTCTTAGTTCTAAACGGTCATTTATCTCAATCTTTATATATAAATGTGGGTGTATTCAGGAGCTGTGTTATCGGATCTACTGTCTTCATAATTTTTATCAACGACCATCCTAATGTCATCAAATCTTGATTTGGTATATAAGCCAATGAAAAAACTCCTTACTCCTGTCTTAAGGATAAATCTGATGGTATAATAGAAGAAAGGTTTATTCCGCCATTTGTATTTACCCATTATAGGCATTATTATGTCCATGATATAATAACACCGTATTTCACGGAGGGAGCAGAATTGCTGAAAGGAAAAGAATGATACACATGCTTTGATCGCAGAGAAATATTAAGCCACTAAGACATACACAAACAGTATATACATATTTACACGTATAGAACGCAGAGAAAAATATAATATATATCTACACGGCAAGAAGAGAGAAAGAAGAACGAAAACATAGGGTCTTACATATAATATGAATATTTTTATGTGTTTCTGAAGAAGTCATGTTCATGTCTCTAGATTCAAACGGGTCGGGTTCATCTACTATACCTCAGGCGAGGACATATTCCACAAACAGGAAACGGCGAGTCTTTGTTTTTCCCAAGTTGGAGATTGCGAGTCAGAGTTTCTTTCTATATCTGGGGAAGATATATTCCCAAAGGACTTGTAAGCTACAACATGTGTCGGATAAGGCAGATTTAGCCTCAGTTCTGGACAAGGAATCCGAGTTAAAATAAACCAAAAAAATAAGCGCTTGGTTTGGCTCTTGCAAACCGATTGAAATTGACTGCCACTTTCGTCACTCTATGTACTAATCGGCTCTCATATGAGCCATGTGACCATCTCGACACAAGGGAGATAATCGCATTTGTATCCTTACAATGTGTTTGATAAAATGAAATTGGCAGCTGATCTCGAACATGAACAATCTGGTGTTAACGTTTTTGCCCTCCGTCAGTATACCTGATGCTAAGCTTCTGGAAAGTAACGCATTGCTTCTCGCCCGTCTAACATTTTCTAATTATGTGAACGGGAAAGATTATATCGTGTCAGTTGCTAAGTCTGCTGCTATGAGAGTTCGTTCCCTGGATCATGCTAGGCACATCTTCGCACCAGAATGTATCTTGGAGATTTATAAGATTACCATTCATCTGTGTCTTCAATACTGTTGCCACAGCTAATACTAGTTTCATAGATAGGTTTCGTTATTTAATGGGTGAAATTGGCAGATGGAACCGCAATTTCTATTCTAATAGTTTCTTCTCTCATTATTCTCGTATGTGAACTTCTTTTCCGGTTTCTTGCTTTCTACCCAGTATTTATTTACAACGCCAATCGTCATCATCTGTCATTTTGATACTCACTCTCTTATTGCTCTTTCTCATCTATAACGTTTTCTCAATTTCTTTAACTCGAAATAATCCCTTGTATCTGAGTGTTTCGTTGCCTTGTTTGGGGAGAAATAATTAACAAAATCTTTGATAAGCGCCTATGATAAGTGTGTCCGTAAACAAGAAGCCGTTTTTAATGTAAGAGAAAAGAATAAAAAAAAGAATAAAATATAAAACGACATTAATTGGGATTTAAACAAATATATATATATATATATATATATATATATATATATATATATATATATATATATATATATATATATATATATATATATATATATATATATATAGTGTATATGTGGAAATTAGGAATATGTGTAAAAAATGAGACACTTCATCTCTCACTCTCTTTTTGTCTTCATCCCCACCTCCTATATATATATATATATATATATATATATATATATATATATGTGTGTGTGTGTGTGTGTGCGTGCGTGTGTGCGTGCGTGCGTGCGTGTGCGTTTGTTGTGTTGTGTTGTGTTGTGATTTTTCGGCCTGTCAATCTTGGCTGGATGATCATTTTCGCGTTGATAATGGCGTGGAAGTGAGGCTTAAAATATTGTTTCTAAAAATAAACATATCTCTGTCCCTCTTCCATTTTAATCAAGGAATATAGTTCCCTACATCTCAACATAACAAAATACCGAATTTAAAAGCAACTAAAATTTGCATTTCACCAGCCATTTTTCATCGGGATAGCAAAACGATGTAATGTCCCGTCGAAAGATAAAGTTATTTTTGGACACTAATAGGCGTTTCTAGGTTTCATATAGAAAGAAAGGCTCTGATATCGATAAACAAACTTTACTAAGATGGGGTATCGAAAGGACGTAAACATTTCCCGATAAGGAAACATATCCCTAAGGCATAAACATCACACTGTGAAATATTTTATCAAGCTGTGGAAAGCGTGATGAATCCTATACATTTTTTGTGCATCTTATGAGATTAAACCAAAGAGAAATTATCAAAAAATTAACGCTAAACTTTTCTATATATTTATCCAGCTAAATTAAAATTATTTGAATAAGATTACCTATCTATCATCTATCTATCTATCTATCTATCTATCTATCTATCTAGTTAAAATTATTTGTATTAATGATCACCTATCTATCTATCTATCTATCTATCTATCTATCTATCTAGTTAAAATTATTTGTATTAATGATCACCTATCTATCTATCTATCTATCTATCTATCTATCTATCTATCTATCTATCTAGTTAAATTTATTTGTATTAAAGAATATCTATCTATCTAGTTAAAATTATTTGTGTTAAAAATTATCTATCTAGTTAAAACTATTTTTATTAAATATTATCTGTCCATATATCTATCTATCTATAATTATTTATGTTAAAAATTACTTATCTATCTCGTCAAAATTATTTGTGCTAAAAAAATTATCTATTTAAGATATTAAAGATTATCTGTCTATCTGTCTGTTTATCATTTTCTTATATTCACATACGTACTTGTCACCGAATGACGCTTTTTCCCATGTGTTCGGTATCTCAGTAGAGTCAGAGGTCAAAAGGTCAAGATTGGGAATACTGAATATCGCAGTATGACCTTCCCATTTAGAAGTATGACGTAAGACAATCTTTCTATTCTCCTTCTGTAATGTAATCATGTACTAGACTAATGTAACTTAAATATTTAGCTGTTCGTAAATAATTCCTGTATATTCGTGTATAGATCGAACAGTAAAAATAAAAAAAATTGCAAGAAAAATTCCCTTGGACGAAAAAATCCTCTTGGGCTCCACTAGAAAGGATTGAGAATGACTGTTGTCTTCGTCGCTTCCTTAAAAATCGGTGGACAATAGCATTTTAAAAAAAAGATTGTAAAGTGGCTTCACAGTTCTTGTACACGAATCAAGATATAGTTTAGGGCATTTTACAAATATACAACCAACAAAAAAAATCAAGAAGTACTCAAGGTAGAGGGTTATAGAAATAAAATGTAATATGAATGTGTAAGGATATGGAAGTGAATATTATGAGTAAGTTGGGGATAGAAAACAATTCGTCTTTGGAATGAAGTGGTTAAGATTGTAATAT
>CAHIKZ030001436.1:167500-175000 GCA_903632075.3 Acanthosepion pharaonis | reverse complement strand
TATATTCGTGTGGGTGTGTATAACCGTGGGGTCTCAACACCGCCATATATATATATATATATATATATATATATATATATATATATATATATATATATACGATTCCCTTTAAGCAGAAACCGATCAATAGGCTTTTTTTACTTGATTACCTTCACTCTCACTTTGCCGAGCTTCGCAACAGTATCCTCTTGGTAACTAGGACCTCTCAGTAGTAGCTATTGATATTTCGTTCCAATCATCTATTAAACAAGAACCTCTATTAATAAGACCGCTTTCAGTTACAAGCATGTTGATTGGGACCCACTTCGTGGTACGCCTGAGACTGACATATTTAACCTCCCAAGTGAGAAGTGAATTGCTGAGGATTCTTCTTGGGTCGGAGCCGGCATGGTCGGAGCCAGCTTTCGTCAGATGGTTAGAATTTATTTCGCTCACTGGGGTAGACTGTTCTAGATGCATGTGTCATGTCTAATGAATGTCAGTTATCAGTTATCATCTGTTAACTGACAGCAATCAGACATGGTAAGTGGAAGTAGAACAATCTACCCCAATGTACGAAATAAAGGGTTCAGTTCGACATTTCAACCACCTGAAGAAGGCCGGAGCGTACAACGGCCGAAACGTTGTGATAAATATGGCAACAAAGATGAGGACAATAGTCCGAATAATGTAAATAGTTTACATAATACCTCATCTCAGAAATATAGACAGATACAGCGTGTATTACGTATAGAAACCTGTTTGTTTGTGTCAAACCTGTGCAATTTAGTTCAAACCCTATTAGAAAGCATATAAATCTGCATAAGGTTATATTGAATGCCCAGGTCGGTAGACGTAATGCACAGTGTTAAAAAAAAAAAAAAATAGAGTGTCTATTTTAAACACGGATTTCATTAAAATTATATATATATATATATATATATATAATTTTTTTAATATATATATATATATATATATATATATATATATATATATATATATATATATATATATATATATATATATATAGAGAGAGAGAGAGAGAGAGAGAGAGAGAGTGAGAGAGAACATGTAAAAAATCCGTGGTAAGTAATCCAAGTACATCCTATTAATATAAAATTATTAAAACTGATCGACAAAAGAGTGCTCAATATATTTTTTATTATACATCATATAAGTGAATTACAATTAATGAGATCCAAACGATTTACCTCATACATATAATTTCGTCCAATGAGAAAGTCGTTTTTCCCTTGATTTATCAATGCAAATACATTTTAAATAAAGTTTTTTTCTAGAATTATCAATGCAAATATATTTACTAAAAGTAAAAAAGATTTTACTAAATGTATTTAACATGGATGAAATGATCAGCTGCATGAGGTAAATCACTTGGATCTCATTAACTGTAATTCACAATCACACACACACACGCACACGTAGATATATATAAATATATATCTGTGTGTGTGTGTGTGTGTGTGTGTGTGTGTGTGTGTGAGTACTGGGTGTAACAGTAAAATTCCCAAAATCATGTAAGTACAAAATTGTCCATATGTTATATTAGTCTCTGAACCGTTGTATCTTAGAACTATCTTATTGGACTTCCCCGATGTGTTTATAACACTATTGAGCTTTACGTTAAGCAAAAGGAATGTATAATTACTCCCCAAGCTTAACAGAAGAATCCTGATGACATCGATCATAAAACGAAAATATGTCCATGATTAATTAATCATAGCTAAGAATCGGATGCTCATAAAGAATTGAAATAAAGTATATATATATATATATATATATATATATATATATATATATATATATATATATTATTCCAGGTCCATTTTCCAACTTATTCAAGATGATCTTCGTCCTCTCTAACCTTCTAACTTTCTGTCCTTGAGTAATAAGATTCCTCAGTTTTCACGTAAGATTTTATTTTCAAGTCTTTTTTCACTGATCTTTGAACTGTCGTAGCTGAAACTAAGTAAGTATATGATCTCACATCCATTCTTGGAAGAGAACTTTTTATAATTTCCGTTGTTCATGGCCCCTTAGATGACTCGTGATATCGACATTCGAGTAGCAAACATCGCTGATTGGATTGACTGGATCTGCAAAACCTACAACTCTCCTGTGTACCGCCATTTGCCTTACAGTCGAGATTATGATCCACAAACCTTGTCGCAATCTTCACGGGTATTGTAGGCAGGGGGATGATACAAGTTGGCCTGCTTTTGATTGGGATCATGATCTTTCAGATGGTTTGCATATCCTGTCCTCAGCAACAGCGTTTCCCCACACGACATTTTCAAGACTGCATATTAGTTGGCAAATCAAAGTAATTGCCTCTTCGAAAATCATGCTTCATCTGAGCTTGCCTGAGACATTCCCTTACTCTATACGATTAAAAGTTAATTGATAATAATTAACTTTACACATACATGTGTCTTTAGAGTGTTTTAAAATCAATTCCGATGCTTGTGTTGTGTGAAAAAAATGCTGTCTTCGGTTCTCCGTATAAAGGTTGCTATCCCCCTTTCTCACAACGTGTTCGGCCCATCGTTTCTGGTTGTGGAGTATTAGTGTTTAAACGCTGTTACATTCAGATCATTGGCAGCAACAGTATATGTAATCAAATAGGTTCGATGTGAAGAATTCGTCCAAATATTTTTGGTGCAATCACTCAAGTCATTTTGGATGCGTCCGTTATGTTGTTCATGTTTCCGAAGAGTTAATACACAGACGGTATACAGACTTAATGGCAATGCTTCTATGACTACACTTTATTTTCTAATTTGTCAAATGAAACACTTGACTTCTGAATACGCGAAAAAATCTTAGTATCTAGGGCAACGTCATTCAATATATATATACGTCTGTTAATCGGGTTTCGATTCCGGTTTGAAACAATCGGATGTCTAGCAACAATGATGAGCATTGATACAGCTAAACAGGCTTGTATGTGGATGAATATATTAAGCTCTCGTAGTTTGATCGAGCACTATACAGAAAAAAGGGGTAATTTCAAATGATTAGCCAATGAAGCCGCTATTAACGAACTGAATACTATGATACTGAATATATATATATATATATATATATATATAAACTATATATATATATATATATATATATATATATATATATCCTTGTTTCTAATGCTCTGATGAAGCGGCTCGGAGATAGTAGTTGTGTCTCGTGGGGAAACAGTCCTATGGGTAAAAGAGAAACTCGTATGAGTTCCACTATGGAATATGTGATCGAGCGGCGCTATATCGAGTCTGATTCGTTATCTCTTCGACTGCGAGGCCCGTTGGAACAGTTGGTATGACGCTTGCCTGATAATGTAACTGTCTGGGTTTCAATTCTCGGTAGTGGATGCGCACTGCTTATATATATATATATATATATATACATATATGTGTGTGTGTGTGTGTAAGTATATATATATATATATATATATACACTGTTAAGGTATGCTGTATTTATGGGTAAGAGTCTTCCCTATTAGAGACAGAGTGTACGTGAATATAAAAGTAGACACTGAAATCAACATGAAACAGCAATTTGTTTTATGTTTAAACTCAAACGTTAGGTCGTATATAATACGTTATGATGAAGCATGAAACAGACTCTCGATTCCTGATGTTGGCCTCGGTGCCTCCCATATATATATATAGGTAGGTAGATAGATAGATATAAAGGCCAGTTTTCTATATGTGTGTCCGGCTAAAACTAAAATAAAAAAAAAACAACAGTAAGTAAATATATATACAGATAAGTAAATATATATACAGATTCTTTAGCACTCAAGCCAGCCTTTGATAAAAATTATCATCATATGATTTGTATTTAGGAAGATATTTTAAAATTAAAATACATTAGAATGAATTCGAATTTCTCAGAAGTGAAATGTAAAAACGAGCGGTGATAATTCCTATTCTCGATAATGGTTACCGTTCGTTTTTACGTTTTATTCTCCTGATACTTTCGGAAAGCTATAAATGTATGTATTTTTAAAATTTCTATTCTCTTGAATCCATTTTAACATGTTTAGTAAATAAAATTTAAAAGAAGAATATTAAATATAATTATTTGATAAAAAAATTAATATTTATTTATTCAAATATTCGAGTGTGTGTGTATGTGTATTTGTGTGTGTGTTGTGTGTGTGTGTAGCCAGCTACAAAATAAATACAGAAACAAACCTTCCATCTACGGACCCCCATCACCGGTTCGGATGTAACGGACAAAACCTGCAGGCAAAATAATAATAATAATAATAATAAAAAAAACTGCAAGCAAAAAGTCATCCATATCGTCAACGCTTTATTTCCAAATTTGCGCGCTTAGCGGAACGAGTGTTATTAGTTCCCAAAGATGACCGTTCCAATCATCTTTGCAAAAAAATTAAGATAATTTTTTTTATTTTCAGTTTTAGCTTATTTTCATTCTTTTGAAAGAAAACGTTTTTTTTCAAATTGGACTGTCTGGAGAGATGCTTATTTAAGAATTCGAGAAAAATAATTTTCTTTTGTTACTCTATTTCTCTCTAGTGGTTTAAAATTCCTCTTGAATAATTACTGTATGACAAAGTATTATTAGGCTTTCCGTAAAGGGAGACAGTTTTATATGTAAGGACGATTTTCACATTCCAACTTTCAGATAAATCTCGACGTCTATATTGAAAACGAGCTCCTTGATCTAGTTGAACAGTTTTTTCTTATTATATTAATTTCTATTCTTTATCTTTCATCACATTTGACACGTCATACGGACACGGTCCGTTATCCTCAGTGTGGAAAATTCGATTTAACTCTTTGAGTGTGTACTGGTTCATATAGTTTTTTTATTACTCCACCACGTCAAAGGGATGATAATGGTTGTCTTTTTTCCTTTGAATAGTTCCTTTTTTTTCTGATGAAAAAAGAATTTCATTTTTTCCATACCCAAACCTTTTTTTAACATCCACTGTAGATTCTACTTTTTAAATACATGTATTAGAGAATCAGTCATGCTTTTTTAATGGCCAGATCTTACGCCTCAACAATGAAAATTTTGTTTGAATTCAAATTTAAACAATTTATGTACAAAAATGCATTTTAGAAAGGAATATATATATATTCTAAGTATACAGATTTTAAATTTGGATAACGTAAAAGAATTTTTTCCTCGTAACTGTGAAGGCAAAAAAGAATTCAACTTATTTTTAAAATTACATTTAGATCGCTGATATTTTTTTTAAAGGTAAAATCAGTCTGTCGCTCCATTTCTCTCCCTTTCATACGTGGTGTATGGATAATGGCTTCAATTGATAATCAAGTTTTAAAAAAAAACTGAGATTTTTTCGAATTCATTAAACACTTACGTGCTAATACCATTGAAAGAAAAATTTTAACATCCTCTTTCTCAATCCAGCTTATTTGTGTAAAAATTAATCACAGACTGATTTCTATAGCCTTGGATGGTGATTTCTGATGGGACAACTCTGAACGCAAAACCTTTACAATTTCTTTTGGGGAATATTTTTGAACGTTGAAAAATGATTCAAATATTGGGCCCTTTAAAAGTGCGAGTTGATCCAGCACAATGAATCCTACACCACTACAATAAAAACATATATTTCTGGTGTCTGACTGAAAAAAAACCGACATATTGATTCAACAGTTCCTGAATACGAAATAAAAACAAATATATATATATATATATATATATATATATATATATATATATAAAAAGAAATATATATATTGTTCTTCACCGGTAGCACGATTCAATTTCATGATATTTTTTTATCAGGTGCTGAACCAAAACAGACTCACTGTTAGTAATTCAAATTTTAATAAAAAATATCTCGTTAACAATGCTGGAGCAGTCCATATATTATATGGCGATTATTGTTTATTGTTGTTTTAAATTGTATCTTAAAGTTATATTTTATGTTAATATAAAACGTAGATTAGTTGTTTATTTTATATCTAGCATAAACGAGGATTAATGGTATTTAAAACAATGGGTTAAAATAAACGGACCTAAAATGATATAAAAAAACGTATTTTCAGACATTTAAATTATAGTGATTGAAAAAATATATTTAAAATAAAGGAAATGAAAATCGTATGTTTATTATTTTGTTAAAAATAATCGGGGATTAATTGCATTATTTTAAATTTAAAAGGTCAAAAAGTATTTAAGATCAACGGGATTTATGTTTTATATTTAAAATAAACAAGGATGAAAGGTTTTATTTTCTATTTAAAATTAACGGGGATTAAGTGATTTTTTTATAAAAAATGGTATTAAAATAAACAGATCTAAATCTATAAAAGTGTATATAAAATAGACGGGATTAATATTTTATATTTTAAATAAATGGGAATTACTTTCTTTTTAATTGCATGAAAATAAACGGACCTAAAACTATAAGAAAAATTATATATGCTCAACATAAGATAAGTAAACAGGAGAAAATGAGAAAAATTTGGGAAATACAAAATGTTACAGATGAAATTAATCTGATCAAAATTTATCAAATGAGAAATTAAATTATTTTATTTTTTTTTCTCTAAATATACAAATAATCAGAGTTTATTTTATTTCCCTATTTTGTAAGATAAAACATTTAATTTAATGTTTAAATGAAAATATAAAATTAAATCATTTATTTAAAATATAAAATATAAACCCTGTCTATTTTTAATACAATTTTTAAAAACCAGTAATCCACATATAATATAAACTGACTGCAATATTATTCATGCATTAATGGAATATTTTTATTAAATTTTAAATTATGCAAACGCCCAGCACTTAGATTTTTCACCTGAAGATTATGTTTTATAAGTATTAGATTATCCATAACAAACTTTATCATATATATATATATATATATATATATATATATATATATATATATATATATATATATATATATGTGTGTTGTGTGTTTGTAATAAATTAAATTTTCTATATTGTTTGAGAAATTTGTTAGTTTCATGAGATAGAGTGTTTATAAATATATTGTTGATATAGGAATCAATAATAAATGGTGTTTGTAATTCTTTTCAACACATTGACAAGTTTTTCTGAAATTCAACGAAAGAGATTTTTATTTTCATAAAATGTCAAGAAATAGTAATTAATAAATTTGTGTTATTTTACATTTTTAATGGTTATCAATTTTATAAATATTTAATTCATTATTTTATTCATTTGTTATTTTATTTGTTTTGTATATTGTTCTTTCATGCATTTATTTTCGATTATAAATGTTTTTATTTGGAATAAAAAAATTTTTTAATGCAAAATTATATAATTTTTTTTCTTTATAACTAGTGTTGTTTTTCATATTCCCCATATTATTTTGGTTCAAAAACTGGTAATTTTAAAAAAAAAATTGAAATAAGTTGATAATTTTGACGGTTTATTTTTTCCTGATAAATTTTAGATTCATATCAAAATAACTTTTTAATATATTCAACTACATTCTGCGTTTTAGTCGTATATACCGTATCTTCG
>CAHIKZ030001436.1:157500-162500 GCA_903632075.3 Acanthosepion pharaonis | reverse complement strand
TTTGACCTACCAAGTGATTTAATATAATCTTTCCATTTCATGTCAGTTGAAAATGTAATTTTCGAGAAGGCACAAAGTGTCCTGGAGGTTAGCATCAACCATAGTGATAAAACAGGAAAAGGTTATTTTTCTTTGAGGACTGAGAGATGTACTACAATCTTAACATTTGCAATTTCTATAGATATACCGTTATCTATCCTATTGATATCCTCATAACATATATTTCCTTTTCGCTTTAAGCCCTTACAAAAATCTCATTTAGTAACTGTCATATAGGAAGAAAATTAGTTCGAGCGTGACACTCTGGACTTATGGTATATGTTTTCCACCAGGTGTATAAATAGCGGTGTCAGGCTACTAACTGAAGTGATTACTGGGTGGAACTATCAGTCGAATTAGTGTGAATTATTGTGAAATCTGATTTGGGTTTGATTTAGGATTTACCGGATGTTAAGCTGAGCCGTGCTACAAAAAGGTATTCACTGAAATGGTTAATTATCTTTGGTTGACTTTTACTTATTTGTTCTTGTTAAGCATTTATTTGCAATTTGTAATTAAATACTCTTTTATCTTAACATTGAAGTCATGAGTTATATTAATTATTAACATCACCGTCCTAAAATAAAATTACTTATTCATTTATTTTTATTTATTTTATTTTTTTTGATTTTGTTTTTTTTTTTTTTTTTTATATACCTATTTTATTTTACCTATTCTTGTTATTTCGAAATATAAGTTTTACTTAATCAAAACTGACAAAAAATAAGAATCGAATTTAGTAATTTTTCAGCTACATTGGTTTTTTTTTTCTGCATGAAAATGAAAGATTTTTATCAATTCAATTAAGTCTGTTACGTGCGTGTAAAAAAAATTCTGCTTTTTAAATCAATAAAAAGTAAAAAATATCCGAAAAAGGTAACATGACCTGAAATTAATTAATTTTGCAGTTGCATTTGTCATATCTTTTGCGTAAAAATCTAGGTTTATCAACTCTATTAATGTTATATATTATATATTTATATATATATATTTTATATATTATATTTATATATATATATTTTATATATATATATATTATATTTATATATGTTATATGTTATATATATTATTATATATTATATGCTATATATGTTATATGCTACATATGTTATATTTTATATATGTTATATATTATATATATTATATATTATATGTTGCTATATGTAGAATAATTCTGATATTTAAATTATAAACATGGACAAACGTTTCTGCAATGACTACCTTACTTTTTAAGTACTACTAACTCTTCGGCAAAATTTATTGTTTTAAAAGCAATGATTGGAATTGGAATAAAACCTAAATTATAAAAAAATAATATATACATTTTCTTTATTCTTGAGAATTGACAACAAAAATAATAAACATTTTTTTTTATTAGATTGTTTATTTACAGTACTTATTATTTGTTGGAATGGTTGGCAAAACATTCTAAAAAGAAAAAAAAAAAAAAAAAAATTCTAACAAAAAATCTAATATGAAAGAAAGCAAAAAAGCAATGTATTAGCAATCTGGTCTCGTTACTTTCTAAACAGATACGCAAAATCATTGTCAATCTATTTATACTGAATAATGCCACCTGTTTCCAAACAGTAATTTTGAAAATATATAGTTTTACAGAGTTCATGAATGTTTATATATATTATATAAATATATAAAATTCCATATATTTTTTTAATTTTTGTATATTTTATATTGTAAATAATAAAATTTCCTTATAATCATAATTAAAAAAAAAACTTTTAATTTCGATAAATGATTTATTTTTATGAAAATAAATCATTCGTTTTTTTTTCCAACAAGTTTTTTTTTATTTATGCCACTACTAACGTAAAAGCATCCCAAATTCTTTTTGTCAGTTATTTTAATAATTTAGGAAATGCTTATAAATATATGAATAAATAATATTTTGAAATTTATTTCTTTATAAATTGGTAAATGATAAATATTTGCATTGTATTAATTTTTAATTTTATTGTTTTTAGAATATTGTAAATATAAAATCATTGCTGTCAATAAGAAAATCTAATAAGTAAATAGTGTTTTATTATTTTTATTATTAATTCTCAATAAAAAAAATCAATAAATTCACTTTCATCATATGTTTAATATTATATATTAATCGCTTTTTTTTACAATAAACATTGTCGAGGGAGGAAATGTTAAAATAATAGCGGTGTCAATAAAAATCGTCTTTTTTTTGATCTGTCTTATTGCGGGCACGTTTTGTTTACATTTACGGAATTCAAAATATGAAAAAAAATCTAATATGACCCGTACTGTAAAAAAAATGATTGCAATATTAAAGTTATTTTGCAGTTTTATTGGTAAATAAATATTGCATTGCATTCCAATTTGTTATTAATTTTTTAGAAATGTTGTAAATATAAAATTATTCTTGTAAATAAAAAAATAATAAATAAATAATGTTTATTATTTTTAAACGTAAATCAAGAAAAAAAGAATTTCACTTTCATCATAATTTTAATTTTATTACAATTTTAATCGTCGCTTTTTAAAACAATGAACATTACCGTGGGTTGAAGGTAGTTAAAAAAATAAAAAAAATAAAAATAAAAAAATAAATAAAAAATAAACGGCGTCATGGGAAAAAATGTCTTTTGAAATTCCGTTTTATTGCGGGCACATTTTTTTTTATATTTTTATCAAAATTCAATATCAAAAAAAATCTAATATAAATATACTGTAAAAAGAAAATGATTGTAATATTAAAGATATTTAGCATGGTTTATTTTAATATGTTTTCATTATCAGTAATATACCATTTTATCTATTCCCGTTTTAAAACTCTCTTGTCGCCTTCAAAAAAAATAATTCTGATTGAAATGATTCCTGTAAAAAAATTCAAATTCAACAATAACTAAATTAAAAAATTTTTTTTCATTTCCATTGTTTATACGTCAACTTCCATCATCTCATTATATATCTTCATAATTAATTTTATTTTTATATTGATTGACATTTGATTTAGGAAAATTTAATTTAATAAACTTCCAGTTATATATCATTTTTTTTTTTTAATTTATATTATATTTATTTGAAATATATTGTTGTTCATATATATATTTATTATTTGTCACATTTTTTTATGTTTGACATAACTCAAATATATATATTTGTTAAATTTCAACAAAAATAAAAGTATATTTTAAATTTTTTTATAAGCATAACATTAATTATCTCAAAATCTATAAGATAAATTCTAATTTTCAAATTGATAGATAAAAATATTTTATAAAATATTTATATTTAATCAACAATTATAAAAAATTTGTTTCAAATCCAAACATACATATAATGTGATTTTTAAATTTGTCCATTTTCTATTGATCATATTTTAATAAAATTAATATTTTCATATTAACCAAAAATTAAAATGGAAAATGTGTGTAAAATATTTTTTATCTGATTTATATTGGAAGTAAAATCAAATATAAATTTTAATTTTTTTGACTTTTTAATAAATATTAAACTTTTATTTGTTTTAAATTCAAATTTAACAACACTAAATGTTTTCCTATATATATATTATATAATATATATTCAAATGAAAAATGTAATAGAAATTTAATTATACATTCATATATTAATGTTTACTATAAACATAAACACACATTTCTTTTGTTAAAATTTTTTAAATTGAAATTTTTTTGTGTCTATTACTATTTTTTTTAATTGAATTTTGACATTAATACTTTTATATGTTTAAATTCAAAAAATCCACACATTTTTTTTTTTTATGTTTTTTGTGTTTTTTGAATGAAATAAATATGATTATTTTTTGGATAAAAAAATCAATATTTTTACTATTTTTTTTTATATTCTATTTTTAAACGCTTAAGATATAAATAATTTTGTATATTTAAATATAAAAGATATATATGTTTATATATGAAAGGCATTGTTATAATATTTTTTCCATCTTATATCTTTATATATAAAAAAAAATTTATTAAAAATATATATAAAATTTACAAAAATGGCATTTTTTGTTATATTCATTCAAATTAATATATTTTCCAAAATTTTTATCATATCTATAAAAAAATTTTATATTTGATATTTTTAAAACATGTTTTTAATATATATATAAAAATATATTTATATTATATATATAAAGGATTTATTTTTTATAAATATATATTATATATATATAAATATAAATTTTTAATTTTTTTTTAAGGAACAATGTCCCTCTATGCTAATTTTGATTGAAAATGACAATTATTTGTAATTAATTTTCAAAATTTTAAATTGTAATTTTCATTTATTAAGGTATTTATTAATATCATTTTTTCATGTTTGTAAAAATTTTTTTATTATAATAAAATAAAAAGCATCTTTATATTTTTATTAAATCTTTCCAATAATTTGAAAAATATTTTTTTTTGAATTCCCCTTTTAATTTTTGTTTAATATAGTAAATTTATATTGTTTGTATTTTTGTATTTTGAACAAAATATATAAATTATAAGTATATTATATATTTAAATTTTTAACTTTTTTAATGTTTATAATGTTCAATTGAAATTTATCTATATGAGAAACAATAAAATTTTATTTACTTTATAAAATTCTTGAAGTATAATTTTTTTTTTTTGATCAAAAAATATTATATGAATAAATGACAATTTTAATTATTTAAAAAAAATTTTTAAAATAATATATTTTTTTTTATCATGAATATCATTATATTAAAATTGTTTCAATAAACTTCTTCAGATTTAAAATTTTTTTCAATTTTTTTAAAATTAATATTATTTTTACATTTAATATTGTTTTTTAATAATTTTATTGCAAAATTTATAAATTTTTTAAAATTGAAATAAAAATGAATCATTTGTATTATATTTAATGTATTATTAGTAATTTTTATATTTATATATTTTGAAATTAAATATTTGGTTTATCATTATTATTTTTGAAATATATTTTATGATATA